>CAOLHI010001436.1:0-474710 GCA_948474755.1 Ctenosaura bakeri | reverse complement strand
GCTTTTCATTTCCTCTGGTTTTTAACTTGTCTTTCAGTCTGTTTTGGAGGTGCTGCTCTTTTTGGATTACACTGCTATTTTATTTATTCTTTTACCCTTGTATTTTTATGATTTTTCCACAGTATCAGTAGCCTGGAGGTTTATTTATTTGACTGAAGAGTGGAGATGAATAACTAAATAAAAAACCTGTAATTAGAATAGTTCAAATGGATTTTGGATTGACACAAGGAAGTTGCTTTTTTGTCATAGTCCCTCCTGCTTGCAGTATAATGATTGCTGGAGTGATATAAAAAGCCCAAGTATGAACAAATATCCTGAGATGACTCAGGGCACAAGGTAACCAGATGATGCAGAGGTTTACTAATGATGAGGTGTTGAAATCAACTAGTTCAACTGAAAATATATGTATAAGTAAAATGAGAGATTAGGTGTAAAAAGCCTGGCAGAAACTCCTGATTATATTAATTGTGCACAAAGAGAATTGTGTCACCTGTTGACTCAGTCTTTTGAGTTGTGCAGGAGGTAGAAATTGAACAGGTCAAGCTTAGTTTAGCACCGAGTTTTACAAGCCAGGCCAGGCTTTCCCCATCCTGGGTTCTTCCAGATATGTTAGATGATAGCTCCCACCAGCTACCATCCTGCAATAGCAATGCCGTGCTATTTTGTTGGCATTTATTTTTTTTCAAATGGTTGGAAGCAGTATTGTTTTTCTTTTGTTTATTCTGAGGTGCAAAAGTAACTTTTAAAAAAACTGGGATGGGTAGGTGGGTAGTAAATAGCAGTATAGCTTTGTTCCATGAAGCAGGGCTAACCAAATGTATACAGTGGACCTTTGGTATACGCTAGGGTTTGGTGTCAGGACCCCTGTGGATACCAAAATTTGTGAATGCTCAAGTCCCATTACGTACAATGGTGTAGTAAAGCAGAGTCCCTTACATTAAATGGCAAAACCAAAGATCATTTTTTAAAATTTTATTTATTTATTTATTTATGAATAGTTTTAAGCCATGGTTAGTTGAATTTATGGATGCAGAATCTGTGGATACAGAGGGCCAACTGTACTGGCAGTGTTGACAATGAAGAGAAACACATTTTCCCTCCAGATGTGAACTGGATAAAAATAATTCCCTCTTCTCAAGAAATTGTGGGGGCGATGGCATCTACAACAAACTTCCTTGGACACTACTGAGGCCCCAGCAGGGTTCAATCCTAATGCCTGTCCTGGGGTTCCTTTTTTGTCAAAAAGGATTTTCCATTTAGGGCCACCAGGTTAATTTCTCACAGTGCCCTGCAGCAATGCCGTTTCATGGGCACTGTTGCATATTCAAAACGATGGGTAATCTCAGTGTTTAACTACACTGGATTTTCATCCAAACTTTTGGGGGTACAACCCCAGAATTCCTTAGGCAGTATGGTCAAGCTGGGTAAAAGGGAATTTGGGAATTTTTTCGTTGTCTAAAAAGCAACTCTTGCAGGCTCATATCCCAGAAGAAGTAATGTCAGGATTATCGGGCACAGCATGCAAGGTACTCAAACCATTACCCTGATGCTATCTGCCCCTTCTAATAAACTACTTTATAAATCCTCTCACCCTGGTACCGCTGTTTCAATATTATATAATTTCTGACCTAGTGGTATTATAATTCTGGTGGATTTAATGCTTAGGGGATTTAATGCTGAATTTGTTTTGCAATACTCTCATCTATTTTCTTATCTCCTTCTACTTCTTTCTTTTCCTTCCCATCCTGGAATCTGCCTTCTCCTCATAGGTCTAGATATAAGAGCAGGCATTTTCAGAAAGACAGCCAGGGTGCTGTAGTGGTTTGAGGATTGGACTGTGACCCTGGAGACCAGAGTTCAAATCCCTACTCGGCCATGGAAACCCACTGGGTGACTTTGAGCATGTAACATTCTCTCCCATGACTGGTTCACCTTATGGTCATCATAAGTCAGAAATGACTTGAAACAACAACAATTTTTAAAAAGCTTTTTCACTTCCAATCTTTAGGCATGTACAACTGTGAATAAAAATGGAGGGGAAAAATACAATCCAAAAGGGCAGCATAACCTTTTCTCCACCCTTATCGTTCTTCTCATCTTCCCTCCCACCAAGGTTGATGGGATTTTCAAGCAGGAAATCTCTGATTAATTTTTTTCAGGCTGTTTTCCACTGGGCACCTATCAAGCTGCACAGCTGTGAATAACCACAGCATTTATTTTTAAAGCTTCATTTCTTCCCAGTTACAAAGGTGTGCATTCAGAGATTGGAATTTAAAAAACCCACCAGCCTGGAAAAGCATCATGACTTCCTATTTCTCTGGCAACTGCAGCCATTGGATCATGCCACTTCATCATGTCAAAAACACAGTAAATCCTCTACTGCTTCCATTAATATGTGCCAATAATGTAGCAATTGCTTTTGGTAAAAAAGAAGGAAAAAGTTTCTCACAAATGATAGGGAGCTCGCTGAAGATTCTCCTCCTGTTGTTTTATCAAGGCTATGGTGATCAGATGCAGAAGAAGACTGGTTTCTCTATCTACCTATTTATTTATTCATACATACATACATGCATCAATTTTATTACTATTATAAAACTTCTGCAAATAGTATTTAAATTACTTTTCTATCTTTCCACTAAAAGGACAGTAGCCAAGATGGCTAACAGTATCATTTAAAACAACTGGAACAAAAAACCAATAAAAACCATCAATACAATACAATTTCACCAATAACACCATTAAGAGCCAGTAGTCAATAAACAATAGCTGGGCATAACAGCTATGGCTGCTTAAAATAACTAGGTAAAACAGTCACGCCTCCTTCCTAAAAATTTTTTAAAGGAAACATTAAAAATTAAAGTTTAAGTTTTGTTTCCCTCCATTATTATTTTTCCTGCAGCTCTTTTTTTCCAAAAATGTGTTTCCTCTCAGGTATAAACTTAAAAGCAGAAGCCTCTACAGACTAGGCAAGTAGTCCTGGGAATGTGGACAAAGGCATAGTTTCTTCTGTCACTGATTGACTAGGTTGCCTTGAGAAGGTGACAATGATGATTACCAAATAAAGAGGGGAAAATACTCTGACTTGTTCCCCTGCCCTTAACAGCAGTCTAATTGATGGAATTCACAACTTGGAGATAAACCAAAATGGTCACCTGCTAAAGTCTGCACCTCAGGCTGCTGTAAGAGGCACAGTTATAGGAACTGATTGAAAAACTAGCAACCTCACTTCCCCATTGGCTCTTCCTCCAATTGTTAATTACTAGCAACAGCAATAAGTTGTTAAGAAAATGAGAGACAGAATATTGGACTACCAGCATAAAGAGATTATCATATCCCATAATACTTGGGTCAAAAGGGGTGGACAAACTACATTTTCTGAAATCCTTTCCCACAAAATGGCTAAAGGTGAAGGGACATTCAGCCCTTTGTGTGGGATCATGCTAAAAACAAAAGAATCTCAACCCCCACCACTCCCATTAACATCATTCTTCCCCAGTTTCTTAAAATGCTGTATTGAAGCCAGACCTCTAGTCATGCTGGAGGTAGAACCCTTGAAATTATTGAGACAGGTTAGTCATACATAACCCCAGTCCCACTCTATGCATGTCTGGATCCAACTCATTTTGCATTGCAAAGTAAGCAACTGCAAAGTAACGCAGGAAACCTGTGAGTGGTCTTTTGCCAGTTTTTTTTCCCTCTTCTGAAATGCAGACTTCAGGTAAGTGAGAGGTGAATCAGATCAGAGAATGAAGGGGATACTTAATTCTTCCCTTGTGAGCCATTTTCCTCATCAGACCATTCCTTCTCCCAGCTACTTTTCTCTCCAGACAGAAAAGAAGACATGACACTCTATAACTCTTCCCCTGCAAGGAAAGAAACAATTTGGGTCAGCAACTTTAAGGCTAACAGATGTATTCTTACATGGGTTTTCACGGATTTTAAATTTGAAAATATACATACAAACAGTGACCTGGCATAATATGGTTTTCCTTGTATTTGGCCATACATTCCACTATATATAATGAAAACATATATCCAAATATATGTTGTTTCAGGAGGCTGATTCAGAGAGGGTGCTGTCTGTGGCGGATCCTCATATTATTAGCAGAAACCAAGAACCTCAGTCTAGTCTGTTCCTGTGCTTTTAACTGCAGCTAGCTCTGTGGGAAATTAGCTGGTAAAACTTTCCATGGCATGGAGAAATACATTATCACCTTCTAATAGCTGGGGATCAAATGGCTCTTAAAAGCACAGGGGCCAATTCAGAAGTTGGCAGCTTGATCTACACTTGTGGTGAATGTTTGGGAGTCCCTTTATTTCTGGCTTTCTCATGGATTCTACACACAGGCAGGGAATCCAAACAGGGCAAAAATGTATGGTATCTGTGTATGATGGTATATAGTGTTCCTGCATTTAAATTGGCAATAAACATAACAAGTGTATCTTCTTGTGATTATTGGTTACCATTCTTGTGCTTTAGCACCATCAGCAGCACCTTTTCTTTCGCAAGAGAAGGAACAATTTAAATTTGAAGTGACTACAGTTCTTTCTTTGGGTCATGTGTTGTGCTTTCCCATGCCTTTTGTTAACCTTCCACACTGCAATATTCTGCCTCAGTTTGCAAAATCCTGCCTCCTCTCACTCTCTGGCCAGATTTGTCAGCTACATTTTATGGCCAGTGAATGCGCATGCAATCCTATATGCCATAGGAACTTTTCACAAAGAAGCAGTAGTCTTCTTTGGTCTGCTCATCATCCACTTCCTCACTCACCCACCCTTTTTTCCTTCTAAATGAGGAGGTGATGGCTACAATTAGTTTTTTGTCCATTTGGATACTGAAAACAGTGTGCGTATGAACAAAATCCATCTTAATGGGTCTTACTCCTGAGTAGACCCTTCCACCATGGGCCTTTCTGTAGTACACTGTTCTAGTGCTGTTATTCCACTTTCAACATCCTATGGAAACCTGGGGTTCAAAGTTTAGGGAGGGGCATTTAGAATTCTCAGCCAGAGCTCTTTGGCCTTTTAGTAAACTACAAACCCCAGAATTCCATAGGATGTTGAAAGTGGAATAATAGTACTAGAACATGTAGTGCAGAAAGGCCCCAAGATTAAGACTAAAATTGCAACCCCTACATGCATCTACTTGGAGTAAGTCAGTGGGGCTTACTCTGGAGCAGGCACTTCACATGAAGAGTGAGAGTGAAATTGTAACCTCTATACTGTGAAAGTCATGGTGTTGCCATAAGTTGATAGGCATCTTGAAGATACACACACACACATATCTATCTAGGATTCAGTTCCACTTACGTCAGTGGAACTTACTTCTGAGTATGCATGTATTGTGTTGTACCAGATAAAACCTCAAAATGCTAGGAACCAATGGGAAAAAATTAAAAATGAAATGAAAGAAAGAACATTTTTCTCCCTAAACATAAGGTTTTCATCAGGCTAGTAAGGCTTTGTACAGCTTTGATGTCACAAATACTTGGAGACGAAAGGGCAGTTGTATTCACAAAATTATCACACAGGATTATTCAAGTCCCTAACCAGTCCTGCTTTGAAATAGCTGAAGTAACTGGAAGAACATGTGAAACATTAGATGCTAGAAAAGGGAACTTTTATGAGAAGTAATGTGAATAGTTGCATTGATTTAACATGACAGAGGGACATTTTTACAAAGCTGCTGAGGCATTCACAAGTACAGGAAGTATGCATCTCAGTGTGGATTCCCCCTGAGTTAACTTTAAAAAAAAATCTAGCAACAAAACCACTAGCCTCAAAAAAGCAAATAGGAAACAGAGAAACTTGCTTTAATGTTAGTGATCCTGTTTGGAGAATTCTGGAGAAACAACTAAACGTTCCAGCTCTGTTATAAAAAATATGCAGCAACTGCAGTACTTGACTGGTATTAGTATCAGGGCCCTCTTGAGCAGTTGTCCACATCCTGGCTATCTTGCTTTATCCAGTAAGAGGCCTTTGAATCTGGAAGCCACCAGCTACCATTTCAAAATATCCCAGATTGCCCTGGAATGAAGCAGCGTCAGTTGCTCAGGGCATTGTGGGAAATATTAAATCTTGCTCCGGGCACAACTTGGAACGTTACTTTTAAGAAGGATGACCATAATAGCACACTGAAGAGATCCACAACTAACAAGTGGATTCCAGAGCATCATCCTATCACTACTCAGTTATGAATGGCTTCAACATGACATTATAGTCATTCCTCCATGTTCGCTAAGGTTAGGGGCACAGGACTCCCATTAAAGTAGAAAAACCGTGAATAACTCTAGGCCCTTCCAAACCATATTTAACACACAAAAAAGTATGATCACTATATTCAACCCACCACAGATTCCTTTGAGGCATCAGGTTCCTTCACAAGGCAGAAGTGGTTGGGTGGAGGGGCTTACTGCCACCTCCAGTGCTGCCCCACATCATTTTTAATAGGGACTTACAAGCCTTGTTCACAGTTTCTCAGTCTCATGAGGCTTGCAGTCCTTATTAAAAATGGCATAGGGAGGCAACAGAGGTGACAGCAAATAATCCATGAATACAAATCCACAAAAGAAAAACCTGCAAATGTGGAGGGTTGACTGTATATTCATTCTTCTTGAAAATATATTCCAGGTTCTGGGCAGGGGAACTCACCAATATAGGAGGAGCCCCTGTTTGCCTCAGATTTGCTACTGGGGCTACAGAGAACAAATTGTCTTCCAATACATTGTTTTTTGTGTCTGTTCCGAGGAGGGGGGAGAGAGAAAGAGAAAGAGAATGAGAGGTGGCTGTTAAACATCATGGTAAAGATAGGCAGATCCAGACTGATAGACAGAGAGAACAGATAGTCTTGTATCTTTTTTTTTTTTTAAAGGGCCTATAAATGTTTCCGAGACCGTTGCTTTCCCTTTACTGAAATTTCCCTCTCCCTGTGAATTGGCCCCTCTGTTGAGGCTCTCTCTTTAAACAGCCTGATTAAAAAAAAATTGTTGTCTTTTCTAGGCCACTCCTGCCACTTTCCATTTTGAAGTGGCTCCACAAAAACCTCCCCAGGGAAAAGCCATGGTGTCCTAACTCCTCCTGAGTCATAGCCTTAATTATGTAGATGGGACAAGTGTTTGCTAGACTCCTGTTTGACCACAGAAAGATCTTCCCTCTTCCTTTCCTCCTCAGACTGGAGCAATCCTAATTGCTCACATGAGAGGCACAGCTAGAGTGACGTTGAGCCATCACCTGAGGTTCTGTAATTACAGCTTGTGAACAGAAACTGGGGGTGGGTGAGTTGTTATTCTGTTCTTTTGGGACTACCTTTCAGCGTCTGGACCACGAGTGACTCCTTCCTGCAGAGTAGATTGCAGAGAGAAAGACAGGAGATAATATGCATACAAATGAAGATGGTTATGAAGGACATAAAACTTTTCTGTAGTCTTTTATTTAGGACATTTCTTAGTCTTATGTTTCATAACACAAAGCATGCATATATATATATATATATATATGAATAACCCCCATACCTTTCACAAATGTCATAATTGGAGTGATGGACCCTATTTGCACGCAGTTTTTCTTGCATGAGGGCCCCTTGAGCGTCGCGTAAATGGGAGTGTCGGTCTGTACAACGCACTCCCACACACGTGACGCTCAGGAGCCTAAAGCAGGACGCACACACGTTTTCTTATTTTCGGCTCTAAGCCAAAAATACTGCGTGGTCGTGCAATGCTCGTGGGGCCCTCGCGCACTTACCTACATGCAGTGCGCCGAACAAGCTGGCCCGGTCGCGCTTCCTTCCCCCAACGCAGCCTACAGCTCCCAGGCTGCACTGCGAAAGGAAGGGGTGGGGTGCTAGTGCGACGGTCGCGCAACCAGCAAGCCGATGCGGGAGACAGAAGGGCTGCCATGAGCAGCTCGTGCAAATGGCTGCTCGCATGAGCGCTGTTCCCACTGCCACGACGAAGGTAAGGTGCGAAAAGGGCCATGGAAGTCTTATTCGAATAATCTCCATGAACCCTAGTTGTTAAATCTTCCTGAACTCAGCCCCAACGTGTTGCACTCTAATGGTCATCATCCTCAGGCAGCAATTGTTGGCTGGGGATGATGTGAGGTGCATCATCCCCACTGGTTGCATCCCCTGGTCAGGGGTCAGGTAGCAGGTGATGGGAAATCCATGTCATTCTGCAGAGCCACAGCCACTTAGAGTTGACTATTCTGGATTAGGTGGAAGGCATTTTGGACTCAGTATAAGGCAATCTGGTTGCAATCAGTTTGTTTGCACCAATGAGGGTGGGTAAGCTTTAAAACATTCATAAAGCACCCTAAAATGGTTTCCAAGCAAAATAGCTCAGGTTGGATTTATTTTTAGCCTTCAAGACCATTGCAGCTGTGGGGGTGGCAGAAGGATACTGTCTCAGGCCGCGGTGCTCATGATAAACCTCTGACTCATTAGCTTGGGCTGTGACATAAAGGTGTGGATGTATGAGAACCTCCATGCGACTAAATACAACTACCTGTGAAATGAGGTGTTTTTTTAAACATGTCCATCTATATCCGGTGCTGTGCTAAATCTGGTGTAGAATGTGGCTTCCTGAGATACTCAGTGTTCTCTCTTTTCTTTCTTTCTTTTTTAAAGTCTCAAAATAGTTCTTTTACTAGCCTTCATGATTATGGGGAAAGCTTTGAGAATGTGTGACTGGCACAACAATAAAACTCTTTTTTAAAAGAGGCCAAGTGGACAGAAAGCAAGGTGATCTTAATTATATGGCTTGCCTAGGCGTCAAAAACTTTCATGGTGATAGAGATGGGAACTGGCTTCAAAGAGAATGGGCCTTCTGAGGCTGGTGACGGGTGTGTGTGTAACCATGGGCCTCCCTTTAGGCCTCTGTAGGCTCCAGCAGATTCCCAACGCCTCCAGTCCCTGACACTGGCCCTGCATTTCCTATACCCTGACTCAGTGATCTTTTCATCAGACTTGAATTTACAGCTAACACTTTTGGGCAAACTTAGCTGAAGTAGGGACTTGCTGGATGTGTGGTTGGTTTGTTGGACTGAAACCAGGAAGATCCATTGTACCTTGAACACTCACTGGCTGATCTTGGGCCAGTCATTCTTTTTCAGCCTGTCCTACCTGACAGAATTGTTCTTTGACGATAAAAATGTGGAGGACCATGTCTTCCTTCTTGAGTTTTCAGATATAGACCCTCAAGAATTTCAAAGAGCAACATGTGGAGCTTGTTTCTTCCATTCACTGGGTCAACTGCACATTCCTTATAAAGAACGAATGCCCTAATTGAGTTAGTTAAGTATCCCAAATACAGGAAGTCTTCTTCCTTTGCAAAGTTCAATATTCTTCTTTCTAATTAGTTGGAAGATACAATAAAATTCCATTGAATAACAGATGCTGCCTCTGTAACAACACTAAAATTGAATCTCTCTTACGTGGGTTCTTTCTTTGTGGTTACAGTCAGCCTTCCACATTTGTGGGCTTGACTTTCACAGATTTATCTGTGAACTTCTCTAACCCCCTTTCCCCCAACACCCTCAGCCACTTCTTTTCTGGGGGAACCTTCCCTCTCATCTGTGCAGCCCTTTAAAAACTCACCTCTGGTTCTCCTCCTTCATCACCACCAGTTGCCTTGCCAGCTAAGGATGGGTTGCAGTGGAATTTTTCAGCACCACAAACCTTCTTCTGATGCCCCCACACATACTCAGGGAAGGGGATGGAGAGAGAGAGGAAGTATAGGGTCCCTCTGCTGACCCCTCACTTTCCCTCTCCCTTCTCTGAGCTGGTTTGGATCCTGGGTGCCTGTTATCCCCATAGTTTGTTGGCTCCCTTCCCACAGACACACACACACATTGTGATTTTCCCACTTTTGCAGGGGTCCTGAACCCCTAACCCTAGTGAATGTGGAGGGAAAACTGTACTATCAAGGGGCTAGGAAAGACCCAATATTGCCAGTTATTCAACTTCCTCCGGTGTTCTCCCCTGAGTCTCTTTTAACTATTATGCTCAAAGGTTCCAACAAGATGTTTTACAGAGCAGGTAGATAAGTTCTTAAATTTGGCAATTCTTATTAGACCATCTATGACATAACAATGTTAACTACATTTAATGCATTTTTTTTTTAGTTTTTAAAATATTTAGTTAGCTTATTGTATGCTTTTCTATCAAATGTGTATCTCAGTCCGAGGACTTTATGGTCTATTGACTGCAAATATAAAGACTATTAGATCAGCCATCTTGAGCTCATTGGAGGAAAGACAGGCTATTAGATGTCACAAGCCAGCAAATATTTTCAATGGTCCAGTAAGTTCCACTAGCATCAGTGGTTGAGTCCAAATATTACCACTTTGGAAGCAGTGAACCATCCTAGTTAGTACACCTGTATTGCAGGTACAGAGGGTGTGGCATTATTCCCCTCAGTGCTTGCTCAGATGTATTATAAACTATGGCCCTTTTCACACGGGGTTTTTAAATCTTGCCAGTTCGACCTTGATCGGGTGCCTTTTACACGGTAGAGAGCATGTGGTCGCATTAAACTTTTTGCGTTTCTCACCCCAATCTGAGCGGGGGAGCCACCAATCAGCATTTCCGCGCACTTTTCAAAGACCGGATAAAATGTGGTCTTTTCCTCCAATCCGCGCTCGACGTTTCATGAGAAAGCAGCGGAGCTGCGGTGGCCTTAATTTGTGCGGGCGATCAAGAGAGGGAGGGATCAAGGCGTGGTCAGCAGAAGCCTCACAGGATCGCCCCCAGCACGAGCGGACGGCGCCATTTTCCAAACCCGCTGAGGCACCTGCAAGGAGGAGGCAAACGGACGAGGAACGGGAAAAAAGGAAGGTTTCAGCGGCTGCAAGGAGGAAGCAAAGGGACGAGGAACGGAAAAAAAGGAAGGTAGGTTTTTCCCTTAGCTATCCTTTGTCCGTGCGGCGTCGTGAATTGTGGCTTTCTGGGGGTTGTGTCTCCCGAGGGTGCCCTGATTTTGAATCTTGGGGTCGAGGGGGTGGTGGTGGCTGGCGAGTGGATACACTCGCCGAAGATGGCATGGCAGGATGCTTTTGAAGGCTAGGGAAAATTGGGAAAGCTGTGGAGGGGGCAGGTAGGAAGGGAGGGACGTTGCAAAGCAGCCACCGCGCCAAACCCGTTCTCCAGGTTACTTTGGAAGCGGGGAGTAGTGGACGTAGCGGGATGCTGTGTAAATTCGGGGGATAGCTGCTGTGCTGCTGCGGCAAGAGGTCCCCGTGCAAACTTTTACTGGGAAACTTTTTTCCTGTTTATTGGGGCCTACATGTGGATGCATAAACGTATTATTTTTTCTCTGGGGACTGTTTGGCGCCCAGAGAAAAATGGCCCTTGGTAATCTTCCGTTTTGAACCGAACTCTCGGGCTGGGGGTGTAGGGGGTAGTGGCTTCTGTTGATCCCTGACAGTAGTTATTTTTCGAGCGGCCACCATTAATACAGTCACGCCCCATGAGGGCCTGCTGTGTTGTTTGTCTGAACCCCCCCTGCCACATGCAGAGGGGGATGATCTTCCTGCCAGGGCAGGAGACTCAGTGGTGTTCCATGCTTCTTTAGCTGTCTAGGACATGGCAGAGATCCATAGGGCAATGGAACGCACATCATTGTTTGGGGGAGGCAAGCATTTCATCTTTATCAGTCCATGTGGCTCTGGGAGGGAGTCCCATGGGCAGAAAACCAGTTCCTGGGACTATTGTAGAGGCACACAATTTACCACATCGTTTTCACTCTAGCTTGTGCCAAAATTTAAGTTGTTGTAGTTCGCTTGAAGCTGTTGATATCACAAAAGCTGAAAGGTTATCTCCCCTGCTGTGAATATCTGCCCTCTGAAGTTATAAAACAAGGCAGTTCCCTTTGTCAGTTCGTACTGTTTGCTTTGTTGATAAATACTAACGCCCCTCCTTGTCTCCACAGGATCGAAAATCCACGGGGAGTGCGCATTCCCAGTGCAAATCTTCCCACGGAGTGTTGATCCAAGCTGAAAAGTCCACGCTGACACTACTGCCCTTTCCACCACTTCGCCAAACACACAAAACAGTTTGTCTGGCTGGCAAATTGCACAGGCAGGACGGTCCGTGACTGAAACAGTGGCATGCCACAGACGCCACGCTGACCTAACAGCTTTGCCGGGGAGGGCTACATGCAAGGAGCCACACACCAACTTGAAAGAATAAATTTTTTAATAAATAAATGTTTCCTTTCCCAAAAAAATATATTTTCATAACTACATATTTACATAAATAAATAAAAAAGTGCTGTACAGGGTGGATGTGCGTTTGGGAAAGGGCTGGGGGTTTCAACATTGGCCTTGGAACGTTCTACTCCTGGGCACAGGGGTGTTCCTCCTCCGGCTCCTCCACATCCGTACCTGGCTGCTCCGGTTGAGGGATGTTCTCTTGGTCTGCTGCCCAAAACAAAGGTGAAATTGGATTAGGCATGTGCGCATCCACAGCAGCCTTTTGGAGGGAAACTTTATTGTGTCCTTTGTTGATTGTTGGGGCGTAGGGGGGAAATGGAAGAAGGATTACCAAGCCAAGGGCCACTAAAATAGAGGTTTTCCTACCTTCCATCCCTGGCATGCCCTGCGTGTCCACGGGGGCTTGGTGGCCAGGTGCATGGCGTCTTCTGCCTATGGAAATGCAACAGTAAATCAGCGTGGGTTCTACTCAGGCAGGGTGCATCCCCCTTTGCGGGGGATACCCGACAACCATTCCCCTGGGGTTCCCATAGCCACACAGGCGCAGTGTGTTGCGCTTACTCACGTCTGCCACCGGCTCTGCAGTTGGGGCTCCCCGCCACCCTCCACAGGCTACGCATACAGCTAAAAAGGGTGGCCTCGCGTGGGGGGGCGAGTGCGTTTGTAGGAGCGCAGGCGGCGTAGAACCGTCCGCGTAGCTCGCTGAAACAGGTACAGGACCTCCTCCACACTCCTCTCGTGGCCATGTCCGTAGAGGCAGTGGGCAACGGTGTGGAGGTGCTCATCATCGTCTCCCCTTGTGTAGGGCCGCATCAGACTCCCAACACACCGCCACACCACCTTACCATGGCCAACATCTCCCTGGTCTCGAATTCAGACCACTCCCGAGGCCCCTCCTCAACCGGTCCAGCCGCCATTTCTGCAGGAATGCCCTCGTCCGCCCCCACTAACAAACCACGCGGCTGCAGTACCACAATTGTCCACTAGGGGATTTTTGGCGCCGCCATTTCCCAGCGCGCAGGGAGGACGCATGCGCGAAACGCAATGAGAGGAAGGAAAACAAAGGGAGGAGCCATTTTCGTTTGAGAGGACGTGTAGTGGGGAAGGAGGTTTGCAAAAGGAACAAAAAACCCAAAAGGTAACATGCAAAGCGGGGAGCACACGCAGGGGAGTGACTGCAGCGTGGAGGAGAAAGGCGGGTTTCCTTTGAGGCGACAGCCCATAAGGCACAAGGCTTGGCCTGGCGCCATACGGAGATAAAAAATCTCCTGGACATTTGGGGTGAACGTAGGTTCCAGAGGGACCTCCAGGCTACCTACAGAAATATAGAAATTTTCGAGGAGATTGCGAGGGAAATGATTAGAAGGGGACATAGGCGGACCGCTGGGGGTGCAGGACGAAAACTAAAAGACTGCGTGCAGCCTACCGTGAGGCTGTGGCGGAAAATAAACGGACGGGCGCAGCCAGGGTGGAATGTCCCTCTTTGAGGAACTATCCAGGATTTTGGGGGGCAAGCGAGTGCCGAACCTCCAAGAGTCGTTGAGAGCTTGCAGGTCGCCATGGGACCCGAGCAACCAGCGAATGAGAACGCGGCATCAGAAGGTACGATGAGGGCAGCGAGTCGAGGATTCCCCCTTCCCCTATATGTAGTTTTTGCGCCCCCACTAAATCCGATTTTCCCTTTTTCAGGGGTGGACGAACAGATGAGCCAGGAACTGTTTGAACAAACATCATATGATGGGGAGTCATCAGGTGAGGCTGCATGGGTTTACAATACATTACATTTGGATTTACTCTACCATAACCCTTCGTGGTTTCAGGGTAACGCAGGAAAACGGACATAAATAAATAACAGGTGGATGAGGCCCAGAGAGCAGGCCTCACATGCAAGCAGGGCGTGTCACGTGCATGGCCACAACGGCCCACCACTTGTGCTGCTCCTTGGAATACTTCTTCTTTCGCAGCAAAAGGGGTGGCATATCGACTTTCCAGGGAACTTTTCACTCTCTAGGTGACATCAGGGCCATTTACATTACCATTCTTTGCTTGCAGGAGTGAGGAAATTCCGAAAGGAGAAACCTTATGGGACATAAGTGACAATGCCATTTCCACACCACACTGTTACAGTGCAGCATTCCACTTTCAGCATCCTATGGGATTCTGTGGTATGTAGTTTAGGGAAGGGTATATAGAATTCTCAGCCAGAGAGCTCTTGGCTTTAGTAAACTACTAATCCCACAACTCCACAGAATGTTGAAAGTGGAATAATGCACTGTAACAGTGTGGTGTGGCTGCTCGTCCCAGGCCAACCACTTATAGCCTCCTGCTGCAAGGTCTAACTATTTCGTTTTACCTCCAAGCAGGGATCAAGAACAGCTGCCCCACAACTATGCAGGTTGAAACTCCTGCACCGGGGAGTTCTAGCACCACGGCTGCTGGTGAGTTAAGGTGTCCTGCAGTCGAGTAATATTGCTACGGGGATTTTATACCATCGGGATAACCGTGGTATGATTTGTCACCACAGGTTTGGAGATTCAGAGCATGGCGTTCCCGGGCGGCCTTGATATGCCCATTGTACTTTTGGAGCCTCATGGCGGGGACAACCTCAGCATGCTGTTATCTTCACAGTTAAAGTTTCTGTGCATCCGTTAGGGCAATGCCCGGAAAATGGCATTTAACATTCTGCCCCTGTTGTTGGACTGCCATTTAAAGTTTATTGAGCAACCTTCCCGTTGGAGGCTGAAGCCTTACATGAAGCAAGGTACATGACTGTGACAACTGTTTTGTGTGGTTTCTATCTTTCTACAGTTTTATGAGTACCTTGATTTCAAAAAAGGCTGTCTAATCGCCACTTGCTCATACATGTTGTGTCCTAGCTCCGAATGATAGTAGGTTGACTTCTCAATCTTATTCTGAACAGATGACTCCCCCAGCACTAGCCCGGACAGGGAGAGCGAGATGCCCACGGCGAGAATGTCCCCCCTGTCACGCCTGAGGATGAGCAGGAACAGAACCGCAGCGGGGGGCCGGGACAAGGCGTTTGCCTATGCAAGGGCAAGCTTGGACTTCATGTGCGAACACGAGGAGAGGAGCTTGCAACAGATGGCCATGGATCGCGAGCAGGCGGCTCGAGATAGCGACAGGGCAGAGAATGCGCGGCAGGAGATAATATCAATTCTAAGGGTATGCGCCACTGCCATGTCTAATATTTCAGATGCGGTAACAAGCGGTGAGGAACAAGCCAATCACCTCCTGGGCTCCTCCCGGTCCCGACAGCTAACTTGGGGAGCACAGCACAAACATAGCCGGGAGCAGCGAAACGGCGACCCAGCCAGGAGCAGGAGGGAGGGAAGGGCAAGGCCGCAAGGGCCAGCGGAAGCCACGGCAAATTTATAGCCCTTGAGCACTTTGTGGGCCCTGGCGCAGGAAAGAAAATCGAGGCCTAGCTTTTCCTTCCCAAGCGGGCCAGCGATGTACTTGTTTGTTGATGAGAACTGTTCATAATGGACCATTCTTCCCCCCAAGTTTTTTTTTATCCGCATTTATCAAAACAGTCAAATAAAACCTATTACCATTTTCAATAAACAGACGCAATATTTATTTGTTATAACATTTTGGGTTAAATGGCCGTCCAATAACACAAGGTGGATCCTAGTCCAGGTACAGCTTGAAGGAGGACCCACTCCTCGCTGTGTGTGGGGAAACGCTCCAAAGAAGGGGGGGGAAACCAGTGACAGCTAATTGCAGTCGCCCGCAATCATATTGGCGATAGCGTCCCTCACCAGGTTCCCTTCTTAGTGGATCCTCCTGGAAGAGTCATGAGGACGGGACTCCCTGTTGGTGCATCTCAGAGTCAAGGGGGCTGGCTTCTGTTGTTGCACGGGGTGGAGAAGGTGCCCTTTGCTCTCACAAATGTTGTGTAGCACCACACAAGCAGACACCACGGGGAGGTAGTTCTTCTCCGGAGACGGTCAAGGGGCCGAGACACCCATCTGGCCCTAAGCCTGCCAAATGCGTGCTCCACAACATTCCTACAGTGGTTGAACACCCTGTTGTAGGCTATCTTCTTGGGGGTGAGATGTCCGCCGTAAGGCTTCATTAGCCATCTCGACAGTGGGTATGCAGCGTCGCCCGGAATAACTGGGCCTATGGTGACACCGTCTATGGTGATGGTCGGGTTCCCGGGTACAAACTTCCCAGCCTCCATGGCATGCCAGAGTGATGAGTGCCTGAAAACGAAGGCATCATGCGTTCTCCCAGTGTAGCCCAGCACGATGTCCACAAACCTCCCCGAATGATCCACTGTTCCCTGTAGGAGAATGGAAAATGCGCTCTTCCTGTTCACAAATTCTTCCCCACGCCCCTTGGGTGGTCTTACTTTGATGTGCGTGCCATCCACAGCTCCAACGCACTGAGGGAAACCCATCTGGCGGAAACCATCC
Organism: Ctenosaura bakeri; assembly: GCA_948474755.1. Lineage (NCBI taxonomy): Eukaryota > Metazoa > Chordata > Lepidosauria > Squamata > Iguanidae > Ctenosaura > Ctenosaura bakeri. Next base: position 458,061 of record CAOLHI010001436.1, on the reverse strand, counting down.
ATAATCTGTGAATGTAGAGGGCAAGGAAACAAGTAGTCAGTTTGTAGCTGGTTTGAGATAAAAATATTTGTGGTGGCGCACGCGCACACACCCCATGGGACCTGCTCGGCCTCCCAGTATCTTGGAGGACAGGGGCACAAGACTCATTGCTTGGCCCACACATTAAAACGGGCACCAAATCCAAAGAGAATCGCGCGCTCCCCATGGGGTAATCAAGTAACACTATCAGGAAAAAAGAGGCAAGCCTCGCAGAGTGTACCTGGTTGCCTTCAGCAGTTATGTCATGCTGATGGAGGGGGCAAAGTGCCCTGCTGCCTCCCGCTCATCCCAAGGGGCCATGATGGCCGAGATGGCATATACTGTGTTTTGCTGGAACGCCCCCAAACCTGAAGGTCCACGACCACATCCCGCAGTGCCTCCACAGCTAGCTGTTTTCAGCTGGTATCTTTATTTGGGGAACTTTCTGCTGGCAGGCCTTAATTAGATAATCCGGATACCGGGAACCCCGTGGACATTCATGCACTTTCTTCTGGGTGGCAATTTGCTTAGCAATTCTACAGTCTTGGCGCCAGTTCACTGCAAAACCCAACCTCTTCTCCCAGAGGAACACAAACCCCCTCCTCCTCCATTTAAGCCCACTGGGTTTGGGAATCAGCGTACCTACCCTCCGGTAGTCCCAAGCACACAGTGGACGCGAGGAGCTCATGCTCGATCGCAAGGCACACCTCGATCACGATGACAGACACCGTTGACACACCCAGGCCAAAAGTGTTCGCTGTCTTCCGGTATATCTGGGGCGATGTAAGCCACCACACGGTGATGGCCACCCTCTCCTCTACAGAAATCGCTTGCCTCATCCCTGTAGTTCTTCTTTCAAGGTAGGGACGCAGGCGCCCCGTGATTTCAAAGAGGGTGGCTGATCCGGAAGTGGTACAACCACTGGTAGTCATCCCATTTCTGCAGCACCTCCTCGCTCCACCACGCCCGCCGCATCCGCTCCCGAACCCACCACCTTCTTGGGGCGCGGGACTTCATCAGAGGTGCAAGAATTGTGTAATACAACCTCGAGCGTCTCATGGCAGCGCGACGGTTCCTTGCGAGCCTGCGCCTCTCGCACCATCTTCGGGCCAGCAATATTCAAGCGCTCCTAACAAGGCTGCAATTGCTGTCATAAACGGGGCGAGGAGCCCAGCTATTTCCCTCAACTGCTCGTTTGCCATACTCAAAACAGCAAAAAGCGAGCGGGCAGGAAAAGTTTGACAAAAGTTTCCGCGGCGCTTCAGCAGGCGCGGGGGAAAGGATCGTTAGCCGGGAGGGTGTGAGGGGACGCACGTGTGCCTTTGGCGTCATCGATGACGCCCAAAATTTTCCTTTTTTAAAAAGGGCACCGCCAATCAAACGCTAGGTGAGGGCGGGGGAAAGGACAACGTTTGGGAGGGGCTATGGCAGCGCTGTGTGAATGCGATAATGCTCGCCTAGCCTCTTGCCGATCGAGCCATGAGAAACAACCAAAAGTTCGGCACGTTTTAGTGGGGATTGGGGAAAAGCCTGCCTGGATCGCGGTGGGAAGATTTCAGCGCCCCGTGTGAAAAGGGCCTATTAAGCTCAGCCCTTGGTGAACCAGTGTGGGGGCAATTCACTCCTTGGTAAACAGCCACCTCTACTCTGTTACTGAGGTGATGCCTGGAGGTAAAATGGAAGTAAGCATATGGCTGCCACAAGACTTAACCAGGGCCTTGCTGTTCACAGTTTGCAGTCGTAGCCAACTGTGCTACAGCATTTATTTTCTGACAAATTCCAAAGTCTTCTGGTGAAAATAGCCACCCCCCCTGCATTTGTATACTTCATGATAACACATACCCTCCAATATTTCACAGATGAAATGTTGTATAGTCTAGCAACATCAGAGTGTGGCCAAGATGGCAAAAGTGATCAATGAGGAAGAAGCTAGGAGAGGCTGAAGTAGTTTGCTTTTTTTTTTTAAACTACTGGGAAGGAGAAGACTTTATCCCTTCCTATCTTTATAGTATATAGTAGTATAAATTATTTTTGCACTTTAAACTCAGTTTGCAGCAATTGAAGTAAGCTGAGGACAAAAGAAAGAAGTAGGGAGAGGAGGAGAAACTGGGACATTTTAGAAGCAGTTGAAAAAGTGAGATGACAGATTGGGACTGTCCCTGCTTGAGAATAGGAGAGTTGGAGAGTATGTAAATACACCTCAGATTCTCGAGTTGTGTTGTGATCAAAACACTGGTCTATGAGGGAGAAAAATCTCAAATTAAAACCCTTTCACTTCAGTCATGAATTTACTCAGCTCACCACCTGTAATACAGAAATATAAAAATGGACTCTTTTAAATATTTACTAGACAGATTAGTGAGAGAACAGCATAAATACTTTTAACTGTTCTGTATAAACAGAATGGTTAAATATTGACTCATTCTATCTTAATGGTAGGTAAATATGAACAAATATCATGGACTTGTATTGGCTAACTACATTCCCTCACATGCAGGTTGCTCTGGACTCTTTCTGCAAATTCCACTCAAATGTCTGTAAAGTTAGAGATGACTTTGCTGAAAAAAAGATATAGCCGGACTAGCAGAAGACAGCTGGTTGGCAGTTAAGTCATTTATTGCAGAAAGGTAAACCTAGGCAGTTTTAAAACAAACCAATATGATGTAAGTGGTCAAAAGGTGATGTGTGCATTCACTCAGGATGATGACGATGATAATGATGATGATTTTTATTAAAATTATCAGTTGACAGTCTATCCTTTATTTTGGTTTTATATCTATTCTCCTGACACACTTAGCAAGATCAGCAAACAAAATCATGATGTTGTATGCTTTGTGCTCGCTATGAAAATTCATGTGAAAGATACAGAAAGAGAAAAAACTGCTAAAATAAACTCATATTTTGGAAGCTGAATAAAAAATACACACAAGAGTCTTTCAGATTCAGATCCCCCCCACTCCATCTCCATCTTTCCCTGACAGCCCCCCCCCCACCCCTCGCTTATCTGGCTTGCTGGTCTGCCAGTGTCAGCAGCAGGATAGAGAAAATGAGAAGGCCCTCTTGCTCTTCCTTTTTTTAGAATGTATGGTTTATTACACTATAGCTGTGGCTGAGAGCTCAGATTTCTGGGAAACAGAAGTTCTGACAGGAGCTTGCTCTCTCCATCCCTCCCACTGCTACCAAAAAAGTATGGAGGGTAGATGGGTAAGGACCATGGATAAGAGGGAAGAAAGGAAAGATAGATAGACTGAAGGCTCTATCACATGAGGCAGTAAATCATACTTACAGCTGGATAATAGCATCTTTGGCAGGATGTTTTCTACATCCCCAGTCTCTCTCTCTCTCTCATTCTCTCTATCACCCACACCCACACACACTCACACAGGCCTGGAAATATAAGTGGAAGAGTCTTACAGTTTTTTTTCAAAAAGACTCTACAGTTCAAAAAGTTCTAAACTAAACTAAAAAAGCTGAAGCCAAATAAGAGCTATACACACCTCAGCTTCTTCTCCCTGCTACAACAGCATTGTTGTAGAAGAGCTACTGAACTGAGGTTGGTCTGTTTCCTTTTGGATCTTCAGAGCTATTCCAGGATTACAGCATTAATCTGTGAAGAACTTTTGAAGCTGTAATGGGGTTGCCAAATGTCAGAGCTTGGCCCTGAGTGTCTAGTTTTCATGGGTCATCTACAGAGAACGAAGGTACAAATCTCCAGTTTTTGTGAACTCAGTGCCAGGCAAGAGGAAAGGGCCTTGTGCAAATCCCCAACTCACCTAGGAGAGCATCAGCTTGCTATCATTGCAAGAATTAATTTATTTGTTGAAAAGACTCTCCCAGCCCGTCTATGTATATACTAAGTTAGCTTCCTCCTTCCTTCATCATGCCATCAGGGCATATGTGTGTGTGTTTTAAATGGCAGGCTGTGAGAAACTGTGGTCAGTTCTTAATGCACAACGCTTAATGACTTCATTTGGGGCCATCCCTAGGTGTCAGGTTTTGGACCAGAAATTTCAGGGCCTGGAATGATCCTCAACTGGCAGTCCTAAGCTTTGGTTTTCATTTTGTGTTTGAGGGAAGCAGTGTGTGCTACTTGAGATCTTATTTCTATTTTTGAACTGGAAACCACTTAAATTGATTACATTGCTAATTTCTAATTATAACAAGTGTAGTGTGCTCCTTGTAACTTTTTCAGCTCAGAGAACCAATACTAGCACCTTTCTCTGATTTTCAGTGAACTTGACAACATTAGAGGTCTTTGTCAGTGTCACTGATGCCTGTCTTCTTCAGTCTCTCAGCTTCTTTGTGGTCTTGTAACACCCTTGAGAATACTTTCCCCCTATATTGCCAGTTTCACTCAGAGTAAGCTGGGAGTCATGAAGGAAATCAAGATGCTGGGCAATCATTACAGTATTTTCATGGGAAATATTTGGAAATGTTTTTCAGGCCTCTGAGGTTTTAATTCCGGGAGTCACACTGAACTCACTTTTGAGAACACGGGTATACTAAGAAAGTTCTTACCTAAAGTGCAATTCCGCAAGATGTTTTTAAAGATAATATTATAAGCAGTAAACTGGAATAAAAAAACAGATACAAGTACGTGTTGTTTCTTTCTTACTCTCATAAGCCGCATTGAAACCAAGCTCAGATATTGCTAGGATCTAATTCATTAGATCTTGTGAGAAGAAGGTGTTCTTTGTTCTTTCTTTTGTTGTTGTTGTTTTTCATCAGTTAATGAAGTCAATGTGTTTTTGGTGTTATGTCTTTTGCAGAAAATTTGGTACCAAAGTAAAAATAACATGGAAAGAAAAGGGATAGCTTTCTACACCATAAAAAAAGAAGAAAAGTTCAACATGTTTCAGCAAATGTTTTATCCAAAACTAACAATATACCCATATGAAATGGAATAACTCATAGTTTCTTACACAAACAAAACGTTTTGAACCTTCTAGACATCACTTGAAATTTTCTTGCAACATGCAACATGAACCCAAGAGTGAACTTTTCTTTCACCAGCCTTCACCTCTCCCCCTTGGTAGCCAAATCTATAGATTTTATTTTTCTAAACATGCTTGGGAGAGTTGGTTTATCTGCTTTACTCTTATCTCTCAGTTTTGCTGTTCACACATGTTCAGCAATTGATTCTGGAGGTAGCTGCTGTTTATCTTGCCTGTTGTAGGCAGGCGTATATATAGTTATAGTAGGATCAGCTAGAGTAGAATCTAATTTTTTCCTAGTTCAAGCTTCATTGTGTTGTTTACTGCAGACATGCTGCTCCAACCTGACACCACAACTTTAGTATCTCACTATCTTTCCAGTGCTGATACTGCTAAAAATACTTTCAGCTAGGCAGAGGATGGTAGGGGAAAGAGGGCTGAGCCAGGTGTAAAAAGACACTGTGAAAAGGAGCTGCTTTGTCAGTGAGGTTTGACTATTATGATTTTCTAAAAGTTTCCATGGGTGTCAATGCAGGTCTTTTAAAAGCTTCACTACGGCTTTGGAGGAAGCAGAGGAACTGACTGTCTCCAGTGGAGGGGATACCTCACACAGACAGAGTTTCTCCATCACTGTCTTAGATTATGCATGGGGACCTGAACACCGTACAGCTTTATGGTCTTTAATTGTTTGAAGAAAGATTGCCCTTGAGCCTTGATACCGTATCAACAGTGTTGCTTACCCAGCTTGCCTTCTGTCAACAATTCTCTTCACAGTCTGATAAAAGAAGCACCCCCCCACACATTTCCCCCCTCTTCAACTCCCCACTGAAATTTCTCTTGTTGGTCAAACAGTCTTCCAAGCTGAGATCTTAAATTGTGCTGACATCTTTTTTAATGTTCTGTGTTAAAACAAAAGCAGAGATAAGGCTGAGGAACAAAGTTCCAAAAGTACCAGAATGGTCAGGTCAAGAGGCCACTTCAGATATGACTTCTCACTTGATATGGGAAGATAACTTACATCTGGGGGGGGTGGGGGGTGGAATCTGGTTTGTGCCTGCTTCTGAAATGACAGCATCAATGCTGAAATAAGCACAATTCCCAAGGCTTTATATTCAGTGGATTCAGTGGCTTTATATTCAGTGGATCAGTTATTAAGGAAAAACACATAAGCTAAGAGAAGCTACAGCAATTTGTTTTTCCCTGAACCTACTGGGAAGCTCAAGATTCCACTGGCTCTATTCCCCCCTGCTGTTAATTCAGTGCAAACTGCTTTTGCACTTTGATCTCAGTTTTCAGCAATAGAAATAAGTTGATGACAAAAGGGGGAAGGTGAAAAGAGGAGAGAGAAACTGGGACATTTTAAAAGCAGCTGAAAAGAAGTGGGCTGACAGAAGGATAATCAAGATTGTCCCTGCCAAATTGGGACAGTTGGAGTTTATGCTGAAGGCTATGTTCAGAAAAAACAAAGGCAACGGCAAGCCTTCTCTGAAAAAATTGTGCCAAGGAAACCCCAGGACAACACTGTGATAAGTGAAAGTTGGCTTGATGGCACAGAAGAATAGTGCTCAGCATGGAGGTGTTTTGCCGGGAACATACAGGGATTGCATATGTCAGTTTCCCAATCTATGCAGAATCTACATGAAGCAGAAAGCACCCTGCCTTTAAACCTCACAAGGCACATAATCTTCTTCTTCTTAAAGCAGCACAGTTTTTTTTCTCTTCTCTTTCTTCTTTTCTTTTCTTCTTTTCTTTGACATGCTGAGGGCTATAATATGGACTAGGTGTGGGACAAATCCAGAATTTTCTGAATGGAATCCGGATCCAAATCGCTGGAAGGTTCTGGGAATCCACGAATCTCGAATCTTTCAAATCTTTTTTTTAAAAAAAAGGGTTTAAAAGGCAAGGAAAAGAAGGATAATCTTGGGCAAGACACACTCTCTCAGCCTTAGCAAAAGCCTAGGCAAAGGCAAACCTTCCTCTGAAGAAATCTGGCCACGACAATTGTCATAGTTTTGCCTCAGGATCTCCCCAGATTGAAAATGACACGAAGGTCCTTTCTACACAGGCAGGAAAATGTGGATTAATCCCACATTTTTCTGCCTGTATAAACAGGACCACTACAGTACAGAGATAATCCAGGTCAAAACTGGCTTTTCTTTTGCATAGCTCCTTCTGGCATCATGGAGTTCGTAGTTTGATGATGCACCAGCACTTTGGCAGAGAAGGCTGTGACACCTTGTCAAACTAAAAACCCCAGAATTGTATATGAAAGAGGTTTGCAACTGAGTTATGCAAAGGAATCTTTCAGCTTTCCTTGAAATCTCAAACCTGTACTTTCTAGTCAAGTGCTGAACTTAAATATTAAATGTTCAATTTAAATCTCTTACAATACAACTCCAGATGTAATTTCTGAAATTGTTAGCAAAAGCCATTATTACTCCAAGGAAAAACTCACCTATTTGCAATCTCGCCTTGTGTGCTATTATCATCTGCAGGATTTCAGGCATCCCTGTCTCCAACAAACTATTTGGTTGGTGGATTCAAAAGGTTCAGTTTACCTATTTTGGCACAGAGATTCAGATTCGCGAATCTTGAATCCTTCTCCAGGATTTGAGGATTTGGTTGGCCCATCCCCTAAATCGACTAAAATTGATTCACTAGTTCCAAGTTATTCCTGTAAAATGCCTCTATTCTTATGCTGGGCCATTTCCACATTATACTGTTAGAGTGCTATGATTCTGCTTTGAACATCCTATGGACTTCTGGGGTTTGCAGTTTAGTGAGTCCAAACAGCAATCTGGTTGAGAATTCTAAATGCCTCTCCCTAAACTACAAACCCCAGAATTCCAGGATGTTGAAAATTGAATAATAGCACTATAACAGTGTAGTGTAGAAATGGCCCTCGTAGTTCCCCCTCCAAGGTATCTTTTCATTCAGTTTATACTTGGATCTATTGAACGAAATGGATGTGTCACCTGAGGCTGCAACTAGTTGGAGAATTGCTCGTGCCCACATGTGTGAGGATAAACTAAAAACTGAAAAAGATTAAGGGCTGCTCTGTGTTGCCTGGCATATCATGAGTCAATGCAGCCCAAGTTCTTGTGTGAGTATGGTGGCACACCCCACTGAAGTGAATTTACCTGAAAATTATGAGGTGTATGGCTTGCAGTAGAGAACCAGCATGGTTTGAGCATTGGACTACAACCCTGGAGACTAGGGTACATTTCCCCCACTTGGGTTACTTTAGATGTAAATCACCCCCATATTTGTCCCACAATGACACAGCACCAGTTCAGAAATACTCTTCAGATTAGCCCTGGGGTAAGATTCTGGTGTGGTGATTCAGGACCCAGTTACTTCAGAAGTTTGCAGAATGTAGTGACATCCCAGTTCAGAAACGACATTGTCCACTCAGTTGCGTAGTGCCGGAGGGGTGATGGAGGTGGTTTGCCCCCTGGCAGCAATGTTTTTGGGGTGTCCTGGCTCATAATCACACTCCCACGTGCTGTGACCATGCCCCATGCCCCATGCTGTACACAGCAGCCATGCCCCGCCTCCCCATGCACTTCAAACTCTGCTGCTGTGTCCACTTTTATTTCTGTATGTGTGAACCAATTACACTGAGAAGCACTTGATTCACTAGCTGTATGACATCATCATTGGCTGCAGCCATCAGAGAACTGTGCAGATACATAGTCAGAATGGTCTCTGTGAGAAATCAAATGATGTACATGCATGTGAGGAGCACCACTAAGCCAACCTCCAAGGAAGAAAAAAACAAACAGCCCTAAAAGTGCAGAAAATAAGATGGCTGGTTTGTTTAGCATTTGAAACTATGTTTTTCTCCATCATGAAAATTTGCGTAAGTCAAACATAAGAACTTTAGCTCAAAAGGCGGTATTGTCAGCAAATAGCTTTGGGATTGCTTAATGCAGCTGTAGAGCACCGACAGGATTCCAGCCTATGGCAGCTGCATTAAGTTGTTATAGGCCGGAATCCTGTTGGTATTTATATCAGCATAATAGTCTGTTATTCTGGCATAGTACATTTTTGGCAGGGGTGCACAGCAGCACTGGCTCAGGGCAAGCGTGAGAAAGCCATCAGCGTTGGGGGAGAAAATGCCCCGTGGTTTCCCAAGCAGCTCAGCAGCTGGAAGACTGCTTTGTCTCCAGATTGATTTTGTTCCTTCCCTTACATCATTGCCTTACTTGCAGCCATTTTGTTCTTGCCGCCACCCCCATCCGTGCATTGTCACTGTCACCTACATTATGTCAGTGTAGTTATCCTGGCTAATAGGTTCTTGGCCAAAACATGGAAAACCAAGCATAAAATTCAGGGCTTGATATGTGGCCACCTCACAAATCCTCCTCATTCAGCACTGGAGAAGCAGAGATTATTGCTGCTGCATATGTGATAGTACTGCAGAAGCAGCAATCTTGTTTGGAGTCACTGGTAGTTAGGAAAGAGAGGACTTTAAACTCTGTTAGGTCTTACAGTAGAGCTTTCCAAACTGTGTGTTGTGACACATTAGTGTGTCACCTGCAGTGTGTAGGTGTGTCATGGAAGAGCGGTCTCTCCTGCCACTATGGCGGGCCAGGGCCAGGTGAAGGGGCTGCGTTTTTCCACTGCTGCTGTGGGCTGAGGAAGACCCTGGCGACAGCAGCAGTGGTTGCAGGTCTGGGTGGAGGGGCTGCTGCTGCCACCCCAGACCAAGGAAGACCCCGGTGAGGGCAGTGGCAGCACGACAGGCTTGGGTGGAGGGGCTGCCTTCATTTACTGAATTACTTACTGTGTCACGAAATGATGCATATCTAAAAAATGTGTCACTAACATGAAAAGTCTGGAAAGCTCTGTCTTACAGGTTTCATCACAAGAACTAAGCACATGCTGAACACATGCTTGGAAACAGTGCAGCATTAGGCATGCCTAGCAGTTGCTTGGCTGTAGACCTTTTCTTCCTGAAAACTGAAAATTTGTCTTTCACACGCTAGAAAGAAATGGTATGAAAACAGTCTCCGCCCAACATTTCTAATGAATCAGTGGAGACCTCATGTCTAGCAAAGTACAGCACAATTTTCTCTTTCCATATTCCAAGATAGCTAGGTAAATCAGTAAACATTTTTTAAAAAATGGGTTAGTTTCTAACATAATCTACCCATTTGGTACTTTAAACAGGTTTTAGAGATTCCTTGCTTTAGGAAGAAAAAAAAAGACACAAAAACACTGAATTTCTCTCACTCATCTCCTTGAAAAACTGCTAGCCTCATCATATTTTTTTCCCAAACAGTTTTTTCAAATTCCAAACCAAACAGGTCTTCTTGATTTCAATGGCAATTACTCCCTCCAGCAGGAAGTCTTATCACCTCCAGTATCCATGGTGGGTCTTATTTAGTGCATACTTATGCAAGTATCACAGTCCACAGACTGTCCTGGATGATATCACGTGCTTTAAAAAAAATAAGCATTTTTCAATACAATAAAAGACTAAAAGATATCCAAACAAAGAAAAACAAGAAAGAAGAAAAATAGTAAAGAAAAGGCAAAAGTAGTAAAGAATAGTTAAAAAAGGAATCTACATTTGAGTTAATAACTTTCCTAACGATGATTTTATGTAACTATATAAAATATAACTATATAAAATAACTTCTCCAATTATAATTACCATTCATATACTTCTACTGCGTTACCAAATCTACTACTTTATCAAAACCTGTAGTTAACATGTTATTCTCTTTTCCTTGCAAAAAGCCAATTAAAGGGTCCTAGACTTTCAAAAATGCCACCAGTGATTCTTCTCTGATTGATGTTGTTAATTTGTCCATTTCAACTAAATCTGACAATTTCAGCATCCAGTCTCCAATCATTGCTGTATTTTTCCACCTCTGCATATACAGTAATTTTGCTGAAGTAGTCATATGTTGTAGTAATTTTCCATATTTCTCCAATGATCATCTACCAGTCCCAATAAGTACAGTTCAGGTTTAAAGTTAACATTAATTTTTACCATTTTTTTGCATCATAGAATGTACTTGATTCCAGAAAGTTTTGGCTTTCCCACAAATCCACCATATATGATAAAAAGACTGCACCTGTAGCTCTCATTTCCAACATATATTAGAAACATCTTTATGTATTTTTGTCAATTTTTCTTCACTGATTTGATTATTTGCAAGGCTTGTGCAAACCTTCCCTCCATTCTCCTCCTCTCATTTGCTTGCCTTTTCCTGGTTGAGGAGAAGAAAGGTAAGCACAGCTGGGGGAAAAGGCAAGGGAAAGGGGGGAACACGAGTGCCTCCTTCATTCCCTTGCCTTTTGCCTGGGTGTAAAGAAGGAAGGCAGGCACAGCTGAGCAAAGGGCAAGAGAATGGGGAGGTGCATGCGTGCTACCTCCATTCCTTTGCTTTTTGCCCAGGCATGGAGAAAGAATTCAGGCGTACCCAGGCAAAACGGAAGGGAATGGGAGAGGGGAGCATGAGGTGGGACTTAGGCCCTTTTCGCATCGCAGGGCCCCTCGAGCATCGCACAATTGTGATGAGTGATCTGCACGAAGCATTCACAATCACTCGACACTCCAGGGTAGGTCAGCCAAAAATGGTGTGCGATTGCGCATTGCTCCAGGGCCCTGCGTGCACTTGCCATGTGTGCAGAGCCTCCGGAGCCGCAGCGGCCGTGCTTCCTGCCCCAGCGCAGCCTGGGAAACTCCCAGACTGTGCTGCGGAAGGAAGAGGTGGGGCTCTCATGCTGCCTGCTTGGGAGCAGGCAGCTCATGGAGAGCTGAAGCAGCGGGGATGTGAGAGCCTCTCGCTGGAGGCTGCTAGCATGATCCCCACACCCCAGCGCAAAAAAAAGGGTAAGGTGCGGAAAGGGCCTTAATCATGTTTTTTCCACTTTTGAGAGGGTTCTGAGTCTCAAAACCTTGTGAAAGTGCAGGGGCCACTATATTTAAATTATCACCAAAACTCATCTTTTCTAAAACTCTAAACAAAAAATCCCAGTTCAAGTTATCAAAAGCTTTTTTGGCATCTAAAAATATGAGAGTTGTATGTTTCTCATTGTGATTTTCTAAATATTCCAAGATATCTAACACACATGTAGTGCTGTCACCCAACTGTCTTTTTTTTTGGTAAGAATCCAAATTGGTCTCTATGAAATAAATCTTGTAAAATCCTCTTCAATCATTCTGTCAAAGAAAGAAATTACAAAAGTTGGATGATCCCACATATTTGTCACTTTCAGAACAACACTGGTGTTACAATTTCACACAAGCAAGACCATATTTATGAAGAGCTGTAATTCATGAATAGTCATAATTGGCTATGGAGTCTACCTCCGGTTGTCTGCCACCCTTCACTCTTCTCTTCATACAAAGCAAGATGGGAATAAACTGGTATGCAGATGAAGATATTGTTATCATTGCTGCTGCTGCTTACACACTTCTTTCCAATTTTTCACTCATTCTATGTATCATATTCAGTGGTGGAGTGGAGGCAAGGCTGAACTGTTTTCTGCCTGCCTGCCAACTCTTCAAGATTCCCCTTTCCCTTGGAGTTTAACAACAATCTACACAATAGTTGGCTGCAAAATACAGTTTCCCAGCCCCAGAATATTGTTTTGAGCACGCCCTCTTGAAATACAAAGTATTTTGGGGTGGCTTGGTTTTGAAAAGGTTATTAAACTGTATTAGCAGTACAAAGAAACTGTTCCTGGCAGGGATAAGAGCTGCTAGACCTGATTTATTGATATGTATAAACCCAGCTAGCTGAAGTTTTGAACTCTATGGCTACAGGGACTGTCATGATGATTGTGTCTGCACTTGAGTGTCTACTGTTTTCCCACTGAATTGTACAGAGCATTTTCCTAACCCTGTGGTGGCAAGCAAAAGCACTGAACAGCAAAAGGCCAAACAAAATATTGCTGAACCAAAACAAAATACATACAAGAAGACACAGACATACTATCAAGTGTGCCAAAAGAAACTTTAAATATATTCTCAGTAATGATTGCTTTTCTCAATGTTTAAATTGGTCTGAAGTTTTAAAGGTCATAAAAACATTGTGTCAAAAAGGTATTAATTTAGCAGAGGCTGCTGAGCAATGGGTTTCCACTCTGAGAAAGGTGGAAAAAGATGCTGACAACCCTGATTCAGATAGGATGTTCTTGTGAAGGGAAGAACATCACAATCCCTTGGGATGAGGAATATTTAGAAGTCCTTATGAACAAAACAATAGCTACTGACGTAAGTCTGAAACCTTGGGCTTGACCCAGGAAATGGAAATTAAGTTTTGAGACTCTTGTTAACAGAATGAGGCCCTGTTACCATGATTGTGCATGGAAAGAGCTCTTGCATGAAACTTCAGACTGAACTCAGAGGAAAGGCAGCTTTGTCTCAGTGGGTATTCAGGAATAAAGACATTGTAAGGCACAGCCCATGCATGTCCTCCAGCCCAGAGATACAGTGGATATACAGTCTATACATTTATAGCTCAATACACAGCACACTTATTTTCATTTAAGTCAGGGCCTTAGATACCAAGATCATCTGAAAGTGCCTTGCACAATCATATATTTCAATTAAACCCAATAATAAGTTTTCAGAACTATTTGGATGCAAAATGGGCTTCACCTAAAAAAATATATCTGAAATTGACACTGTGCAAAGGCATCGAAAGCTACTACTGGATTTCCCAGAACTCTTTGTTAGGCTTGTTAAAAACAATCGCTTGGATTTGGGCTTAGACATACTCGGAGTATACCTCCTGAAGTTGCTGAGTCTTACACCAGTCACAGCTTGAATTCCATTGATTTTAGTGGGTCTCCTCTGAGTTGATTAGGTTTCACTGTAACCCGGTAGATGGGATAACGCTAGAGCAAATGTTTGTAAAGTTTGTGGCCAATGTTAATAGCACATTTTGTTTGTTACAGAATGTTAGGCCTAACAATCCCCCTCACTTTTTTTTTAAATGCTCTCATTGCAGAATATTGCTTTTTTATGAGGTGGAGAGAAGTAGGGGTTACTAGTTTTCTGGAGATTTACAGAAGCCAGAGAGTTCAGACACTATTGAAACAAAGTAAAAGAGTACTTAGCACAGCAATATATCTGGTGATTATTTGAAGAGCGATGTTTGAGGCTTAGAGGAGCAGCTATTTTCAACCACTATTACTTTACACAGGAAAAATCTTGGAACCAACACCTATGGGTCTAATACAAAAGTAAAATGTGCATTGTTGTATGCTTGCAAGTTGTTTCCAACTTATGGCAACTCTGAGGCAAAGCTATCATGGGATTTTCTTGGCAAGATTTATTCAGAAGGGTTTTTGCCTTTATCTTCCTCTGAAGCTGAAAGAGTGTGACTTGCTTAAGGTCATCTGATGGGTTTCCATGGCTAAGCAGCGGTTTGAATCATGGTTTCTAGATTTGATCAATGCTCAAACCACTTCACCACATTGGGTATAGCCCTCTATATGTTGTTGGAGTGTATCTCTCATCCTGTCAGCACAACTCATCTGGGCTAAGCCTGATCCAGCTGCAACCAAAAATCACCTGGAAAGCCACGTGTTTTCCCCCACTGCTGATGTAACACCTTCCCTGAGCCACTATTTCCTATAATTCTTCTTCTTCTTCTTCTTTTTTTACTATACTTCCTCTTGTCAGAAGAAGTCAGAACCCTGAAGCAGACCCACAAGAGAGGTTCTGCTATCCTGAAACCCTTATTCTCACATGGAAAATACAATTGCAGATGACCCAGGAGAGTCTCAGCCTCCAGATTAATATAAAGAAATCCGTATATAGAATTGAACTAACTTCCAGAAGCAATCTGGGGAAAAACTAAGTCATGGAAGGTTGTCACACCTTCAGTAGAAATCAGGTCAACACAAAGCATGCTTGTCAAGTTAAGCAAGGTAGATTGGAAGATTTAACTCCACATTAACTAAGACCAGCTGAAGAAGGCCTGTTGTGTATCTCATCAAGAGAGAAGTGGCATAATTTGAAAAAGGCAGAAATGCTACTTTTGGGGAATTATAACTTCAGAAACTTTTGTGGAGGTGTTGTCCAAATATAGAGTTAGCATGTTGTAGTGGTTTGAACATTGGACTTCGACCCTGAAGACCAGGATTTAATTCCTCACTTGACCATGGAAATCCACTGAGTGACTTTGGACATATCACACACTCTCAGCCCCAGAAATCCCCTAGGGTCACCATAAGTCAGAAATGACTTGAAGGCACACAACAAACACCTCAACATAGTTCAAACATGTAACATTTTTTAAGTACTGGAATTTGAGGAGACTAGTGACCATGATATTCAGTGCTGTCTAATAGTTAACATTTCAAGCTAAGACTGAGAAGATTTATGTTCACTTTACATAATTCAAACAATTTTCAGTTATGTCACATTTTCAGTAGGAAATACTTGAGAATGTTTTTAAGATAACAAATGACAATAGTTGGTGAGAGGAATAGGACATAACTAAAGTGAGACCACTGCAGTTTCTCACTGGACCTGTGCCAGAAGTCTAATGCAGTGCAGCACATTTTGCTTTGGCATGATAGCGGTGCATGAGGAGATTATGTAAGTTGTGTGACTGGATAAGAGTGACCACCAGGGCTTCATTTTAAATCATACAATACATCTGAGCAGAAGTAGTCTGTCTGAACACTGAGAGGGGGCAGTCCCAAGTCACTTTGCTGCCTGAGATACAATACCAATTGCCCTTGTCCCAAAGGTAAGGTGCACATCCTACCCAAAGCCAGCTAAGTTATTTTGGTACATAAGGCCAAAAATCATATAAGAGTCTCTCCTGCTCTGTGGTAGTGAAAATTACAATAACAGCATGATAAGTAACTAACAACTCATTTACTCTGTGGCACTACCCCAGACTGGTGGGCTGAGGTGGCTGCCTCCTCATTCAGAACCTAGGAGGTCAATATCAGTATCCTGCAATGCTGCAACCATTCTTAAATGGATCTCATTTAACATTCTGGATTCCGGGACAGAAGCAGGAGAATTTCAGCTCTGTCTGATGTTTATTGAAAGACAAGCTTTGGCTCTCTGGTTTCTTCTTTCTCCCTCTCTCTTAATGGAGTTCTAGAACCACCACATTTAAGCCTGGACATTTACCCCAGGAAGGAACTTCATCACATGGGAGAGAAACATTCTCTCTGAAAGCATCGCTAGAAATGTGAATGTGTTGCTGGCAGCTGACAGCCTGGAACATACATTCATATGCTGTTGCTTAAAACAATGGCTTTGTGGGAACTAACATTCCAGTTAGAAGCAAGTTTGCTTTTAAGTCAGCCTTTGCCCCCCTCCCTTTTCCTATTTATTTTGCATATTACTGAGGCCACATGAAGTTGAGGTTCAGCTTACAAGCTCAAACCTGCCATCAGTAGCAAGCAGGAGGGTGGTGGATGGGAAGGAAGCACACAATGAATGGCAGAAGCATCTCATAAAGTACTCTTCCACCAGCTGAGACAGTATCAAAAGTGAATTGGGGAAGGGCGAGCATGTGAAACACTTAATGCTAGAATATGACATAAATCTGGCTGCACTTTAATTTGTTCTTTGTCCTGTGTGTGACAATAAGCATGGGAATGTGGCTTATTTTAGATTACAGCTTCCAGAATCCCTGGGAGGGATATCCAGAGATGAGATGAGGTTCAAAACAATTATTTTTGCAAGTTCAAGGCAAGAGCTGCCTTGAATCCCATTTTTTTTTTTTTAGAAAAGGCAGGATATAAATAAGGTGATTGATTGATTTACTGATTCACCGAATATGTTGGCATATTGTCTCTCTATGGAAATAATTTCTATGCAGTAGTGATGCTCAATGAAATGTCTCTCTGTCAGTCTCTCTGTCTGTTTAAACAGTGTCTAAGCCACTTTTCCAGCTTGAAGTGTTCAAGGTGTCCTGTAATGAACAGAGGAAAACATATTGGTCTCAATGAGGAATGTAGATCCTAGCATTCTTCACCACTGGCTCTGCTTGCTAGGCCTACTGGGAGTTGCAGTCCAGCAACATCTGGAGAATCACACAATTCCCATCCCAGGTCTAAATTCAATTGTTAGTCCCAACTACAGTAGACTCTCTGAATAAATGAAACTTAAATACTAGGTGATTTACCAAGTTCCATTTGATTAAATGGGTCTATTCGAGGAGTGTTTAACAATTAAATTTAGGCCATTAAAAGCACAGAAATGTTAAGGAAAAGAACCCCTAAAGGTCCAAAATATTACATGATTCTAGCTATATTTTAATGCCTTCTCTGTTTCCAGTATGTGTGACACATAACATGGGAATTTAATCCATTTTGGGCTACAGTTCCAAGAGCTTGGAAAAAAAGCTAGGAAGTCCCTCCCCCTGCAATATCTGCTAAAATTCTCATAAGATCCTGTTGCCCTCAAAGTAATTTTTCTAAGCTCTGGGCTGCAACAAACCTCAGTGTGGCCTTGGGGATGGTTGCTGCTAAAAGCAGCATAGCCATTTGAAGTGAGATAGCAAGCATTGCGGGGTTAGTCCTAGAATTTGCCTTCCATATCAGGGCTTGGAAGCATGTCATAGACCATTTCTGCACAGGCTATTAGAAACGGTGCAGAGCATCCTCCAGGGAGGATGTCTGCACCTGGGAGCGGACTGGGTTGGATCTACTTAATGTAGATCCGCACCTCAGCCCGCTCCGGAATGACCCCAAGTGGTCGTCAAGTGTGCTTTTGAAAGACCGCTTAAAACAGGTCTTTCAAAAGCATGGAGTGCGCCATTCCATCCCCGCTCTCTGGTGCAGATTTGCAGGCTCGTACCAGTGCGAGCCTGTGATCTGCTGGGGGCGGGCTTTAGGCTGGCAAACTTCAGTGGTTGGTCAAGACCCTCGAGCAACCGGAAGCCGCCATTTTCATCCCTGGAGCAGTGTGGAGCAACGAGCATGCATTGCTCCGGAGCAGCGTGGACCGAACTGGGGAGCCAAGAAGTCTGGTAAGTAGCGGCACGGGGAGATTCCCTCGCCCCTTGCCGAAATGACCATAATAAAGCACATTGAAAGCCCTGCTGGCTGGGTGGTTCTGGGAGCTGTAGTCCAAACAAGTGACTTTTCCAAGCTTTGGGCCTCACTGGATAGCCCTTTCGATTGATATAGAAGAGGCTAGCATGGTGTATTTGTTCAAATGTTGAACTATGACTCTGGAGATCAGAGTTCAAATCCCCACTGGCTGTGGAAACCCACTAGGTGACCTTGGGCAAAACACACTCTCTCAGCCT
Organism: Ctenosaura bakeri; assembly: GCA_948474755.1. Classification (NCBI taxonomy): domain Eukaryota; kingdom Metazoa; phylum Chordata; class Lepidosauria; order Squamata; family Iguanidae; genus Ctenosaura; species Ctenosaura bakeri. The sequence continues at coordinate 439,856 of CAOLHI010001436.1, read as the reverse complement.
CAGAAGAAGGCAAAGGCACAACCCTTCTGAACAAACTTTGTCAAGAAAACCCTGTGATACTATCACCTTAGGGTCTCCATAAGTAGGAAACAAACTGAAGGTACACAACAACAGCGAGAAGATATGTAAAGTTAATGTAAGCCCTTTCCACACGGGGGTTAAAAAATGGTGTAGAGCGACCTCTGACGGAGGTCGTCTACACCATAAAGTGGATTGGGGCGGACTACTTTTGCATAGTTCCACACCCCAATCTGCGCTAGGGCGACCGGAAGTGGTGCTGCCACGTGGTTTTTAAAAGGCACGGGGCGTGCAGCCCTGTGCAGCCCTGTTGCAGCACCCGTGTGGATTTGCAGGCACGCGCAAGGGCGTGCCTGCTGATCTGCCGGGGGTGAGATATCCTGCTGGTAAGGTTCTCTGGTTGGTGGAGAGCCTCCGCCAGTTGTAAGCCGCCATTTTGGGCGCTGCAGGACGCCGCGGGACACCAATGAGTGTGGAACAGTGAAAACGCGCTGCTCCACTGGCGATGGACTTACCCGGTTTAAGGTAAGCTCCGTTTCAGCGTGTTTCCAGCCGTTTCTTCGCCCGCATGTGAAAAGGGCCGTAGTTTCCAAACGGAACTTCTTCACCCTTTTTGTGCTCTCCTTCATGCCAGTGCATCTTATCTAAACAGAGAAATACTAGAAGTCTGCCTGCCTGTCTCACTGTTCAGCTGTAAATGCTGCTGAGAATACAGTGTGCCCTTCTGAGCTGCTGGGGGATAGCCATGATTTGGGGGAGATTTATGGGCTTGTGCCTCCTCAAAGTAACTTTCCCAAATTCTGATTCCCTCAGTAGCAAATAAGATACCACTGGTCTGCCCAACATCAGGTTATGCTCCCACCTTTGCTTGGCTGGTATTCTGAAACACACTGATCCAAGGAGCAGCATCGCCATACGACCAGTAGCCATCACTGATAACAGAATGATCGGGAGCTACTGATTTGAAGGATTTTCTGAAACTTCAGTGCAAGACAGCATGTTGCCCTTGTGAGAATGAAAGGGGTATGCCTTGTTCTGGAGATAATAAAATTATTGAACTGAATAATTTCTCGGGGAAAACAACAGCTCCTTTCCCAGAAAGGCTGTCCCTGTGGCTTCCCTAGGAGCCTCCAGCGGATCCTTCATATTGACCAAGTTTTATTTAGCCAGCTCAGCAACTGGGAAGGCGCCAGCAGTTCCCCACAAGGTTGCTTCCATGCCGCTGGGAGAGTGGAATGAAGGTATCTGATTGGCTCAGTGGAAGGAACAGGCACTTGGCAACGCTGACTTCAGATTCTGGCAGCGCTCACAACACAAGAGACGGATGCCAAGGCCTCCTTGGCTTGGCTCCTCCAGTGGAGGACTGCACACAGAGCCAAACTTGTTTACTATTTCATCCCCTGAAACATGAGACCTGACCCTTGCTAGAGTTGCAGCAGAGAAGGGTCAAGAAAAGCAGCAAGCAGTGATCAGCGGGATTGGTATTTTTTTGGAGCCATTTAAAGAATGCAAGAGTCAAGATCTTGGATCTTTTGTGAAGTATTTTAAGAAAGGGCTTTGTTTGTTTGGACTCCAGTTCATTGGGTTTTTGAGTGGATACCCAACGGCTGTTCATGAGCAAATGGCTGGAACAATCCTGAAACCACCAGGGTCTTTGCAGGGAAAGAATTAAATCCTCTCTAAATTCTGCTTTTGAGGAATTGACATTCATGCTGCTTTGGACCTCCTGCTATGCTTTGGCTCCTGCCAAAGTTTCACTGATGAAAACCATGACACGTGTGGCCAAACAACATCAGAGTGCAGTCAAGAAGGCAAAAGTTATGAATGGGGAAGAACACATAAGCTAAGACAGGCTGTAGCAGTTTGATTTTGCCTGATCTATGGAGAAGGGCAAGATTCTTTTCCCTCTAGTGCTGTTCCCCCTGCTGAGTAAACTGATTGCTAACTACTTTTGCACTTTGGACTCAGTTTGCAGCAACTGAAGTAAGCTGACAAATAGGGAAATAGGAAGAAGAGATAGAACTTGGGACATCTTAAATATCACTGAAAAAATGGGATGACAGAGGATAAACCAGGATTGTCCTACCAAATTAGGACAATTGGAGGGCTGATCCAAAACCAGAGCACCAGCCCCTGACCTAAGGAGACACAGAGAAACAAACATCCCCCTCATCCATACTAGTCAATGCACACGTAGCTCCATGGGGCTTATTCTTAGGTGTATGAATATAGCAGTAGAGGTTTAGCTACTACACAGGCCAACCTCAAACAGTCCAAAGAGAAGGTGATATTATGGATGGGGATCACTATTGTCCATTGCCCTCATCAGCAGCCAAGCACTAGCTCTCTTCCTCCCTATAGTGTGAGTCCTTTTGAAAGCTATCTTGTGAAATGAGCGTCTGTGGCTGTTACCACTTGATTCCTTCAGCTAAATTAAATACAGAACCCACAACTGCTGACTTTGCCCTGTCTTTTCTGACTCAAGCCAAAGAAACCAATCTGTCTCCCCCAACCCCTACTGCTCTCAGCTTGCTCTCTAGTCTCCATAGTGCCCTGCTTTTCATCTTACTGGTCTCACTTTCACACATGGAAGAGATTACCTCTCTTTTTCTTCCCCATAAACAAATCCACAGTCTGACCCACCAGTCAGGTACATCCAGGGCTGACCCAAGACGTCTCACTGCCTGAGACACAAAAGCAGACAATGCCCGTTCTTCCACTTATGGAAGTCAAGCTGCATAACATGCGAAGACAGGCCATTTATTTTGGTACAAGGGGTAGAAAAACCCAGAAGTGGCAATAAAAATACAATAATAACAAAGAAAATAAGTACAGTCCTCCCTCCACATTCACTAGGGTTGGGGGCACAGGACCCCTGTGAAAGTGGAAAAACAATGAATAACTCAAAGGTCTCCCAAATCATATTTAACACAAAAAAAAAAGTATGATCACCATATTCAACCCATCGTGGATTCCTTGGAGGCATCAGAGTTCCATCACAAGGCAGAAGTGGGTGGCTGGTGGGGCTTCCTGCCTTTTCAACTGCTGTCCCACACCATTTTTCATATGGACTTACAAACCTCCTACATGGTTTCTCAGTCTCACAAGGCTTGCAGTCACTATTAAAAATAGCATAGTGAGGCAGCAGAGGTGACAGAAAATATTCTGTGAATAATCAAATCTGCAAAAGTGAAACCTGCAAATGTGGAAGGATGACTGTAACAATTTACTGTCTATTCATAATACATAAAATTTCTTGGTGCTATGCACGTATGGTGATAAACATACTTTTGAAGTTCTTTCAGATTTAAGTGCTTGTAGTGGAAAAGCAATATGATTCCAACTTTGCTGACTGTTTGATTCAAAAAAAGGGTTGTGTGGCCAAGACGTATGCCATAGCTTTATACTTGGATAGAACCTTATGAAAGGCTTCCTCACACTCATCATACTAGGAAGTGGCTGAGAATAAGGTCAACCTGACCTGAGCTGTTAAACCTTTTCAAAAATATATCCGAAAGCACACTTTAGGATTGTCATATAACACAACACAGGTCCAAGGACAGCTGTTTCCATTACAGGACAGCAATGGCAGCTCTCAGATTATCAGGATTACCAGCAACAAAACAACAGTAAATAAATCATTCACCCTGCAACACCATCTGTTTATTGGTGGCTTGTGAAATTTGTTTCCAAGAACATTTACACTCTGGGCTGTCAATCAATTAAAGAATGCTTAACTTATCAATTATCTGCCTTTTAGCTGCCAAACCAATCAGTTGAATAGATTGCAGTTAATTGACAGATACCACCAAAGCCAGATCTTGGGAAATTTACTTTTTTGGCTGCAACTCTCAGAACTCCCAGAAAAGTTGTCCATTCCTTTCAGCTGTCCTGATTTGGCAGAATGACCCTGATCAATTCCTTATTGTCCCACTTTTCCAGCTCCTTTTAAAAATCTCAGTTTCTCTCTCCCCCTCCCCTTCCACCCAGGAAGGGGGTATGATCTTGCCCATCCCAGTAGATTCAGGCAAAAGTAAGCTGCAGCAGTCTCTCTTAGTTTGTGGGTTCTTTCCTATTGATAATCTGCCAATTACTTTTACCATCTGGACCACACTCTGATGTTGCTTGACCACATTGTGCCCTGGTTTTCATCTCTGAAGTGTTGGAAGGTATGATTGTCATCCAGAAGGCAATCTTATCAAGTTCTCACCAAAAAACCCCAAACCAACTCTAACTTCCTTTCCAAAATCCCAATAGGGGTGCATTTCAAAGGAATGGACCTTTCAGGTTCTAAAATTCAAATAACAATCTGTTGCTGAGAAAACAATTGAAAACATATTGGTCAGCCACAGTTTCCTATCCTGGTGCCCTCTAGGTACTGGGTCCTATATTCAAACGGCTATGGATGGCCAATGGAGAACATAGTGGCCACGCTGGCTAGGGGATTTTGGTACACCAAAGAGATTGCTTTTCCAAGCTTTGATATATGCTAAGGGTACATTTTCCTTTGCTTAAAGGAAGGATGTAAGGGGGTGTGCCACAAGTATAATGAGGTATTTGAGTAACTACAGCAAATTATCTCCAAAGACTATGCTTTTGTTCAGCCTACTCTTCCAAAGAATTTTATATCCTTCTGTATTAAAATTCATCTCCCTACTTGCCAACACCCACCCCACATTTTGTATAAATTTCTCTTGGACTCCTTAACCCTACTGGCAGCTTTGTTTTCCACTCTAATTGCAATCCCTGCCAAAAAACAGACATGCACACACTTCCCCAAGTTGGATCTTAGAAGCCAGGGTATGTATGCAATTACCTTTTAATAATTTGCTTGAGCAGTGGTAGATTTCCTCGGCACACCAAAGGCACACATTACTAGTTAAGAAATTAACTATGTAAATCATAGTCTCAGCTCCTTTATGGGTTTTTTTTTGGGGGGGCTGCAAAAATGAGCCATATGTGAGTTACTAGCCACATTTTGTCCATTCTTGATGCACGCCTCCTGGTGTCCTGATTTGACAGGGACAGTCCTGATTAATTCTGTCATCCCACTTTTTCAGTGGTTTTTAAAATGTCCCTGTTTGTTCCCTCCCACTTTGACTTCAATTGCTGTAAACTGAGTTCAAAATGCAAATATAGTTTGTACTCAATAGCAAAGTAGTAATCTTGGCTTCAGATCTACTACTACTGTTAAAAATTCAGGGCTTTTTTGTTTGTTTGATTGATTTTTATCCATATGCCTTGTTTCAGGAATGCACACATGCATACCCCATAGACAGACAGATAGATAGATAGGAGAGAGTGCACAAAAAGACACAAAACAGATGCTGTTCCTAAAAATGAAGAATGGGGACAACACATTAACCCAGTGGTTCCTAACCTTTTCTTTATCAGGGACTCCCTGAAATTATAATTTGTTGCTGGGGACCCCCAAGAATTAAATCAAGATTTAAATATTTAAATTTAGATTTGATTGTTTGTTTGTTTGTTTGTTTATTTATTTATTTATTTATGGCTTCTAGGGACTAGGATTCAAATCCCCACTCAGACACTCAGTGACCTTGGGCAAGTCATAGTCTCTCAGCCTCAGAGAAAGGTAAAGGCAAATCCACTCTGAACAAATCTTGTCTTAAAAAAAAAACCTTTAAAAAGTTCATCTTTGGGTTGCCATAAGTAAAAAGTGACTTGAAGGTATACAACAACAAAGTGCTGCTGACAGGGGAAGGTTCTTTCTAACCATCATTTCTCTACCTTTTGAAAACTGACTTATGACAGCCCCAAGGAGAACCTATCATGAAGTTTTTCTTGGCAAAATTTGTTGCCTTTGCCTTTCTTTGGGACTGAGATAATGAGATTTGCTTGAGGTCGCCCAGTGGGTTTCCATGGCTGAGTGGAGATTCAGACCTTGGTCTTCAGAGTCGTAGTTTGGGTGTACACACACGCCTGCCACAATGTCCCTTTCACGAGGGACATGGAAGCAGGGTGTGTGTGGGCACAGAGATTCATTAGAAGGCATTTGTGTACATCCCAACTGCTTCCTTGCTTGCAAATTAGAGAGCAGTTTCAGTACATGCGCACGCATACATGCCACTGCTGCATCTCTGTTGCTGCCACCGCTGTTGTTGTCCAGCAGCAGGGCTCCATGGACCCTCTATGAAGGCTCTGTGACCTTAGCTTAAGAACCATCGCATTAGCTAAGCTTGAGAGAGAGAACATAAAGTTGGGTGTTGTTTCTTCTCTGCTGGCCAGCTAGGAAGTGGTTAAGTATGTTCTTCACATTGAAATGGTAACAATCATCAGATGTGGTTGATTGGAGCAAGGGGAAGTTCATATTTCTGTGCCTTTTTTGTGTGTGTGCCTCTCTGAAAGACTAGCCCACAGCAACACATGAAAGCTATCTAAGTTCATAGAAGTAACAAGGTTTTTTTCACTATCCTCTCTCTTTTCCTCAAATGAGAAAGCCTTTAAAGCCAGCAAAAACAACAAGAGTTTTGAAAAAAAAGTGCAGTGAGATCCTAAATGCCATTTGTTACACCCACCCATTAATGCAAAGTTTAAAAGGCCCACCTTGCTGAAGAATCTGTCTGTCATATAAAATAGCACAGGAAATTGTGACATTGAAGAATACACAAGAGAAACTAAGCCCCTCCCCACAACTTGGCAAGTAGATTGTAAGGCAGGGCATGAGATAGTTACTTTTTTGGACTCCTAGCTTGTAATATTCTCCAGCCAGCAGGAGAATACAACTGCCCACAATTTGGTGTGTGCACAGGCACCACTTGAAAAGAGGATTCATCTGGAGCCCTTTCACGCTTCACTGTTGTAGCTCTATGATTCCACTTTAACTGCCTCGGCAACATCTTATGGAATTCTGGGATTTACAGTTTAGGGAGAGACATTTAAGAATTTTTGAGAGCTGGTGTGATGTAGTGGTTTGAGCATTGGACTATGACCCTGGAAACCAGGGTTGGATTTCCCGCTTGGCCATGGAAACCTACTGAGTGGCTCTGGACACATCACACATTTTCAGCCCTCAGAAACCCCCATGATAAGTTTGCTTTAGAGTCATCGTAAATCAGAATTTATTTGAAGGCACACAACAGGAAAAATTATAGTCAGACCTCCACATTTATGGGTTTGACCTTCATGGATTTGATTATTTGCAAGTTTCTTCAACTCCTGCCTCCCCCTCCCCCAAATTCAGGTCTTCTTTTTTGTAGGGGGGATCTTACCTCTCAGCAGATCTGATCAGACTATGCAGCCCTTTAAAAACCCACCTCTGGTCCTCCAGAGAACCACAAACCCTCTCCCAATGCCGCTGCACACCTAAGGAAGGAGATGGGCGAGACAGAGAAAGTATAGGGCCACCAAGATGACCTTTCCTTCTCCTTTCCCAGAACTGGTTTGGACCCTATGTGCCCATTCTCCCTACTGTGTCTCAGCCCCCTACCACAGACACACACATACATTTTGACATTTGTGTTTTTTTGCGAGGGTCCTGTTCCCCTAACCCTAGCAAATGTGGAGGGCCAACGGTTATAATTTTTAGCCAGAGAGATCCTCTAGTGTCTCCTCAAATTACAAAAAACAGGAATCCACAGGATGCACCTATGACATTTAAAATGGGATCATAGCAATATAATTATGTAGTGTGGAAGGCTCCCTAATTCCCCCTGTTTCCACAAAGCAAGCCCACCTTCTCTCATCAGCCCCTGTTTAAATTATTTTGATGGAAGTATTCAAATACCTGTCTCCACTCACAATGCATTGAGTGAGCTCTGTCTTTTTATTTTTAAGCACTTGTAAATTTATTCACCACAGTGCATGAGGCTTCCAAAAATTCATGCACATAAGGCACAGTCATATGTTCTGGATATGGAAGAATATTTTAAGACAGTGGGAGATATGCTGACACAGCATCAAGGATATAACTAGCTCACTGCATAGTGAGTCCATTTTTTAAGAGCTGAAAAACTGCTTTCAGGTAGATGGGGAGGAGACATCATCAGCCAATCAATGAAGAACATAGGTTTTTTTTTATCCCCAAACATACACACCTGGTTTTCTGGTGGGGGGGGAGGTCCTGGGGAAAGGATTTAATGTGGGAACACCATACAATTCTACAGTGGCTCCATGGCTCAAAGTACCTACATTTAAGCTAGAGCTTAGGAAAGTTACTCTTCTGGACTACAGCTTCTAGAATCCCCCAGCCAGATGCTTTACTTTGTGAGCCTGAGCATTGCCTCCCTCTCAGCTTTCCTTCCCAGCTAAGAGAAGGTGAGGGAGAAGCAAAGCTCAGCTATGGAGATCTCAAGCTTTGTTCTGAGAGAGTGTGGCTTTGAGGAGACAGAAGCAGCCAAGATATCTCCATGGGCCAGATTTGGAACCCTGGTGGGCCAAATTAGGTTCATATGCTATTCCTTAGCAGCAAAAGATTGTCTTCTCTGATATACAGTTTGATCATAGCTTGACAAAGTCAACTTTTGGATCTGTAACTCCTAGAATCTATCAGCCATCATGCCATGCTGGCTGGCATACTCTGGGAGTTATAGTGCAAAAATAAAACTTTTCAAAGTTCTGCGTTTGATAGTAGAAGTAAATTCACTAGAACTTATTCCCATGTCTGTGTTCATAAGATCACAGCCATAAGAATCAAGAAAGCACATGAATGCATATTATTTCTCTCTCTCTCTTCTGTGTGTGCACAAGGGAGCAGCTGAGCAATTACTCCTGCTTTTCTCGCACCATAACAGAATGTAAACTCCTGTTCTGACTAAGCCTGCCATGTCCCAGTTCCCTAGATTCTGATATTGTGCTTTGCATAATATGCAAATATCACTTAAGTATGCATTTTCAGGTGCTATATCTACCCCCACAAAAATCTGTATATTTTAATACGTTTTAAGCCTTTTAAAAATCATTTTTTATTATTTAAATTGTTTTAAATTTGCCAGATTGGTTTTACAGTCAACATTCCACATCTGCAGGTTTCACCTTCATGAATTTTATTATTTGTGAGTTTCCCCAACACCTTTCCCCTCATCTCAAGTGCTTCTTTTTCAGAGGAACTTTCCCTCTCAGTGGCTTTGATAAAGCTGCACAGCCCTCTAATAACCCTCCTCCTCCTCCACCAACAGCTGCCTGGCCAACTAAGGATTGATTGCAGCCCAGTTTCTCAGCATCACAGCCCCCCCCATGCCTCCCCACACATCCAAGGAAGAAGATGGGCAAGACAGTAGAAGTACAGGGCCATCATGATGACCTCCCCGCTTTCCCTATCCTTTCATTGATCCTGCGTGCTCAATCTCCCCACCATGACTTGTCTCCCTTCCTGCAGAGACACACACACGTTTTGATTTTTTTCCCCAGCTTTTGCAGTAGTCCTGTGCTCTCAACCATAGCAGATGTGGAGGGCCAACTGTATTCTATGCTGCCCTGCAATCTCTTGATAGAGGGCAGAATACACACACACACACATACACATGAATATATAGGAGACACTTGATGCTTCTATCAAACAAAAGAAGGTGGCTGGCATACTGTTGAACATTTGCAAATGTGTAAGCTAGACTTATGCATTTGTAAATGTTTGGTATTCATATAAATGCCCCCCCCCAACCTAGTTTAGACAGACATCAGTCACACTTGAGTGATGGAGTGCTGGCTATTGGAGCATAGCAAGACGAGGTTTCCTGCCCCCTTACCCCAGCAGCCTGCAAGGCATCAATCAGAAGCAGTACTGCTGTCAAAAATCCCTATGCCACTGGAGATGGCTGGCAGGAAGAAGCAGGAAACTGGAATCATAGAATCATAGAGTTGGAAGAGACCTCAGGAGCCATCCAATCCAACCCCCTGCTATGCAGGAACACATATCAAAGCACTCCTAACAGATGGCCATCCAGCCTTTGTTTAAAAACCTCCAAAGAAGGAGACTCCACCACACTCTGAGGCAGCATATTCCACTGCCGGACAGCCCTGACTGTCAGGAAGTTCTTCCTGAGGTTCAGGTGGAATCTTCTTTCCTGCAGCTTGAATCCATTGCTCCTTGTCCTAGTCTCTGGAACAGCAGAAAACAAGCCCACTACCTCCTCAACATGACATCCCTTCAAATATTTAAACATGGCTATCATGTCCCTCTTAACCTTCTCTTCTGCAGACTAAACATACCCAGCTCCCTAAGCCGCTCCTCATAAGGCATGGCTTCCAGATCCTTCACCATTTTGGTCATCCTCCTCTGGACACTCTCCAACTTGTAGATATCCTTCTTGAATTGAGGTGCCCAGAACTGTACACAGTATTCTAAATGAGGCCTAACCAAAGCAGAATAGAGTGGTACCATTACTTCCCTTGATCTAGACCCCATACTCCTATTGATGCAACTAAGAATCACATTGGCTTTCTTGGCTGCTGCATCACACTGCCGCATCACACACTTTCTTGGCTGCTGCATCACACATCATCCCGCTGTGCTCCAACTACCAGCAGAATTGACCTCCATTATTCAAGTGTGGCTGATGTCTATTAAGCTAGGTTTGGGGAATCAGGTCAAGAGATATGTAGTTAGGTATTCATAATTATGTAGCATGTTGGCAGGGATTAGTAACCAACTGCAACATTGGATTTGTTTATACTCCAAAACAGGATACCAAGTGTGCACTGATTTTTTCCCTCTAAACATGCTGGAAAATGTCCTGTGACAGCCATTGATGTTTATTGAGAGGGGCTGATATGGTTTATTAGGCAATGCTAAATAACTGGCAACTAACAGACTTATACTGTCATAGTAGAAGTGTTATTCTGAGCTTATCAAAGACAGTGTCCGGACATGAGCTTAAGAAAGTTACTTTCTGGATGACAATTTCCAGAATCCCCCAGCCAGCATAGCCACTTCATCTTGCCTTTTCTGCATTGTGTCCATAAAAAAAAAGACAGTGTCTTTTAGAAACAACCACACAGTCATTTTGAAAATGGCAATACTTTCAAACCAAGCCTGCAATTCTATGGTCCCTGGGAGAGCAGTTTGCACAATGTATTTTCTGCATTTCTGGTTGGCCAACAAAGGGATTCTGGATTTTGTTGCATTTTGCTGTATGGTCAACATGAATATATCTCCTGAATTTGAAGATACTGAATTTTGCCACAACAGAGGAAACTTTAACTAGAAGGAGCAATGGACTGGGACTGGGACTGGGACTGGGACTTAGTTCTTTGAGTTTTTTCCTTCCAACAAAGGTAAAACTCTTTCATTTGGGTGACAATTAGTAAGCTTTATCTATATAGCATGTAAAGGTTTGTCCCGATCTAACAGTACAGTGACTTCTTGAGAAATTCAATATTGTCTGTCCAAGAAAGGGGTATTTAGCTTTGCACAGGATAGGGGCAGCTTGACTCTAAAGGGATGTTATTTTTTTGTTGCTAATGAAGTTGAAATTTTATTGCCTTTTGTCCCTAGTCCTCACCTGGCCAAGAAGGGGCCTCTGCCTGGATTGATATCTCTCTAAGCCATTTTAACTTGACAAGAGAAATAACATCTGAGACAAAATGTACACCTATGGCTCTAACATTGTCACTTTTCTTCTCCTATATGATTTTTAATATCTTTGATTGACGAAGAATCCAGTGAAACTTTTAAAGCTTGTGTGGTGTATTTTCTGTATCTTGGTTGGCCAATAAAGGTATTAAACTTTTGTGGATTTTGGCAGCTTGACTATGGTTGACAGTCTCCATGACCCAATACGTCATTCTGCATTTTACTCTGCTAAAGGAGCTCAGTTTAGCTTCCTTTCAGGCCACCCACTGAAGCACTACACCAGGAGCAAAAGTCTTGACTTCAGCAAGATGCTTTCTCCCTATTTATGAGCAACAGCTCATTTTATCTTGATTTGGCCAGACATGAAAATAGGGAAGAAGCTTCCTTAGTTACTTGAAATTGCTTGTGGTGAGAAGTGGATCCTAGACTGTGAGATATGAGGAAGAAAGGAAGGTGTCAGACTTCAAAACACTGGAAAAATAAATTAACAAAACAGTAAACCAAAGATGTTGGATTTAAGCTAATATAGTTTTAAACCCACCTTGCAAGACAGACTATCTGAGATCATATGCTCATAGACTATCTGAGATCATACGCTCATAATTAAATACTCTCCATTAAATGGGCTAGTGGCCCAATCTGTTCTTTAGCTTTGGGCACACTGCGAGATTATGAACAAATCTGACTCTATCATGCGCCTTATGGTCATATCAAAGATATCCTACCCTACCTATCCTATCCTACCCAGAGATGAAAAATGGGGCGTGTGTGGCCAAGATGGCAAAAGTTACTAATGAGGAAGAACACACAAGCTAGGAGAGGTTGAAGAAGTTTGCCTTTGCCTGAGCCTACTGGAAGGGGCAATATTCTTTCCCTCCTCTCCTTTTCACCTAATGAGTTAAATTGAATGCAAAGTAATTTTGCACTATGAAATCAGTTTGCAGCAACTGAAGTAAGATGAGGACAAAGAGGGAAAGTGGAAACTGGGACATCTTAGAAACAACTGAAAAAGTAGGAAAACAGAGAATCAATTGGGATGATCCCTGCCAGATCTGAACAGTTGGAAGGTATGAGATGCCTCCTTTTCTCTCTGATTTTACTTCTCATGTACAACTTCCATGCAGTTAGAGCAATTTAAGAGACATTATTTTGGTGGGAGAGGCATATGGTTATGCTACATCAACCCTTAAAACTACATTTAAAAGAAAATTCAGCAAATAGTATCAGTAGCTACCTCCCTCCTAGTGTGAAGCCAACCCCCAACACAGATCAGATCTGTAGCAGGGTTATGGTGGCCCCTATAGTGCCACCAACTATAGCTGCACCCTAGCAAACAGAAATCAAGCACACAAGAGCCAGTTGTAAACTTAATCTCATGTTTAATTTGTTCCTCCAAGCAACAGCCCAACTTTTCTCAACTTGGGACTCTGCAGGTTGTTGGACTACAAGTCCCATACGCTGAGGGATTCTGTGATTTTTAGCCCAATCCATCTGAAGGGCCCCAGAAGATTTAGTTTAGTCAGTGCACCTAGGGAAACCACAGCACCAAGCTAGCAGCTGTAGGCGGAGACAGCGTGGCATTGCAAATAAGGATATTTTAAGGCAACAATCAACTTGGAACTCATCTAGACAGGAAGGACCGTTAGCAAGCAGTAAAGTCATCCAGGAAAGGCCCACTTGTCACCGTTGGCATCATGTGACATCCATGGTGCAAAGGCAGTGCAGTTGCACGCAATACAGGGAGCCTCTTTTGCTGCATGAATTGCATCATACAGGCATGTTAATTAAGCATGGGCTCTGGCAGTATCTGCTTTTCAGAAATGAAAAGCCTGACTCATCCCATTTAGTAATATAAGTGCAGTAAGTGGCCTGAAGGGAGGGGGTGTAGTTCCTTATAAGGCATTCACCACTGAGCCAGAGGCCCAGCTGGGGATCATGTTTCTTTTTCTCTGGGACACTGCTGCTAAGGAAAAGGGATCCCCTTTGGAAGAGCACCACTCCTTGGGGAATAACTGTAGGAATGACAGGGTCACTGGGGTAGGGTTGGCATATCAAGATGACAAGCCAGACCGTGCTGCCAGTGAGGGCAGAAAGGCAGAGGGTTCATCTGGACTGCCTTGCTTAGCCCATATGGATCCAGGTAATGACATACAGTTGGCCTTCCACATTTGCTGGGGTTAGGTGCACAGGACCCTTGCAAAAGTGGAAAAATCACAAATATCAAAACAGGCATGTGTCTGTGCGAGAGGCAGGTGAGGTGTGGTGGGGACAGCAAGTACCTAGGATTCCAACCAGGTCAGGGAAAGGAGAGAGAAAGGCTGAGTGAGCATGATGACCTTATGTCTACCTGTTTCCATCCTTGGGTGTGGGGTGGCATCAGGAGAGGGTTGGTGGTGCTGAGAAATTGGGCTGTCAGTCATCCTTACCTGGCTAGGCAGTAGCAGGTAGAGACGGAGGGGAGGACCAGAAGTGGGTTTTTAAAGGGCTATATGGCCTGATCAGAGCTGCTGAGAGGGAAGGTTCCCCCAGAAAAGAAGCTCTTGAGGTGTGTGTGGGGGTTACAGAAACTTGCAAATGATCAAATGCGTGAAAGTCAAACATACAAATAGGGAGGGCTGATCTATAACCAACCACAAAGCCCTAAATGTGACCCCAAAAGCTTTACGAACAATCACCTCCATACTTCCTGCATACTGCCTCTTTCTGTATTGTCTCTCAGGTGCGAGAGGTCTCTGGGACTCAGTCTTTTCATTTAGCAAAAGCACAGAGTACAGTCCTCCTGGGACTATACCACATCAACATATGGTGGGGGAAGTAGTTTCAAAGTCCGTATCACTGAAAATGACAGTGTCGCTTTTGGTAATTCTTGCATTTTAAATCCTTCTGATCTCACTGTCTAATAATCCTACTCTGCCTGTATGTCTGAAATCTTGGATAACACTTCAATGTCTGTGAGGAAGGAAAATCCATGGAAAACTATGCTATGCATTGGTTAGCCTGAGAGGTGCCACAGGACACTTTGGGTGATGCCACCCAGCCCCAAACCCTGCCTTTTCAGCCTGGCAGTGACTCACTTGAAGGGATTCTGAGTTGCTGCAGACAAAGGTGCTGGGAAAGGACATCTGCAGCACTCTCCTGGTCATGGGGCATGTTGAAAAGAGGCAACTGGAGAGACACCTTGGGGTCCTGACACAACTGTTTCTGTCAGTGCTCTCCATGACCAAGAGAAGACTCCCAATGTCATTTCACAGCACCCTGATAGGCAGTACCTTGGAAGTGCTTTTATTGAGGCTCTGTAAGGCTGCAAAAGTAGAGTTTTTGCGGGGAGAGGGATCATGTTTGGTCATTTACAACCACAAGTGTGGATCTCCAGTTACAAGATCATAAATCCAGCTTACAATGTCATAACTACTAAAGAGGATGCCAGTCCATCTTGCTTTTTCCACCATAGTTAAGACTCATAGATAATTAGTATTTTGGGGAGAAGCCTAGGTGGAATCACTTCTTCAGCATAAAGGCATTGTGTGGGGATGAGAAACACTCTGAACCCAGCAGGTTGGGAAGGACTGTAACTATTGTACTTTGCATTAGGAGAATCCCAGTTCAGTTTCTGTTCTTTTACATCTCTATTTTAAGTGAGTCTCATGAAGCAAGGCTGGAAGACCACTTTCCTTAAGGACTGGGAGCACTTCTCCAACAGAGGATGAATGAGGACAAGCAACCAGGCTAGATCCAGATTTAGGCATGTGCAACTATGCCAAAAGTAGTGGATTTTCTCCTATCCCCTATTCCCCATGGCAGCCCCATAAAAGCATAGACAGTGGGCTGGGGTGAGGGGTTCCTGCTGAACAGATGGGCCTATGAAGTGAGGGGAAAAGGAGGATCCCTCTCAAATTTGGCATCTTCCTGGAGTGTCTCAGGGTGATTTTCAGAAATGTCTCTTGCACACCACAGCCCATTCCATTGAGATAGCTTTCCCAACCTACACAGTAGCATTTTCAGGGGTTGCTGTAGAGATGGGTGAAGTCTACTTCTGCCAACACTGTTGCACATGCCTATATCTCCATCAAACACTGACTGTGTCCATTTTGCCTATGTTCTCCCCCTAAATCCATTCCAGCTCACAGTTCCAGATTGATCTGCAACTACACTTAAATTTACATTTAAGTGTATATTTATAAACTGTATTTTCCCATGAAATACAAATTGCCAAACACATTTCGTCTCATGTAGCTTTGTAGGGATTCAGAGCAGAGGACTGCATCAACATTAATGAAGAGTGGAAGCTAAGGGGATAACTAGTTTGCACTCTGTCCATCAGGCTTGGGAAGCGCAGATCAGATCAGTTTATACCAGAAAGGAAAAAGATCCATTTCTTCAAGTATCTGTCCCTGTCACAGACTGAAAAAACAAACACAAAACTGGTGCCCATGTATGATTACACAATTGAAAATTTTCTTCTAGTTAAAGGAAAAGAAAAAAAGGGCCATTAGCTCAGAGTCAGCATCATTTATGCTATGTGGCACCAGGAAGTTCCCTTACACAAGCATTGGATTATTGCCCATCCACCACAGCACTGGCAGTAGCTCCAGAGGGTCTCTGACAGAAGTCTATCTCTTCAGTTCGGAAGAGTTTTCTTTTTTGACTACAGTCTTCCAGATGCCTCAGCCAGTGGGAATTACAGACTCAAAGAGAAATTTGTCCATTTTCTAGACCAAGGTGGTAAATGCAGTCTCCTTTCCCCCTCCTCCCTTG
The DNA here is from genome assembly GCA_948474755.1 of Ctenosaura bakeri. Lineage (NCBI taxonomy): Eukaryota > Metazoa > Chordata > Lepidosauria > Squamata > Iguanidae > Ctenosaura > Ctenosaura bakeri. The sequence goes on along the minus strand of CAOLHI010001436.1, from coordinate 423,553 downwards.
TAGGCCAGATTCACTCATCTGGGCACGGCAAAAGATCGTTTTTGGCTATATATTGTGACCGGGGCTGCTTTTTCTCCACTCTTGCTCTAGAGTTGATCAGAATCGAACCTGATACCTTTTGTATAAGCCATTAGTATACAGTAATGTACTCATTTAGACTGACAAAAAGCTTCTGGAGTTGTACCTGTGAGGTTTGGGGAGGAAGTTTTGAACATCCAAACTACATACCTCCTGTCCTGCTGTGTGTGTGTGTGTATGTGTGTGTGTATTCCCATGAATTTCCAGGATCAATAGGACAAGAGATATTTTTTCTTTAAAAAAAAAAGTCTGAATAGATCCCGATATTGGCAGGATAACTTTCCCTGCCTGGATCCATTGTTTTTGTCCCTCCTGTATCTTTGGGTATTCCACTGATGATGTATTGCAAGGAAACCCCACCCACACCATTGTTCACCTCACCTCCAACAGGACACCCCCCTCGTATACTTATGGCATGATGGGAAGTGTCGGTGGGAACATCCATTGTGAGGTATGAAACCTAGGAACAGGTACAGAGCTTATTAGCCATTCAGTGGAGACCATATTTGGCGAGACCATATTTGGCAAAACCCAAAGTCGTATTGTCACATCTCCCAGAAACAGCTATTTTGCCTGCATGTAAAGTATCTATGATTTTTCAAATAATTATGTTCATTTATCCCAGATCCCATCTGATCTTCAAAACTAAGCAAGGTCAGCCCTGATTAGTACTTGGATGGGAGACCACCAACGAATACCAGGCATTGTAGGCTATATTTCAGAGGAAAGAACTGGAAAAACCACCTTTGAGTATTTGTTGCCTAAGAATATCCTAAGAAATTCATAGGATCGCCATGAGTCAACAGGCAACTTGAAAAGACATGCATACACACATACATCTTCCAAGCTTTAGCCCCTTGTTTATGCTGTCCTCTCATCCTCAATCATCATGGCTATGGACCATATGGGCTGTGAATGATGGTAGCCGCAGCCTGATAAATCTGGAGGATATCAGGTTGGCAAAAGCTGAGTTAAAGCCATACTGACTGGCTTATGGTTCTCACACAGCAGTGTAGTATTGTGGTTAGTGTTGGCCTGAGATTTGCAAGAGTCACATTCTAGTACTCATTGAACCTTAAAGCTCCTTGGGTGATCTGGGACTAGTTACGTTTTCTCAGTCTGAGGCGATTTCCGCACTAGGCTGTTATAGTGCTATGATTCCACTTTCAACATCCTATGGAATCCCGAAACTGCAAACCCCAGGATTCCATAGGATGTTGAAAGTGGAATCATAGCGCTATAACAGCCTAGTGCGGAAACGACCTTAGTTGCCTCACAGAGTTGTTGGGAGGACAAAAGCCATGTATGCCATCTTGAGCTTATTGGGTGAAAGGTTGGATATGCAGATAAATGGATTAGCCAGAGTAGTGTATTGATATGAGTGTTGGACACAGACTCCAAAGGATCAAGGCTCATCTGCCCACTCAGCCATGGAAACCATCTGGGTGACCTGAGCAAGACCTGTACTCTCTGCCTTAGAGGAAGGCAATGACAAACCTCCTCTGAATCAAGCATGCCAAGAAAACCCTAGGACTGGGTTCTTGTAAGCTAAAGTCAACTTGAAGCTACACAACAACAGCAACACAGCTAAGGGTAGGTTGCACACAGTAGGCAGGCATGTCTCTGTTTGAAAAGGGTGTCAGTCCTAAGAGAAAAGGTCTGGCTTCTGCCTTTATTGACCTGCCTGGGATGTGCCTATTCTCTTTTTACTAGGTGTTAAGCGAAAAGCTTCTGAAGCAATTGTTTAAAAAGAATAATGAGGAGTCAAGATTTTCTAAATACTCCCTAGTCAGCTCTGTGATGACTCACACAGATGTCTGTGAATTTGTTTCTGGCAGGAACTCGTGAAGCAACTGAAGCAAAACTTGTAGTAAGAATTTAAAGGGAGGGGCACTCATCTGACAGGATATTGAGGGGTTGTCCAGTGTGAAATTCAGCACGAATTTACTACGGGTCATTAAGACTAGTGTTGCTCCACTGCCCGGAACTCATATTGACACTAATCCTGCTAGGCTCAGTTCAATAGCTTTTAACATCCCTTTGCAAACTGACACTTTGGTTAATATTCTTTTCTGCTTTTGTCTTTTGTGATTGGGTAAACCAGAAGTGGGGAGCTTGAGAGACCTCTCAGATGGTGTGGGACTCAGACTCCCATCATCCCCAGCCAGGATGATTAGCAGTCAAAGATGATAGGATCTGTAGTTCTGCAACATCTGGGGAACCAGTTTCCTTACTCTACAGTGGGCGTTTTGTACTTGGACTTTCAAAATGCTTTGCCAAATAACAGTAATAACAATAATATTGGCCAGGATCCTCTGTACGCTAGGTAATTTTATATATCATTAACTACATAGCAGAGACATTAGAAACCCTGTTAGAGTTTCTGTCAAACGAATGAGAAAAAGTGTGGTCAGAAGGAATTAAATTTACTTTTTGTTAAATTTGACAGAGTAAAGAGGTTGCTAATAAATGCTGGAAATATGAACAACAAATGGGAATCTTTTACTACATGTGTGGACATATAAGAAAACCAAAACATTCTGGAATCAAATGCATGTTATCGTATGTAAAATTCTGAACCTAGAAATGCAATGAATTCAAGAGGTGTACTTGTTGGGATTAATGGAAGAACAGGTGGAGAAGTAGGGCAAGGTACTACAATCTATGACCAGTGTAGCATGACTGCTATACACAGGGAAATGGAAAAATACAGAGATTCTAGTGAAACAGGACTGGCAGATAAAATGGTTGGACTTAGCTGAGATGTGTAAATTAATAATATTGGTTAACGAAAAATCTATGACATCTTTTGTAAAAGACTGAGAACTTTGATAAACGTTTTGCAAGATAAAGATAAAACTTATCAATAGTAAGATTTACTATTTAGTATTTTGGAAATGGCAACAGTGAAAGTATCAGATGATATCAGTAGTTAGAGAAGTATTTGTTTTAAAAAAATAGTAATATTAGGTAAAATTGGAGTTTGGAAAGCTGAAGCCTATATTTTAAGTATGCTTTCTTCTGATTCTTTTTTAGTTTGGATTTAGTGTATATGATTTTTTTTTGAAATGTTTTTGTGAAGCATATGATCTTTATTTTTAATTTATTGCCAGCTCATTATAACCTTTTTTGTTCTGTTTATCTTTTTACTTTGTGGTTGCTTAGTTTGTTTGTAACTGTTTTTATAAAATATTTATCAAAAATCCAGTCTTTTTCTGTAGGAAGTCATTTCTGTGTCCAGTTTTGGGCTAGTGTAATTCTGGCAGGTATTCTCATATAAAATAGTATTTTTCCTACTCTTTTTTCAAGATTCTCTTCTTTAATTCCTAGTAAATGCAACCGTGGTGACATCTCAGAATGAATTTCTAGGACTTCTTTTTATTTGAATATGAATAATTTTCCAATATATTTTAACTTTTTTGCAGGACTACCAGAGATGAAAAAAGGTGTCTCCATCTGACTCACATTTTTACATTACTATATTAGATGAAAGGATATAGAATGTACAGATGTTGTAGATTCAAATTTTGTCAGGAGGAAGACAATGTATGTAATAACGATGAAAGGTTAATAACTATTGTTTTTTGTATGTTTGATGACTTTTGATAAGAGGATAAAAAGAAAAAAAGCACAGTAACCTTGTTAGTGATGAGTAACAGGCAAAGATGTATAATAAGACAAAGATGGGTAACAGGACACCAGCAAGAGTTTCCTGTTGCTCACAATACTGCTCAATCGGTGTCTTGATGCATAATGGGACCAATGCCAATTAGCCCCAATGTGTATGGCTCCCTATGCACATTGGTCCAGTTGTGCATTGATCCCAAGGCACATCAGTCCCTTTGCCAGCTTCCCTGTGTAGTAATGTAACTTTTGCTGGATATGGATGTTATAGAACTGCCCAATTCTAATTCCTGCAGATATAAGTCCACTTACAAAAACGTAAGTTCCCACGAAGATTCCAGCCATCATTAATAAGCACAGGGATCTCTGTTGGCTGCAAAAAAAAAGTGATCACCCCAAAACCATATGAAGACAAGACTTTTATCTGGCCAGTCTGAAAGCACGCAATTTTATGAAATGTAAGTCACCCTAATGGGCACATTACCTAAAATTGCTTTTGGAAATTTCTCTCATCAAAGATTCCTGAGCAAACACAACAGTCATGGGTTAACAGGAAAGGTCATCTCATGGGTCAGTAACTGGTTAAAGCTGAGAAACAGATTAGGAAAAAAATGGGCATTTTTTTTACAATAGATGGGTATAAACAGTGGGGTGCCCAAGGATCTGTACTAACACTGCTACTTTTTATTTTTATCTTTTTCATAAATTAGGGGTGAGCAATGAGGTGGGTATGTTTGCTGGTAACACCAAATTATTTAGGGTGGCTACAGAAAAATAAAACATAAAAAATGAATATGAAAATGAAAATGAAGAACCTCAGAAAAATCTTTCCAAGGAGGGGAATAGATATTAAAATTGTTGGCTGAAATTCAGTGTAAGCAAATGTAAATATGGGAGAAAGAATCCTAGCCTCATGCAAACTCTGTAAAGTCTAACTCACAAGGACTTGACCAACAAAGGCATTTTAGAACTGTGATGACTAGTTCAATGAAGACATGGGCCCAAGATGACAAATCCCCTAAAGCTGCTGATAGGAAAATACCTTCCTATCAGCAAGATATCGTCTTATAACATGACAACTATCAGTGTCACCAGGCTGAAGAACAATTCTGTAGAGCTAGATAAAGTATGGAAAGGTGCAACCAGAATGATTAAAGGCCTGGAAGCAGTGTGGGCTTCTTTTAGATCTAGATTGATCTAAAAAAGCATGATGTCTCTCAATATAGTACCTTGGGTTTTGCTTCTTGTTGTTGCCTATTTATTTTCTATGTATATGAGAGCCAGCATGGTGTAGTGCAGAGCTTTCCAAACTTTTCATATTGATGACACACTTTTTAGACATGCATCATTTCGTGACACAGTGATTCAGTTTTACTAGCAAACTGGAGGTTAAACTAACCCCTTATAAAAGATACAGACACATACATAAATTGTAATAACAAAATGTATGGGGACACAACATATCTCATGAAATATATGATTTATAAATAATAACATACATTTCCAAGATTGCAAGCAACATACCTACACACTTCAGGCGACACACTAATGTGTTGCGGCACACCATTTGGAAAGCCCTGGTGTAAGTGGTTTGAGCATGGGACTACCATCCTGGAGACCAGGGTTGAATTCTCTGCTTGGCCATGGAAACCTACTGGGTGACCTTTGGTGCATCACACACTCTCAGCCCCTGAAAACTGCATGATAGGTTCACTGTACATTTGTTGTAAGTCAGAAATGACTTGAAGGCATCCAACAACAACATTCTTTTTGTGGCTTACTGTAGGATTTCTTGGATTTGCTCTGGAAGGGGTTTTCCAAAGTTTTTTGTTTGTTTTCTAAACTGCAATGTAGTTTGCTGAGGAGGCACTATGGTTTGAAGAGCAAATTTTCTCTTCCCTGAACTTTTTAAAAGAAAACAAAAATTAGAACTATAGATTTATAAAGTGCCATTTCAACACAACAGCACTAAAAGAGAGAGAGAGAGAGAGAGAGAGAGAAGAGAACATATTGTGTTGATATGCCTCAGAACTAAAAAGAAATCCACTCAAGAGTGGGACTAAAATCTTGCAGCTGATTCTGGGAATTGCCAGAAAATGTTGTTTGGATATTTTAAGAAACTCCCAAGAACTTCAGCATCATAGTACATCCCCCCATACATTTGGAGCTCCATGTTGGAAGAAAAAAAATCCATATTGGAGGAAGGAAACTTAAAAGGATCAAAATAACAACAACAAAAACCACTTTTTTGAAGGAACCGGCAACAAAATTTGCTTCCCCAAGGCCAATAGGGGCAACCTCCATGTCATTCTTCGTAAATCCTGTGGTCTGCCCCATACTAATGATTTTATTAATAAGTTCAATAATGATAACAAACTATTTTGATTATTAGTGTTTATGATACTGAAATGGTTTTTCCATTTCTCATCTTTAACAGTATCAAACTAATTTTTAAACCTAACATTCCAAGCTCTGAATTTAAGCTTTGGATTAATTCTGGGGTTATAGCTGAATATTTTTTCAATCACATATGTGTGTATGTGTGCGCAAGTGCACCTTCAAGCTGCTTGTTGGCTTATGGTGACTCCATGAATTTCATAGGATTTTCTTAGGAAAGAAATACTCAAAGGTGGTTTTGCCAGTTCCCTTCTCTGAATTATAATCTATAGCACCTGGCATGTGTTGGTGGTTTCCCATCCAACTACTAACCAGGGCTGATCCTGCTTAGCTGCCAAAATCAGAGAGGATCTGGGGCCTTTAGGATCAGCAATGTAGTGTGAGTTGTCTCTAGTGAAGAATTTGGATTCTAGAGGTTGCACAGTTTAAGCAAATCAAGTTACAATGCTGAGTCAGCCTTGCATAGTCTGCCAGCTAAAAAGCACTGTGGGTGTCACAGGGTGATTCAAAATTAATTACCGGTGGGAGTGTAGATGAGATAGGAGTGCTCATCTGAATCACCTGATAAGGAGTGGTAAAAATCTACTCATGTTCATATAGCAACTGGTGATGCCACATCCTATTCGCACTGTCACTTCCCATGCAAAAGAGACCCAAACCACAACTTGCCTGCAGTCTTACAAAATCAGTGTGATCTCACTTTTCAGTTCAGAATGATATAGATCACACACGGCTACTACTTTAAAGATTTGTTTCATGGTAAGTTATAGAGTGCCGGGGTCAGAGGTGGCCATATTTCTTCCCAAGCCTCTAGGATGTATAGTGTTTTCTAACTCAAGGCTTCCTGAAGAAAATTGCTGGTGTCTAGGATTAAAGAAAATTAAAAACAAAAACAAAAAACTAAAGCAGGTATGAGGAGCCTCCAAAAATTTTGGCTTAAAACTCCTACCAGCCCCACTCACAATTCCTTACCATTGTAAAATGGTGAAGAATTGTGGGAATTGTAGTGCAAAACATAGGGTGAGCTGTATATTCCACTGGCTTGGACTTTCAAGCGCAGCAGGTAAGAAATTTTGCTCTCTTCACTAGGCCAGTGTGACAGACAAGCTAGGCTGGGCGGTCCAACGGGTTGGGTGTGGAAATAGAGGTGCCTATTAGAGGAACAGCAAGCCTTGCCAAAGGACTGCAAAATCTTTAGAAAACAAGCCTGAAGGAGGTAGGGTGAAAAAAAATGCCCCAAAGAGCCTGATGAAGACTGAGCATGCACAGCAGCTATATGATGCTCGCTGACCATTGTGTACGAAGGAGGGATGGAAGTCTTTGGGAGATAGGATGGAGTGTCTTGGAAGAAAACATGGCTGGCTGGCTGGCTGGCTGGCTGGCTGGCTGGAAACCTGAGCAGGAGCACTCCATACTGGAGTCCTTTGTTTTAGGTCTCTCAGGCCATTTCCGCACTAGCCTGTTATAGCGCTATGATTCCACTTGCAACATCCTATGGAATCCTGCGGTTTGCAGTTTCGGGAGGGGCCTAACTAACTAACTAAGTGAAGAAATTTAGTTTGGGAGCATTGACTTCTTTAAAAAAAATGGGGTGGGGTGGGAGGAAGAGAACCAGACATGGAGGTGTGTTTGCGTTGTACAAAAGGTAAATCAGGCCAGGCATCACACCAGCAGATCAGCTTATTTTGAGTCAAGAGAATGGCGAGCCACTCCTAAGGAGAGGGCAAACAAACCATTATGAGGAAATTAGTCACTTGGAACATCTGAGGAATGAATGCATCTATTCACGTGAGCCGTTCCCTTGCAACTCTCCCAGGGAGGCTGTTTATGATACCAGTCAGGGCATAATCCTGACAGTGATAGCAGAGTAACACACCAAGACTGTGGAGTCACTGTAAAGGGCTTTGTCTTCTTGTTGTTGTGTGCTGGTGTTTGTTCATTTGTCTGATACCTGGGAGGGGAGGCTCACCAATGGGAGGACATGCCTAGAAGGTTATAAGGCTTGAATTTCAATCTTCTTTATCAGCCTTTCCCAACCCTGGGTCCCCAGTTGCTGTTGGACTACAACTCCCATCATTTTTAGCCAGCATACCTAATGCTCAGCCATGGTGGGATATGAATCTAAATAGCAGCAGGGGGCCCGAGGGTGGGAAAGGCTGAATTACTGGAATGGGGAGAAACTACAGAAATCTATGATTGTGCCTCCAGTCTCTTAATTTATCATTTCAGCTCTCTTGGCCTGTGCTGTTTCCCCAATTTCCTCAAATTGCTAGTTGCTCCTTAGAGAGAACATGTTGTTGTTGTTGTGGTGGTGGTGGTGGTGGTGTGCCTTCAAGTTGTTCCGAACTTATAGTGAACCTCAAAAGAATCTATCGTGGGGTTTTGTGGGAGCTGAGAGTGTGTGTCGTGCCCAAGGTCACCCAGTGGGTTTCCGTGGCTTAGCAGGGAATTGAACCTTGGTCTCTAGGGCCGTAATCCAGTGCTCAAATCACTGCACCGTGCTGGATCTCAGAGAGAATACACAGGTCCATATTATCTGTCTGTTTTCCCTAATGTGGCAGCTCTTGTTGTGGGGTGAGTTTGGAAAAGTTTCTTGTTGGATTACACATCCTAGAATCCACAGCCAGCATTAGAACAAGCAGGAAATGCTTGTTTTAGTGGCTCCTTCTCTTCCCCATCTGCTGTCACATTTTCATGCCAGAGCATGATAAGCCATTAAAAGAAAGCATTTTCTGCTGGCTTCAGTGGCCTTTAGTGGTTTGCCACTAAAGTTCAGCATGACAGCTTTGGAGAGAATGCTTTGGGGTCTCAGTGCTGCTTGTGGCCATGTGTTACCAGTCCCTAATCTGCAGCTTTAAAGATCAACACCAGCACTTTGGCCCTGAAACCCTGGAAAAATGCTGCTTCTTTAAGTAGACCATATTGGGCTAGATAGAATGACAAGTTGCTGCCATATAGGATTGCTGTATGATTTGCAAACCCTATAAGGTTACTTGTCTGTGTGGACCAAGAAGCCAGCCTGCAACAAGATATTTTGGAACAAGGTGGTTCTGCCAAGTCCTTTCTGCATCTGGTTGTTTCCAATATCCATCTTCCTTTTGTTTCCCTTACATTATCCAAACCGGGACACAATTGTTCAAGCACACTCCTGCAATTGCATAAGCATCTAAATGAGTATGTGATTTTGGAGTGGTTTTTAGATTTATTCTCAAACATCTTTTTGCTTTTATGTGGCTTTAAGTTAACACTAACTTGTCACTATCCTGTCACAGGTTTTTCTTGGCAAGGTGTGTTCAGAGAAGGTTTGCCATTTCCTTCCACTTAGACTGAGACAGTTTGACTTGCCCATGATCATCTGCTGGACTCTCATGGCTGAGCAGGGATTCAAACCCTGGTCTCCCAGAGTCCTGGACCAACATTGAAATCACTACACCACACTGGCTCTCTAAACATCTTCGGGCCTTTCTGCACTACATTCTGCACTGTTAGAGTGCTATTATTCCACTCTCAACATCCTGTGGAATTCTGGGGTTTGTAGTTTACTGAGGCCTAAGACCTCTCTGGCTGAGAATTCTAAATGCTCCTCCCTGAACTGCAAACTCCAGGATGCCATAGGATGTTGAAAGTGGAATAATAGCACTATAACAGTGTAGTGTGGAAAGGCCCTTAGAGATTGTTAAAACTCGTTTAGCAAACCTGTGGGATTGAATAAATTCGTTAGCATTTCAGAGATCCTTGCAGCTTCCCAGCTAGCAATAGATTGGTATGCAGACATTAGTGTATGTGTGGTGTGTGTGTGTGTGTGTGTAGGGGGGTATCTCTTGTGCTGTGGTGAAACACATAATCTACTGACTGTTGTAGTCTGCACAAAAGCAAGGCTGACCATGTGTTTCTGATCATTTGACTATTCTAGGGATGAATAAAATAAAATAACGTCTCCATTCTCCTCTAAGTCTTCACCCTTCAGTGGAGTATAGAATTACCTGTAAGGGTGCATCTGTGAGTCACTGTGGAAAGGTTCCAACCACCAGTGACAGTCACAGTTTGTTTGGTTCATTCACTAATGGAGATAGCATTTAGGCACTGTGGGAAATATGCTTTTCCAGAAACCAGTGACATATTCAGCAGAATAATAAATTCACAGTCCAGGTCAGATGCTCACTACAATGCAGAAAGAGGCCCATAGCTCAATAATGTGTCCCAGCAAACTTCAAACAGAGTTCCTGTTCTGAAGCCCTGGAGACACACTGCCAGTCCACATACCAGTGGTTCTTAAACAGAGATGCTCCAGATATTGATACACTTCCATTCCTAGAATCCCTCATTATGTTACCCTGGGGCTTCCGGACTTTGAAGTGCATCAACATCTGGAGACTTCTGACTTCAGAACATCGTGGTGTAGATGAGAGTGAGTTTGAAGGATCAGTATTATGTGTCAGTATAAGGTGGCTTCTTAATGTTCCTCGGCTTGTACTTTATGTACACTCCAAATCACTGCTGGACCACAGCACAAACCCAAGCAAAAAATTAATCAGAGCATAACTTGCAATGCATATTCTGCGCAACCCAAACCAGGTGAATGGAGAAATAAAAGTGGATGAGTTTCTAGTAGTTTGTCTTCTTTTTCAAGCTGTGGTAAAGAAAACAGAAAAGGTGCTTTAAAACCAACAATGCCGATTTTTTAGCAAAAAGCAGAAAAATTCCACCAGTTTCTTTTTCTGTGATGTAATTCTAGCACACAAGCCAAAGTATTTAATTACCTGGGCATTCTCTATATAAAAAGTAAATGCAGAGTTCATCCTAAGTGTCCATCCTTCCAGGAGAAAGCATACATGAGGACAGTGTCTTTCAGGATGGGGGTAGCAGTCTAGATCTATCTTCTCAGTATCTGAGAGGCAATGTGGGGATATGCAAGGGTCAAGCAAGGACAGCTCACTGCCATTTAAATGAAGGGAGGAAGGGGAGCTCTCTTTACCTTGGTTGGAATTCTTCTCATTTCAGCTGTCAGCACTGAGTTAGGAAGTTCCAAAACATGTATGAAATACAGTCGGCCCTCCACATTCACCACAGTTAGGGTCTTAAGATCCCTGCCAAAGTGGGAAAATCATAAATATCATAAGATGTATGTCTATGAGAAAGGGATTGAGGCATGGTGGGGAGAGCAGATACCCAGGGTCAAACCGGGTCAGGGAAAGTCTGTGGAATGGTGACCCTATACTTCCTCACTCTTGCCCATCTCCTTCCTTGTGTGCATGTGGGGGCATCAGGAGAGGGTTTGTGGTGCTGAGAAACTGGGCTGTGAGCTGTTTTAGCTGGCCAAGCAGTGGCTGCTGGTGCAGGAGCAGGAGGAGGAGGAGGACAAGGACTGGGAGTAGTTTTTTAAAGGATTGCACAGCATGATCAGAGCCACCAAGAGGGAGGGTTCCCCTGGAAAAGAAGTGCCTGATGTGGGAGGATAAGGATCGGAGAAACTCACAAATAATCACATCTGTGAAAGTTAAACCCACAAATGTGGAGGACCAATTGTACCTGTGTCTGCAGCCCCTCACCTCTAGCAATTATTCTTACTCAAGGAGATCTTACTCAAACTTCTTGGGTTCAGATATCCAGATACATTGGCCATACAATATTTCCGAAGATATATGTTTTCAAACCTATAACTTTTTACAAGACACTTTTCCACTTTGTTTTATTCTACATGGCTATAACAGTTTGGCATGACTTAAACTATCTTTTTCCATCCTATAGAATCCTGGAATTTGTAGTTTGATGAAGTATTTAGAATTCTTTGCTAGAGAGCTCTAGTGACTCAATAAACTCCAAACCCCAGGATCCTGGTAGAAGCTATGTACTATGAAATCTTAATAGCTCATACAAATTAATCACTACTTCAGTTTGATTACTCATTAAAAGTTAACTGCTCAAATTCTGTACAATCTCTCAAAGAACCATATTATTTGAACAAACAAGTAGCTATAGGTTCTGTCTACAGATACTGAGATATTTGTCCATCAAAAATTTGAAGCTGACTCTTTAGTTTTTAGTGCTCCATTCTGAGGCCATTTCTGCACTACACTGTTATAGTGCTATTATTCCACTTTCCACATCCTGTGAAATTCTGGGGTTTGTAGTTTACTGAGGGCAAAGAGCTCTCTGGCTGAGAATTCTAAATGCCCCTCCCTGAACTGCAAACCCAGGATTCCATAGGATGTTGAAAGTGGAATAATAGCACTGTAACAGTATAGTGCAGAAATGGCCTCAGGTAGATCTTTCAATGCTATTAATCCTAATTCTGCTTTTTCTCAGACTATGATGTTACCCAATTGACCCTGCTAAATTTCTAAATTGTTGCATAAAGAGACATTCCTGAACTGAGTTTACTTTTAATTTTTTCCCCAGCTTTAAAAAAATTATCAACATGGGATCTCCAGTACCCTGCTATGTCCCAAATAGTTCTTTGCAACTGGAGTTTGGATTAGAGAAGACTGAGTCCAGAGTCTGGCTTTCCATCTTTTAATTTCTGTTTGAAGTTAACTTTTCCCCCTAAATGGTCTCAGCCCACTAAGAGCTGGTGTGGTGTAGTGGTTTGACCAGGGTTTGAACCTCTGCTTAACCATGGAAACTCATTGGACAAGTCATAATCTCTCAGCCTCCGAGGAAAGCAGTGGCAAACCTCCTCTGAAGAAATCTTGCCAAAAAACATATGAAAGCATTTCCAAACGTTGCAGTTGATTTCAAAGCACATACCAACAACAAGCCCCACAGATTTTACAAGATGACTTCCAGTCAGGTTGACCTCAATATTGCCTCTGAAGCTGCAGTGATATGGATGCTCTGTAGGTTGACTCAATTCTCTGAATGCTCTACCTTGAGTAGATTTGGAGAAAATTCTTTATTGTGAATGCAAGTGTCCTTGTGATCTGGAAGATATTCTTTTTATGTTGATATGTCTCTACCTCTCTCTCTATATATCTCATGTTTAGATATATGGATATAGAATTATGAAACCTTTATTGAGATTGCCTGGATGTTTGGATGCATTTTATGTCTTTTTACATTTTGCAGATCAGAATATAGCTGCTTCTTTCAGTTTGGCTAAATTTTGTGCTGCAGCACATAAAATGTGCCAGGAATTAATTTTAGGTATTTTACAACCTTAAAATGATTTTAATATTATAACCCATTTTATTACCTGGCATGCTATATTGTGCTATCCAATTTTAGAGCCTTATATAACACGTTGTGTAATGTTTTACTGAATGCTGGTCATTGTCTGTAAGAAGATAGATTGATTATCACAGTGATTCTTCCTAATTTTGTTGTAAATCTTCTTCACTGCAATAATGGATGTTTGCAGTTTTTCCAGAGAGATCTTCTTGCCCTGAATCAATCAAACTGTCTTCTTGAACCAAGACTTTAGGAGATGCAATATGGTCATTTGATAATAATTTTCTACATTTGGATAGGCAAACTCTCAGCCCCCATAATGTTGTTTGATGATGTGATTTAATGCTAAATTTTGATTTTTCCAAAGGGCGGAAGAAAACCCTACACAATTAGATTGAAATCCAGAAAGGTACTTTTCCGCATTCCAAAATTAATGCTTTTTAAAAAGTTATAGTGGCTACTGGATAATAAATATATATTTTTTGGCGTGTTCATCATAACAGTTGGTATTCGGCCCATTCCCCCAAACTACAATGATATCCATTTTATTAATTCAGTCTAATAACTTATGATGGCTGACTTAAAAAAAAAAAAAAGCAACACATTTCCAGAGTGTGGGTGGCAACCCAAGTCAAGGTTCCTGTTCTGGATAGAGCATTGGCAATGAGATTTCATGATAATGCTATTATGAATTTATAAAAAGAAAGCTCTTCAGGTCATGGTAGCCCACTGGTTTCTGTGAGTAATTGCCAGTGCTGACTAACTGCTGATGAGCAGGCAGTGTTTTTGAAATTTTGAAACTGGCATGGCAGATAAGCCATCTCTCTCTCTCTCTCTCTCTCTCTGTGTCTTTGGCGATACATTAGAATTCTCTGGCTAACAATTCTAAATTTGTTGTTGTGTGCTTTCAAGTAATTTCCAACTTATGGCAACCCCTATCACAGGGTTTCTGGGACTGAGTGTGTGACACGCCCAAGATCACTCAGTGGGTTCCCATGGCTGACTGGGGAATCGAACCCTTGTTGTAGTCCAATGTTCAAATCACTACACCATGCTGGCTGTTAGAATTCTAAATACCATTCCCTGCAAACCCCAGGATTCCATAGACAGTTAAAGTGAAATCATAGCACTATAACTCCATTGTGTATAATGGTCCCTGGCATTATTCTGAAGTTGCCTATTCTGCTCCTCATTTGGCCAGTCTCAGGCCACCTAAACTTGAGTTCACTTCACTTGTATAGGCCTCCAGAATCTGCCTGCGATTTACTCCAGTGCCCTTCCTGCTCCATGTTTGGTAAATCACAGTTCTCTGTCTTCTGTTGATCCATTGCTACTGTTAGAAGTCATAAGCGAATTGCTCATTGTTGCCCAGATAAGGGCAACCAGCTAAGGCTTATTTTCTCTGTAGCTATTTTTGCCAAAATAAAATATATGTTCTTTATGCTCATGTTTTCTGAGTCCATTTATTCTGTTGTCACCAGAGAATGCCTCTGGCCAAGATCTTGTTATTTACATCACAGTTAAGTGCACCATGACTGTTAAAAGGAACCTCTAAGTTCAGAGGCAGGATATCTTCAGGTATGTTAGGTGCTAGTGACAAATGACAAGGAGAGACCATCTCCTACATGCCTCAGTAGTGGGCGTCCTAAAAGGATATTTTAAAGGAGCAAACCAGATGGCAGTTTTTCCTCTGTTCAATCAAGGCAATAATGTTCTATCAAGGTAAGAGATCTCATTCCTTGTGGCAGTCTCTTCCCGACCTCATGGGTCCTCCAGGTATATCTGACTACAACTATCAGCCAAGTCATGATGCTTGCTGTAACTGATGGGGGTTGTAGTCCACCATTCCTGGAGGGTCCCAGGTTAGGGAATGCTGCTCTGACATCTTACCCAAAAAGCTGAAGATTCTTTGTGGGGAGTCAAAACACGTGTTTCCATGGCATATGAATAAATCAATCTGCCTTATTGTCCAGGGAAATGTTGTGTAATAACATTTTTCCTAAGACTTAAAAACACACTCACTACCTTCACTATGGCCCACTGTTTCAGCCTATTTCATGTGAGACCATCTTTCAGATTCTTCCAAAAATACCACAGCCACTGCACTTTAGAAATGTGCAGGACTTCACATTTACACTAACAATATTTCTACAAGTTTCACTAAAAGCTCCCTTTAGCCCGCAATATGTCAATTTTTAATGCCTTAGCATCAGCGAGAACAGAGCAGAGAGGCAATTTGAAAAAACCAAACGTGTTCTTTTAGCCAATGTGGGATTTCCATTACAGATTCAGAAAGTGCAAAATCCGATTTAGGCAGATCTCATGAAAAAAGCAAGATTTAGTTTTTTTTTTAAAAGGCTATGATAATGAAGGCTAAGGGACAGCCAATAAGCTGGAAACAGAAAGAAAGAATGAAAGAAAGAAGAACAGAAGGAAGAGGCTGTACCTCTGCCAAGATGGGAGCACGTCCCCAACTCCCGTCAGCATGCAACCAGCTGCTTGCGGAAGGGCACGTGAGGGACATGCCTCTTCCTTCCACACTGCAGCTGGCCTTCTACCCATGCTATAGTGGGGAAGGAGGCACATGATTGCACTTCCGGCCCTTCTGCATGACTGGCAATGATGGAAGACTTGTGTGATTGGGGGTCATTGATGGAGTTTTTCTGTCAATGATGTTATCCTGATTTCTGGGGTCCCATGAGGGACACCTCAATGTGCTCCAAATAATGGGGAATGGGAATTAGCTAGAGCACAAGCTATAGCAATGCAAGAGGCAGGGCAACCTAGCGAGATCTTGGACCCAATGTTTATGGGGTCAGGCCAAATCAGCAAGCAAACAGAAGTAAATAATAATTTTTTCCTTTATTGTGAAATACAGTCAAAATGTATGTATGCAACCACTCACACTGACCTAGTGAAAGAAAGGTAGGAGTTTGATAGGGGATTTTAAGAGGGATTTTTCAGGGGAAATACTACACCTAATCCTGAAGCCTGGGTAGTCAGAAGAGAAGTCAGTTGGAGCGGAGATTCTCAGCACATGGAAGCTGAGGGGAAGGCTCGGCGAACAGAGCGGCAGCAAGGCGGGATGGAAGCCAGGAGTGATCAAAAGAAGCATTCAAAATCAGGGAGTCTTATAGGGGAAAATGTGCCTGTAGGCTAGTCCGTTCCTGGGGAAAACAATGGGTTTCGGGCTGGAGATAAAGCCTCCAAAAGGTCAGTATTTAGCATGATTGAATTATGACAGAGTTGTCAATAGCGCAGACAGTATGCAAACGAGGAGTGCTTGACAGTTGGATATTCGGCTCATCAAGCTGCCTGCGCGGGGCGAGGGATCTTTTGTACGCCATGTGCGTACATAATGTGGTTTTAAATTGTACTTGCCTGGAGGTCTCCTGAAGCTGCATTTCAGCAATTACTGGCCTGCCTGGATTTATTTTGTATTGTTCAGCTATTGTTGGCCGTGCCCGTGTGCGTGCTTATCTGGGGGCCTCGCAAGCACATGGAGAGGAATGGTTTGGGATGACCAATTTCTTGATATCAAATGATATCTAATAGCCCACAGGCCTGGACTAGAAACTACAGTAACAATGATATACCCTGCGATTGTGCTGGCTGGTGACATGAGAAGGGCAGGACCACAACGATATCATGCAGAACCATTATTGCAGTCCTTCTCCTCTCGCATCCCCATGCCAGGACACTGCTGTCCTGTGGAACGGGCTTTTATCACTTTTGAAAATCAAACATGCATGGAAGGAGCTGTCTAGCTGTGAACCAGAACTTGGCAAGTTACTCTTTTGGACCGCAGCTCCCGGAAATGTCCTGCTGGGGGATGCTGTTCAGAAAGCACTACTTTCACAGCTTTGGTATGAGTACCAGCTGAAGTGCCCAATTTGCTTCTGTCCTAAACATCTATCCCACCATTGTACCATGTTTATACCTGCATTTCTTTCTAAAAGCTCAAGGACAGGCTATGTTGGTTTGTTCCCCATTTTATTCTCACTTTGCAAAGCCAGTTGGGCTGGAAAAAATACACTCTGGCCCAAGGTAATCCAGAAAATGGCATGGCTGAATGAAGACTGAAAACCAGATCTCTCTACCACAGCCTAGCCCAACTTGTGCTCCAGGCAGGCCTGGCAATAACTCCCATCACACTGAATCTGATAGGTAGGGATGATAGAAATCATAGTCTTAGGCAACTGGAGGATATCAGGTTGGTGAAGCCAAACTGTATCATCCTGCTTCCTAAATCAGTCACCAGATCTTACAGATTAAGAGCATTGTTGGCTGGTCTAGCATCTGGAATTCTCTTCTTTGGTAGGCTTGCCTGGCTCCCTCTTTGCTATCCTTTTGCTATCAAGTGAAGATTTTTCTATAACAGCAGGTGTTTGGGAACTGATTGTTTTACATAATGGGCTTCTGTTTTATAGTGCTGTCTTGCTTTTAGTCCACATTTTCGATCTATGCTTTTAAAATATATGGTTTTATGAGTTTGTAGGACCTGAGCAGAGCTGTTAAGGATAGAGTAATTCAGAAGTCTCTCATTCATGTGGTTGCCATAAGTTGAAGTTAACTTGGGCCTTTTCCAGACGTGGGGAGGGAACCACGCGAAAATGGGACTCACTGGATTTCCTGAGCATCCGGGTGAGTCCGTCGGGACGAGGAGCAGTGCGAGCTCATCACTCCGCACTGCTCCGGCGTCCAAAATGGCAGCTTCCAGTTGGTGGAGGCTCTCCACCAACCGGAGAAGCTAGCCAGCCAAAAGCCCGCCCCCGGAAGATCTGCAGGCACGCACTTGTGCGCGCTTGCAAATCTGCTCCAGAGCGCGGCGATGGAGCAACATGGAGTCATGCGCTCCGTGCTTTTTAAAAACCTCTAAAAAGAGGTTTTTAAAAAGCACGCTGCGCGACCAGTTCTGTTCGCGCAGAACTGGACTGAGGTACAGAACTACAAAAAGTAGTCTGCCCCAGTCTGCTATACGGTGCAGAAGACCTCCGTCAGAGGTCGCTCTGCACCATTTTAAAAGCCCGGTGCGGAAATGGCCTTGGTTTTCATTCTTTAGGCAGTTTAATACTATTTTAATCATAACTTTTTATATTCTTTTAGCTATACAATGTTTTTGCTTAGTTCTCTTTTTCTTCTGTAAGTTGCCTTGAGCCTCACTTTGGAAGAAAAGGCATTGAGAACACATTGTAAGGTATAGAGATTTTGAAACCAGGCTTCCATCTTTTGGTCTGTGCCACTAAGGGATGTCAAGGGAAAAAAGGAGTGGCACCTGTACCTAAAATACTCATAAAGAAGAGGAAATTCCATGCGTTCTAGATACAAGATACAGTTGATGATAGATTCTGTCTTGGCCTCAACTACGAAAAGTTCAGGTTGCCTGTTGTTTTTTCCACCCAACCACACTAGAGCCACTGTGGCAACATCAGCAAATTATAGACCAGTTCTCTCTCTCTCTCCCTCCCTCCCTTTCCCACTGATTAAACCACCAGCCCTCCCGCAAGGTGATATACAATGGGTGAAAACACTGAAATCACTGAATACATATATAAAAACAGATGAAAAATTCTTTTTAAAAAATAGTTTTACAATCACAGCCAATTAAAAACTGCCAGAGCTGTTTTTATTCAACAGTGAGCCCAAGTGAATTCAATAGGAATTTCTCATGAGCAAGACTGTACTCCTCACAAATCAGCCAGATGTGTAGAGCTCAGTCAAGTTCTTTTTGGTAGACAATTCTTGGAGTGCTGTTCAAATTCAAAAACCCAAGTCGAACAAATGACGCATGCACACACACAATCACACACATGTTTCAAGGCAATGTGCTCTCAACCCAGAGAAGTGGGTTGAAGCCCTGAGATCTGGGAACCCTAGGTGTTAACAGAGTAGTCCAGAGGTGGGCAAAGGGTAGCCCTGGGGCACATGCAGCCCCCCCTCAAATTGTGACCCAAAGCCTCTCCAGAATCCACAGACTGCCCATAAAAGAGGCTGATTTGTCTCTTCTGGAAGCCTCCAGGAGAAACGTTTCACCTTTTAAATAGCTCGCAAGGGCTCCCTACATTGCTAAAAACTATTTTTAATTCATAACTAGAAGCAGACTTCCAGCCATGTCTGAGTTTCTTTGTTTATTGGCAGTTTGGCCAGTCTGTGTGGCTTACAGAGGGTCTCAAGGGCAGAAATTTGCTCCTCCCTCCAGGCATGATCCATCTCTCCACGCCAGGCTACTCTGAAGTACTGTGAAGAATTTCAGCTGGTATATTTTGCCTTGGGATAGAACCCAGGGCTTGGGAGAATTATTTTGTTAGACTACAACTCCTAGATTCCCCAGCCAGCATGGCCAACAGGCATGCTGACTTGGAGATTCTGAAGCCTATAATTTAAAAACAAAACAAAAAACTAAAACTTTCCCAAGCTGTGCAAGAGCACACTAGAGTCTGAACAAAACAAGTCCAGAGAATTAATGTTCCTAAGCATAGCCATCATAAAATGTCATAAAATCACGGTTCTTCTGGTTTGGAACCTTGGAACAGGCTTTGGCCCTGATTTTTTATTTTATTTTTTTAAACAGAGGATGGTGTTGGGGTTTATCAGCAGCACTTTGCACTGCTTCCCTGGGCAACAACAAGCCACTAAAGGAAAAACCAGGACCTGACAAAGGGGACGGGCCTCTTGACCTGTTCCCTGCAGGCCTCTACTGCTCCAACTGGAATTTGTTCCCACAGTTTAAAAACACAGCGTTCCCCTTGCCTGGCTCAATTCATGCGGCGGCTGTGGCGGTGTGACGACAATGGCAGCCCGGCCTGCTGCCCATTAACAAGGGCTTGTTTATTTCTTGACTGGAGGAGACGTACATGACAAAGAGAGCGAGGGGGTGGGGCTGTTCCCAGAGCTTTCTGAGAAAGAGTGAGCTCATGTGTCCCAGCTGAAGAGAGGCACAAAACAACAACAACACGGCAGCAGCACATGCAGCGGCAAAGATTAGCCGAGAGAGAGGCAGAGCCCAACAAAACTAACAGAGCCAGCAAGCGGAGGAAGGTGGCTGGGATCCAATAACAATAAGGGGAGAGGAAAGGAGAGGCAGGCCTGTTTGCAATCGCACTGGGGGTGATAAGAAGCTGCCTTTGCCCAGGTCAGACGTTTTGCCCCCTGGTTCTGAACCTTTGCTTTACCACAGAGTACCTTTAAATATCTTTTGTTGCCATGGACTACCAAGACGAAACTCAAGATTTAAAACCCCTGAAGTGTATCAGATATTTATTTAAAATTGCTCATCAAGGGTCCTCAGATTTGGAGAAAGGGGAAAAATAAGCAAATGCACATTCTCCCGATATAATATTTTTATTGGAATTATTCCATATCAATTCCTTCCTTCCTTCCTTCCTTCCTTCCTTCCTTCCTTCCTTCCTTCCTTCCTTCCTTCCTTCCTTTTTATTCATTCTATTTTAACTGTAAAAGCTCATCACATTTCTTCAGGTCTTCATAGAACCGCGGACCACAGGTTAAGAACCACTGATCTAGACCAGTCTTGTCTCCTTTTTCCCCCAGGGAAAATTATTTGCAGAACTTAGAAAAGTTACTTTTTTGGACTATAATTACCAGAACTCTCCAAGCAGCATAGAAGAATTATGGGACTTGTAGTCCCCACAAGAAACTTCCCCAAACTCTGCCCCTTTGTCCTGATGGGCATAAATTGTCTATTGCTGAAAAAAAAAAAGTCTACTTTTGATAAAATCCAAGCTAGAAAACCAGCTGCAACCAGCAACGGCATCAACAAAATATATCTCTGTGGTGTGCTCATTGTTGTCTAAAGAGGGACTTCTTTTACATACCCTCCAACATTTTAAATAGGACAAGCTGTGCACAAGTTGGCAGGCAACATCAGAGTGTGCTCAAAATGGCAAAAGTCACTAATGAGGAAGAACACACAAGCTGTGAGAGGCTGTAACAGTTTGCTTTTGCCTGAGCCTGCTAGGAAAGGTAAGGCTCCTTCTTCCTGTCCTCTCCTCCCCATTTCCCACTAAGTTAACCAACTGCAAACTACCTTTGCATTTTGAACTCATTTTAGAAACTGAAGAAACAGGGGGAAAGTGGGAGGAGGTGAGAGAAACTGGGACCTTTTAAAAACAGATGAAAAAGTGGGATGACAGAGAAATAATCGGGATGGTTCCTGCTAAATTTGGACAGTTGGCAAATATACAAGAGTTTTCCCCATCACTTACTCCCTAACTTTTTATATCAGAGCGGGAAACTTTTGACCCTTCAGATATTTTTAGACTGCAACTCCCATCAGCATAGCCAACAGGAGGACAGGAGTTCAGAAACGTCTGGAAGAGCATATGTTTAATGGTATACGCCAGGGACTGAATTGGAGCCTTCCAGTGAGTGTTGAGGTGTACTAATAAGCAATGGCCCTTCTTTCCTGAAATGCAAAAGGCCTATATAGACAGTAAAGCTTCTCTTTAGCGAGCCACCAGTTTGGGCGAGAATCAGATATCTCCGGCTCTGGATATTTTCTAACCTGGGAAGACACAATTGTTCTGAAGACTGTGCCGCATGTAATAATAATTGAGTTTGATAATACAATCCATATGTTGCATCCACATGTTGCTGTCACATAGGTATATGCCTCACTGTGTTGAGAAAATGATATGCCACTTGCCTTAAAGACAATGGATCCTGATGGGGGAACTTATCTCTGCTGATGTCAGATCTTCTGGGATTAAGAAAATAAAACAAAACAAAACCTCCTAATATGGGTTTCAAAGCCATAGGTGGTTCCACGAATTTACAGGGAATAAACTGTGACTGGAGGTATGTTGCTTGGATGTTTTATTTAAAAAAACCATTCTGTACAGGTCTAACTCCTGGGGCTTTTTGCCAGTCTGAAAGAGCCTTAAGTGATGTCTATGCATGTATCAATTAAACATCTATAGTTTCCATATGATATTATAATCTAGATATTAAGAAATGGTATTTGCTCTTTGGTAGACTTTTCCTGGGTGCGCTGCTTAAGGATAATAGGAACTGTGGTCTCCCAAAAATAATTTTTGCAAGCTCTTATATATGGGCTCACACAGGGAAGTTGCAGCTGCATCCCTCCAGCGTATGATATTGTTGTTGTTGTTGTGTGCCTTTAAGTAATTTCTGAATTATTGTGACCCTAAAATCTCTCATAGGATTTTCTTGGTAAGATTTGTTCAGAGGTGGTTTGCCTTTGCCTTCCTCTGAGGCCCAGGGAATATGAGTTGCCTAAGGTCACCCAGTGGATTTCCATGGCTGAGCAGGGGCTAAGACTCTGGTCTCCCAGTGTCCTAGCCCCATGCTCAAGCCATTATACCACACTGGTTCTCTCCAGCATATGTACAATGAATTACAGGGATGTGCGTTCATGACATTTTTAACATGAATCAGATAACATTCCTGACATTGCACTACTTTTCGGGTGGGGGAAAAAACCCAGCAAACGGAGCATATCCACCTCATGATTTTATGTGATGTGTGTAATTAAGTCAAGGTGAAGTAAAGTTACATTTCAAACATAGCACAAGCAGCAAGAGCAAAGTTACAACACTGGCATAGTGAACAATGATTTCTATTTATATTCATAAGTTTCTTCATTCAATGATCATCCTTTTTCTCTCTCAAAAAGTAAACATAAGTAATAGAAAAATGAATATGTCGCACAACATATTGAGTTACTTTTTCAGCAACTTAATGAGTAACTTCCAATACTCTGAGCAATGTATACCCCTCATACATGCATTTTCTATGGTGAGGCCATGTTTACAGACCACTTTCTCAAGTGAAATCTACAAAATCTAGCCCCCTTATAGTGGAACTAGAGGGAAGTTAAAAGTATATCTTGATTTTCAGCCAAGATGCTTCCCATGGAAACTTAAATTGCCAGAATCTCAGGAAATCTGCAGTCTAAGGAAACCTCTTAGGTGCCGCAGATGCATAGGCCTTCTATTTATTCTTAAAAATCAGTTTTCCAGCTATACAAATGGCGTCACATCTAGTGTGGCCTAGAGACCATGAGGAGCTGCTATCAGTCTGGGGTAGACAGACCATAAATCAGTTTGTGAATAAGGCAGTTTGATACATTTAGATTTTAGGTACAATGTTCCACTCTGCTCCTTAGTTGGACATTGTGTTTGGGCCTGTAGTGAGTGGTAAGAATAGCACCACATGATAGATGAGATTGCTGCCGCAGTCTAAAATGCATCACATGGATTGAATCTGAAGAATGCTAAAGCAGTTTGGAAGAATGCTGGGAAAAAAATCTAGAGAAAAGAAGAAAGGCATCCTATTATTTCCTTTGCTCCTTTCCAAGCCCATCAATAGCATTTTTGTCTTTAGGAAAAACAGTTCTTAGAAACATAAAGTATGAATGAGGGCTTACACTCCAAAACCAACATCTGTCTCTCCCCTCCCCACTACCCCACAGGCCACAGATTACTATCTTTCTTTATTTGCAATTGAATACCATCTTATTCCTTGGCTTGCAGAGGAAGCTGGATTTGATCAAATTTTCACTAGGTGCCAAAGTGTACACCCACCACATGTCTTAAAAAGTAATTGTCATAAAGAGTAACTTTTCCATTCTCTGGTACAAGGCCCACACTATCTACTGACCTACGTGGAAATGCTATCATCCAGAGGTCATTTCCAGATTTCTCTACGCAACTAAGCATGCATATAGCTCATACCCTCCAACTGTTCCAGTTTGGTAGGGACAGTTTCAAGTAATCCTCTGTTGCGCCTGTTTTTTGAGCTACTTTTCAAATGTCCCGATTCCTCCTTCCACTTTCCCTTTTGTCCTCAGCTCACTTCCATTGGTGCAAACTGAGTTCAAAGTAGTTTGTACTCAATTGATTCAGCAGCAGGGAGAGAAAATGGGGGGAATCCTGCCTTTCTCAGTAGGCTCAGGCAAAAACAAACTGCTGCAGTCTCTCCTAGTTTGTCTCTTCTTCCTCATTAATAACTTTTGCCATCTTGATTACACTGTGATGTTGCTTGGCCACATGTGTCCCAGTTTTCATTTGTGAAATGTTGGGAGGGCATGGTAGCTTGATCACATATTTTCTCCTTTCCTTAACCTTGTAGCCTGCTCACTCAACCTGTCAAGAGAGGGATCACTCACCATCTTGGGGGAGCCAAGAACAGACATAAATCAGTTCTGTTTGGCAAAGCGGTGAGCTGAGAAATTCCTAGAAAGAGTTATGTTTGTTACAGGCTCCCAATAGTTTAGAAACACCAATGCTGACCTCTCCTTCTTCTTCTTCTTCTTTTTTTTTTGTGGAACAGCCCCTCCGACTGACCCCAGCAGATGAAAGCATAGCAACCACACTGCCAACAGTTCCCTGAATGATTTTGCAGCCCCATTTATAATTCTCAGAATCTCGATAATAATAACAACAAATAGGTCATGTAATATGATTGCAATGCTGCCAGTAGAAAAATATTATGGCCTTTAGCTGAACTGTTGATGACCGCTAGTTGAATGCCATCTGCTTAACTATCTTTCTCAGACATAGGAGCTCTTGTCTTCATTTCTGCATCCCCTATTCTCTACAGGAAGGTAAGGAGACAATGCTCCACTTTCAAACAGGTGTGAATTTCTACATCAAAAGCACTTGCACCTTGGAAGCACATGCAAATCATCAAGTGAGATTAATACACACATGTATTTTGCTTCTATCCCCCTACATGGGATAGCTTTTGGAAATGGCTGGTGGATTCCATGTCAAAGTGATCGTGAATCTATTCTTGGGTTTAATCTGCGCCACCAGGGAGCCCTGGTGGTGCAGTGGTTAAATGCCAGTACTGCAAGCCAAAAGGTTGTGAGTTTGATCCTGCCGGGCTCCAAGGTTGACTCAGCCTTCCATCCTTTCGCAGGTCGGTAAAATGAGTACCCAGCTTGTTGGGGGCATGTATAGAAATGTTTCGAAATACATGCTATTTGTAAGTTGTTCGCCGCCTCGATCCATATGGAGAGGCAGGATACAAAAATAAATAAATAAATAAATAAATAAATAAATAAATAAATAAATAATAGAGTTCAGCACCTTGGATGGGTTCTTACAGTTCCGGCTGAAATCTGGAGTGGATTCACCATCCCACTGACGTGGAAGTCATGAAACATGCTAGATTTACAGCTTCATAATCCTTTGATGTGATCCTGAGGTTGGCTATTCTTAATATTGGCCATTGGATGTGGAAGGAAGACGTCTGAAGAGAGGAAATGTTTGGTTTTATGGCTTTGTGATTTAAAGTAGGATACTTCTAGGAAACAGCCTTTGTTTGATGCTGTATAAACATAGAAACTGTTGAAGGGAAGGCATCAGAATATTTTCATAGCAATGCATATTACATATATGAAAACAGATGGGAGCTGAAGGTAACAATGAAAATCTTCCTGACAGGAATTCTCCACAGACTGAAGGCTATGCTGCCAAGGAAGGTAAACAAACCATGGAAATATGCTAGAGTATTTTAACTTAACATATCCTGACATAGTTCTATGGCTTATGCCAACACTAAAAGAGCTCTCTTAAAAGAGAGATTTGATTCAGTTCAGACTCTTATTCATGCTTTGGTCCCATTGAAATCAATGGCCAAGATCCCGTATCATCAGACATAATTGCAAAAATGGAGTTGCTACATCTGATGATCTTGCCACCCATACTCCCACCTTCTGAGCCAGGGAATGCCCTGGCCAAATGGGTTCTGTGGTGCTGCAGATTGGCATGCTGGGAAATGACATTGGCAGTGCTCTCTCAGTTGCAGGACATGTTGCGAACAGGCAGCTGGAGAAACCTCGGTCCTGCCACAACTATTTCTCTCAGTGCAACCTATGACCAGGAAAGCACTGCAGGCACCATATCCTAGCACCCTGATCTGCAGTGCCCCCAAATCCCTTCACTTTGGGTGCTGCCTGGTTAAAAATATTTTGTGTGTGTGTGGGTGGCTGGATGGGTCACATCAAGTCATTAACTATAGTAAATGTGAATATCAGAAATTAGGCAATAGTCAAGTCTGGCTTACAGTCTTACAACTACTGAACAGGATGCCAGCCAATGACACTAATTAATCATGAAATGAGTACCATCAGCCAAGTTCCTACATTGCCTTATCATAGCATCTATTACATTCTGCTTCCATTATGCAATCCCTATATTGTGTATCACAAGATATTTGGATCACTACAAAATGTGCACGGCTGATTCCTGACAGCACAACTGTGATCTGCAGTGTGATGCACATGGGTACATGTTTCACATTGGGTTTCACCTCAAGCCCCCTGTGGATCATGTACACCCTACCTGATGCTGTTTAGTATGTATTCCACATGTGGGTCTTTACTTCCATCCCAAAGAGCAAGATATGATCATTGAGCAATGCTCAGTAAACAATACTTTGCCTATGTAACACAGCTTCTATGACACTAACAGGGTGCTGGCCATGGATAAAGAATGACCTACTTAGACTGGATTAAACCCAGTTCTTCTTTAGTGTAACATTCTGAAAGCATCAAACTTGAAGGGATCCTTTTCTGTGTTCCATCACTAAAGGAATTGCATTGTGGGAGGACGTGGTGGAAGACCTTCTCTGCAGTGGCAGGAATTCCCTCCCCTGGAGGCCCAACTGGGTGCCAAATTTGGGATCATTTCAGCGCCAAGTCAAAACTTTTTAATAAAGCCTTTGGACTTAACTGATTTTACCCAGGATGCATATGTTTTATAGTTATATTATTCCAAATTGTTTCAGCTGGTTTTTAATTGAGAAATTATTTAATGGTATCTTTAATCTTTTTGAAACTATTGCATTAATTGATTTTATTGTAAAATGCCCTGAGATCTTCGATATAAGGTGGTATATAAATGTTTTGATAAATAAATAAATTAATAGAGTTAAGAATGATTATCAACTAGTAAAGTTTCTGTGATGATTTCTTTTGTGTACTGCCATGCTTAGGTCTTGAAGCATTGACTTGATGGTGAAGAAGATGCAGTGCTCAGATTATGTGGGGGCAGAGTGGGTTCCTAGCCACCTCACCTTTCATGATCATTCTCTCTACTGTTTTTAGGAAGGCCAGATTAAAAATGGTTCAGTTGGTGCAATTGCTCCAGACTCTTCTCTGGAGAGAGAACAAGTGCTGAAGGGAGGAAAATTGAGGCTGGCTTCCTCCTCCTCTCTGTCACTCCCTGAATCTCTTGGTGTTTCTGTTATCATCAGCTTTTCATGTGCTACTTGAGTGGTCGAGTAAGACCATACATATATGGCTGTTAGTCTCACTGGGCTGAATGTACGTTCATATATAAAGATCTTAGTGCTGCTGCCTTTGTTTTATTTATTCAATTGTGCACCTAATTTCTGTGCCACCGTGTCTAGAACAGCTCACACGTATGAACAAAGAGGGTCCATTTTTGGAACTGCTCCAGGACCTTTCAGACACCTTAATCCAGCCTTGGCCATGGAGAAGATGAATGGGCTGAAAAGGAGGGAGGGCACATCAGAGACCGTGGATTTCAACCATCCCCCACTCCTGCATTGGCCCTCATAGTTTCAGCACTGGGAGATGTCACAGGTATACCTATAGAGTAGTGGCAGAAAGTCAGTAACAGTATAGATTGGCTGGGTGGGAGGTTCTGAGACTTGTAATCTAATACTCCAAGGGGACACCAGTTAGGGAGAAGGCTGATTTCAAGAATGGGTGGCTACAGTGATTAACCATTTGAGTTGCAGAAGAGACCTCAGCAAGGCACCACCCCCTTAGGCAGCTCATTGTTTTTTTGCTTGGCCTGACCTGTCTGTAAGTCCTTCTGGGTCCAATATGGATCTTTTTAGAGTCATAAATCAAAACCTAGCCCTCCTAGACATGTAGCTGCTTGTCAACCTGTGTGTTCCTAGTTTGTTACTGAGTTTGTTACTGCTCTGTTGACATCTCTGACTGTTCATCACTGTTACATGCATCCTTAGTCTGCCTTACTTTGGGTGGAGTTTTTGGCTGAAAGGCCAGCCTGTAATTGGCTTTGATGTCAGACTGACTTCCTATAGATCTACCCCAGTACCACATCTTGGCCTTTCTCCACTGGGACTTGCTCTTTTACTCCCTATAGCCCAGCCCTGAGACAGAGTAGCTGTGCCAGAAATATCTGCTAGAAATATCCCCAGCACTACTTGGACTGGAGATTTGTCCTGCGTTAAGGAAACAGGCCTATAAAAGAAAAGATCCTGTTTGCCTCATCCAAAAGTAAAAGGAAGGAAATATGCAGTTAAACCCATGCTGTCTTTTTTTATAGGCATTTTCACATGCCTATTAAATAATATGCGTTCTCTAAAAAAGAAGCATATTTAATAACAGCTATGTGATGCTCTGATGAAATAGTGCGGAAATTCAGGAAACCCACTATTTCTACTTTCGTGTCACATTTTTGACCTTTCCTCTGCTAGCTTAGTGGACCACATCCAACTGTCAGGTCACTGGCCGGTTACCCATCTCTGATGTAAATGGTTCTTGCTCAGAGTGCAGCCTGATTTGGATAGGCACTTCTCTGTCATTCCTCTGGCTGTGAAACAAGGGTGGGCAAACCATAGCTCTGACTAAACAGCTGGAGTGCAGCTCCTTTCAGCCCTAGCCAACAGTGAAGGAATGCTGAGAGCTGCAGTCCAATAACATTGAGAGAGATGCACTTTGCTTGCCACTAATGTAAAGGCTGCCTGACAGACTGAAATTCAACAGGTAAGTTGTTCCACCTGATATACTTCTGCCGCCACGTAGTAATTAAAGGAAGAAGAGTCTCAACGGAAAAAGGGG
Organism: Ctenosaura bakeri; assembly: GCA_948474755.1. Taxonomy (NCBI): domain Eukaryota; kingdom Metazoa; phylum Chordata; class Lepidosauria; order Squamata; family Iguanidae; genus Ctenosaura; species Ctenosaura bakeri. The sequence continues at coordinate 394,464 of CAOLHI010001436.1, read as the reverse complement.
GCAGAAATGATAAAGGTGGTGGCTCTGTCATTATGTCAGCCCATATTTATGAGTAAAAACATTTTTTTTTAATCGCCTGATTACAGATCCTTAACTCTGCAGTTTCGAACCTCTCCAGATCTACAGCCAATAAATGGTGGCAGTTGTAGTGAAAGACAGCAATCTGGCTTTTAATTATAGAATGAGCTAAACAATTAGAGGTATCCCTGAGACTGTCTGCTGTACACACCCTTACATTAAGCTAGATGTCACCATCCCTTCCCTTGTTACCAGAGAATATTGCAGCTATACTACAGGTTGAAAAACCTGTTCTGCTGCTCCCTGTTTTCCTCTGATTGACCACTTAGCACAACTGAACAATAGATTAAAGCCATTCCTAGTTCCTGGACATGTAAAACATTGGCTGCCCTTGCCAGATGGAGTGTGTTAAACATCCAGCTCAGGTGGTGGTTGTTTACCCACCTTGAGGATGTGAATAACGTCAAAATAATGGGGACCACTTTTAAGAAGAGATGAGAAGTTTGAGGTAAAGATGGACAGGCAACAGCAGAACTCGTGGATGACTTTATGTACAGCAGGGATGCCCTAGCTCTGTATTTTAAGGAGCTGCTTTGTTCTCTAGAAAATGTTCCCAGAAAGCACATTATGCCAAACCAACCACCCCTCTAGTGGCTCTTCAGCTGTATTTTGTTTTTAAAAGCAGGGGTGTTAAAATGTACTTACAATGTTTCCATCCTACACAGGGGTATAGCAGCGTGGGGGGGAATATTGATGTTCTCCCCCAGATAAGTATTCTGTTTCCACCCAATAAAATGTCCCTTCAGTCACCAAATTATCTAGTACTGCAATAACTTAAAACATCATTGAATATTTAGAAATACAATTTAGGCATCCAAAGAAAAGGGCAGGTCAAGTGACCAAGGGAATACAAACTCAGCAAATAGAAGCATTCTAGATGTGAATCATATTCCATGGCTCATTTTCTGCAGTACTAGAAATTTGGAGACTGAAGAGAAATTTCATTGAGAGGGTGCAGTATTCTTATTTAAGTGGTAAATCCTTCCCTTTGTCCCTCCCTGTAGTTACACCACTGAACCTGCATTTCTAAATAGAATCCCCATTTAGACAGACTGCAGAATCATTCAGCAAGCACAACAATAAAGGTGGGGAGGTCAAACAAAGAGACATCTGTGGCCCATTAGACAACAGCCCCAATATCTTAAGGCCAACCAAAATATCACCGCTTTTCACAGTGCAAGCATTTCAGTTCTCCAGAATTCTTCATCAGGCTAAGTTATACCTAAACAAAATGTTGTGGCCACAAGGCCTGCATACTGAAAATCTTTCAGACTTAGAAACAGATCAATCAGTGCATATAAAATGAAAGCCATACTGGGATTCGGTAATAGGAGTCTACAACAACAGCAGCTATGCAAAGCCACTATAAACCTTAGCAAACAACCAAGTCTTAACTTGTCTCACTCCCTGATGATTAAAACTATGGATAAACTTTTAACCCCACCTTGATTAAAATCTTGTAGGGCAATCAGGAAACCAGTTTAGCCAAGGAAGTACTTTGATGTTCCAATCTATAGCTTATGGCACTATTAATATTCATAACACTTCATAGAGTAATGTAAACAGCAGTAGCAACAACAAAATACAACAAATAGATCCCTGGACCAAAATATAATGAATAGATCCCTGAACCCATGGAATGTTGCTCCTCAGTTTCTGACAATTCCCCTTTCCTACTGCAGAATCCTCCCCCAATAGTCCACCAACCCTTAGAAGCAGATAGGTAGCATAAGATCTTGCAGTGGAAAAGGGGGAGCTCATAAAACTCCATTCCATTTGTAGGATCAGCCACTTTTTTTGTCTCATGCAAAAGACAAAATGCTGCATCTGCTTCCCCATGATATGAGCAGATTAAACTGGACTGGCAGCTGAAGCTTACCTCAGCACCAGTAGCGGAATGGGGCCTCCACCTTTTATGAAGGCACCAGTCCAGGTTATGGTGTGCTGGACACATCATGTTGCACACTCTGCACTGTCCTCAAGAGGCAGTGGAAGGGTGGGGCCTCAGAAGAAACAGCTGATAGGCTGCCATCATCCCCTGCCATCGGCCACATGAGGGGATAGCCTCATTCTGCCCAATGGCAGGGTCGGTCACTCCACTGGTAGAAGTTAGGACTGACTCTAATGTTTACAGAGCTACAGCTCCGTACCCTTTACTCCCACACTTGTCTAACAAGCATGTGTGAAAAAAAATCAAGCAGGAAAGGAAATTCATTATTATTGTGTGCCTTCAAGTCGTTTCTGACTTATGGCAACCCTAAGGTGAACGTATTATGGGGTTTTCTCGGGCTGAGACTGTGTGAAATAGACGCTGATAAATCAAGCACCAACATTGTACAAATTACCAAATGTCTGAATAGTCCAGAGTATATTGAAGTCTACTACCAATAAAGCTGGATGGCCCTAACTTGTCCATATATAAATGTCTGTGAACATTCTGTGAATTAGAAAATCTCAACTTGAAAAAAATGGGGGAGGTCACATTCCATTCTATGACATTACTCACACATGTAGTGTCATGGCTGTTGTTTCTCACATTTCATTCTAGTTCTTTCAATACAAGCAGTTCAAGATATAACTTTGGTTTTTCCCCTTAGCAATTCTTTTCTTTTCTTTTTTTTTTTACTGTATTTTTTTTAACTGAGCTTGGCATCTGAGTATTCCAACTATGACAGGAAATACAAGAAAGGAGAAATTCAAAATGATCAGTACAGCCAAATTATTTTATTGAGTAGGGTAACACAGGCGCAATCCATCTGTGTAGGCTTTGAGGTGATGCCAGATGGCATGAAGGAATGTGGTTTGGCTATACTATTGGAAACTTTTATTTGGGGAATCTGTAGGGGACAGATGGTGTATTCTTCCAGAATATAATTGCTGCTTTGTGTTCTGGCAGTTTTCATGTGTTTTTCAAAGCTGCACAAAAGCAGAAATGCATCAGATCTAGCTTCATCCCATTTCACTTTCCTAGTGCTTGAAAAAGTTGTACCAGTTGAATTTTTACCTATCACAGGTGCACTGGCAGAAAAAAAGTTGGCATCACTGTGTAAAAATGACCTCTCATATTTTTAATTCTGGCATTATAGATTTGTTTAACTTTAAAAAATGCTGACAAAAACCTATTTTATAGAATACAGTTGTCTCCTGAATTCTCTTGCATTTTTCAACAGTGAAACTATCAGCTCTTGAAACAGAAGAGACTGTGGGATCTGTATATATGAGAGTATATGAGTTTCCTGGCTAACTGGAAATTGCTTGCTTTTTAAAGATACCTCACATAATTTAAGATGACACCGAAGACCAGGGCTTTTGCTCATATACAATCACAGACAACACTCCTTGCCGTTTTGGAGGGACATTTTAGAGTTGCCAGAGGGAAAACTGGAGAGGCCTACTGAACTTTTAATGATTGTGTAGAAGAGGGAATTTCAGCAGATGCTGGTCATACAGCCAGGTAACAAACACCTTCTGAAATTCCCTTTTCTACTCAACCTTTACAGGTACAGGAGCCCTTTCCAGTTTTCACTCTGGCAACCCTACCACAACTATCTGTGGGAGCCTAGACTTGGCATATTTGGTGTGGGCGGCCTCACTGAGAATTCCCCTCAGTATTTAGACCAGGTAAAATGTTTGTTTCAGCCACTTTCCTATTTGATTCTTGATCACATGGAGGGGGAGTGGAGAAACCCTAATTCTGCGTGGAAATGGAGCAAGAGTTGTTAAGAGATAAATTGGCAGTGTTTGTTCTTACAGCTGGAAAAACTGAGCCAAATGTATTTTAGAGGCTCTGGCAGTAATTAGTTTTTCTTATCTGCAACTGAGGCATATTCATGCTATTCTGTAAATGTTACAGTGTGGCCTATGGAGGGAAAGACAATGGAATAAATTAGCAAAAATTTCCTAAAAAAAAAGTCTTGTCAGCACTTTCTTATTTAATGCAACACATTTGAAACAGGCGCAAACAAGAATGCCTCATTTTCCACCAAGCCGATCCCTCCTGCATTAGGAGCTGGAAGAGGGGAAACATGTCCCACGAGGCTTGCCAAAAAGCGCCAGGAAAAGGCAAAGGAACACAAGCAGCCCAGATGGCGCAGGTCAAGGCGGAGGGAATTTTCCACATGCTAACAAAAAAAAAAAGGCGAACAAAACCTGGCGAGTCCACCCCTGATGCTTCAGGGGTCTCCAGAGGGGCACCAGCCACAGCGGCTTTGTAGTTCCCCGGCTTCCCTGAGGGAGAGGGGGGTGGCTTAGAGTTTATGGCTGGGGCGGTGGGAGAAAAGACAAACAGCTGTGGCGAAGGAAGGAGGGGAGAGACCACTCCAGGACTGCAGAGCGGGCACGTAGCTCATGTCCCACATGGAGAAGATAAGAGGCGGGAGGGAGGGAGGGAGGCGGGTGTGGATACCCCGGCAGCAGGAGCTGAAGTGCAGCTGCAGCAACAGGCCGGGGGAGAGGAGAGGAGAGGCGAAAGCACCGAGTCAGCAGATCTGGGCCCTCTCCGAGGCCGGCTGCCAAGCGCATTCCTCGCTCGCTCGCTCGCTCGCTCAAGGCCCTCGGGGGAGAGGGGGCTCCTCGCAGCAGCTGCCAAAGCGGCCTCTCCCGCGCTCCGAGAAGCGGCCCTTGGCGCCGCGCCAGGCAGGACGGGCAGAGTTAACGCGGGGAGGTTTTGGCGGGCTCCGAGAGAGAGAGAGAGAGAGGCGCCCATCTCGGCAGCGGGGAGGCGGGGGGGGGTGGAGTGGAAGAAACTCGGGCGATTCTCTTCCTTATCCCAATCGCTTTTCTTTTCTTGGGGCCTCTTCCAGTGTGTGTGTTTGCACCCAACAGGAATAAATGGCACTTACTTTTGAGGGACCACCAGTGGCCCCCTCGGCTTGGGGAGATGAACTTGTAGTCCCTGCCATTAGCTCCACTTTCAACATTTTTTTTAAATTTTCATTTATTTATTTGTATCCCGCCTCTCCATATGGATCGAGGTGGCGAACAACCTACAAATAGCATGTATTTTGATACACTTTTCTATACATGCCCCCAACAAGCTGGGTACTCATTTTACCGACCTGCGGAAGGATGGAAGGCTGAGTCAACCTTGGAGGCCAGCAGGATCAAACTCATAACCTTGTGGCTTGCAGTACTGGCATTTAACCACTGCACCACCAGGGCGCCTCCCCCCCCCCGAAACTGCAAACCCCAGGATTCCATAGGATGTTGAAAGTGGAATCATAGCGCTATAAACGTCTAGTGCAGAAATGGCCTCTTGTCTTCCAAGCTCTAGAATAAATCTGGCAGCATTTGTACCTGTGTGGGTGTTGTTGTTGTGTGCCTTCAAGTGGTTTCCAACCCTAAAGCAAACCTACTGTGGGGTTTTCTTGGCAAGATTTGTTCAGAGGGGGTCAGTCTTTGCCTCCCACTGAGGCCCAGAGAGTGTAACTCACCCAAAGTCACCCATTGGGTTTCCATGGCCAAGCAGGGAATTGAACCCTGGTCTCCAGGGTTGTCGTCCAACACTCAAACCGCTACATCATGCTGGTTCTTCATCACTGCTATGCAACAATGAAGCCCAAGAAATCACTCTATTCTGCACTGGTTAGACCTCACTTGGAATACAGTGTCCAGTTATGAGCACCTCAATTTAAGAAGAATATCGACAAGCTGGAATGTGTCCAGAGGATGGCAATCAAAATGGTGAGGGGCCTGGAAGCCATGCCCTATGAGAAGCAGCTTAGGGAGCTGGGGATGTTTAGTCTGCAAAAGAGAAGGTTATGAGGGGACATGATAGCCATGTTTAAATATTTGAAGGGATGCCATGTAGAGGAGGGAGTGGGCTTGTTTTCTGCTGCTCCAGAGACCAGGACAAGGAGCAATGGATTCAAGCTGCAGGAAAGGAGATTCCACCTGAACCTCAGGAAGAACTTCCTGACAGTGAGGGTTGTCTGGCAGTGGAATATGCTGCCTTGGAGTGTGGTAGAGTCTCCTGCTTTGGAGATTTTTAAGCAGAGGCTGGAGGGAATGCTTTGATGTGTATTCCTGCATAGCAGGGGTTTGGACTGGATGGCCCCTGAGGTCTCTTCCAACTCTATGATTCTGTGATTTTATTGATTAATTTGCTTAGTGAGTGTTCCCATGTTGGGTTTTCAGTTTGGGGTGCTCAAAGAGCTGAATATAAGTATGTTAGAGGGCCAGATGTTCCTTATTGAAAGGGATGTCCCCTCTTTGATGGCTGGGAAGCTTTTCATTTTATAGATTGATTGAAATGTCAAAAAATCCCATGGTTTTGGAGCATGGGTCCTTCATAAAGACAGAAATGTGTGCATTTCATGTATGTAACTTATGAATGTGGGCAAAATCTTATGGAGAAATTCACGGCTAAGTTAGCTGAAATCAATACTTTCCTTTGGCATTTAGAGAGGTCACAAACTAGTTAGCAGCTATGCAGTGGGATACTGTAGCACCTTTGAGACTGATGTTCCCTTTGCGTACTGATCCAGGCTAACACAGCTATGTTGTTGTTAATAGCTACTTCCTGATTGCCAACCCTGCACATCATGAGTTTTGGCTGTCTCTTACTGTTCTTTTGAAAACCTGGCAATACTACAAAGGAAGAGAAAGCAGGTTAAAAATGCAAAAAGTGTTTTCTGAGAATCCTAAAATGCAACTTCAAACAGTCAAGACCTGCTCAATCCATCTTACTGCCTGAGGCAAAGAGCAAGATGGCATCTTCTCCCCTTCAGTGTGCAAAAGCTGATGGGAATAGCAGGTGAATCTTTCTTTAGCCCTGAGGCCGGGACAACATCGTCTCCTGGACCTGAAGGCAGCAGCAGGGGAGGAAGAATAATACAAAGTAGAAATGAAAGTCCTGGCTGACAATTGCCAAACCCATGATGTAAATATCAGGGGTAGGAGCCTTCTCCCAGACATGTGCTCCTCCTTGTTCCAATCACTTGTTTGAAAGGAAACTTTAGTTACCAGTACAGTCAGCCCTCCACATTTGTGGGTTTCACTTTTGCGGATTTGATTATTCCCAGATTATTTGCTGTCACCTCTTCTGCCTCCCTATGCTATTTTTAATAGGGACTGCAAGCCTCGTGAGACTTAGAAACTGCGAACAAGGCTTCTAAGTCCCTCTTAAAAACGATGTGTGGCAGCAGTGGAGGTGGCAGGAAACCCCACCAGCCACCCACTTCTGCCTTGCGATGGAACCCTGATGCCCCCAAGGAATCCACGGTGGGTTGGATATGGTGATCATACTTGTGTTAAATATGATAGAGTTATTCATTTTTCCCCCACTTTCACAGGGGTCCTATGCCCCTAACCCTAGTGAATGTGGAGAGATGACTATAAGGTGGTGGGTGTATCACACACTCTCAGCCCCAGAAAACCCCATGATAGATTCGCTTTAAGTTGGAAACAGCATGACAACAACAGCTGTAATTATGCTGACTCAAGTGTCATGGTTAACCATAGTTACAGCTAACTGGGAAAAGATGGAAGAAGAGGAGGGAGCAGTTCAGTGGGATGTTTAAGATCACCATGGGGCCTAGTGCTTGGCAGTATGGTGTGTGAACCAGGCCAACTGCCTATGGATATATCTGTAAGGTTACTATCAGTCCATGCAAAACCTCTAAACATTTATTTGCAAAATGTTTCAGCTGCTTATCTATTCAAAATAAGAACATATTAAAGAATCATAAGTTAATAATTAAACCAACCGAAGGTATCAAGTGGCAGGAAGCCACCATTAAAAAAAAACAAAGCCCAAATGTGAAAAACTAGCTAAAGTCTTCAACAAGTGAGCTTGACTGAATAGAAAAGTTTTCAACCTACAGTTGCACTCAGAATCACCCTATCTTGGAAAGAAGGTCCATTGAACCATGTAGACTTCCATCAGTGTAAGCAGCATTACTGTAAACTCCAAAGCATACTTTCCATTAGGTAAACCCCTTTTTGAGTAAATATGTTGAGGCTCAGCCTGTGTTTCATGGTTTTGAGACCTAAGGGTCAGGTGATTTTTGTTGGTGCGAGGAGTACATAAGCTGCCTGGTAAAGAGAAGCTCTGCCAGGGAGAAAATGTGTGATAAGAAACGCCATGTAGTTCCAAAGCCTGCATGTTCTTAGGCTAACCAGAATGGGTCCAGAAAAATAGACTACCTTACCTGATTTGTATTTTTAAAAAAATGAGAGTGCAACTTTGCTCTGTCTAAAACTTGGAGATTTACCTCAATATATTATCTTTCTGGGGTGGTGGTAGGGGTGTGATGGGAAAACTGGACAGGAATTAAAATATCCTAACACACCTTTTAAAAAAATAATCCTAATACACTTTTAAACAGCTCATATGGTTAGTGTTTTGAGTGCTGGACTACAACTCTGTAGACCATGGTTCAGATCCCCACTCAGCCATAGAAATCCACTGGGTGACCTTGGGCAGGTTGCATTCTCTCAGCCTCAGGGGAATGCAAAGGCAAACTCCTCAGAAACAAATCTTGCCAAGACAGCCCCATGATAAGTTGCCATAAGCTGGAAACAACTTGAAGGCACACAACAACAACAGCAACAGTAAGGGCATTGCCCCCCCCTCATTAAATTTTCTTTCAGTTGTCAAATTTCTAGCATTGTAGAGAGTAAGACATTGAAAATTGTTCTCATTTAGAACTGCTACATTTGTTGCTTTCATATTCCCCTGGTAATTTTACCTGTTCCCTTCCTTTCTCTTCTCTTGTGTAGTTTGTATTTCTAAATGCTCATCTAGAGCTTTAAGTTACTGCAATGCTAGAAATTTGGGGAAGGAAAATTTAATGGGGGGCACACAGTAACCCCTATCAGCCTCACCCAGCAAAATAATGGTGAGTAATTGTGGGAGCTGTAGTCTGAAATATCCAGCAGGTTAAAAGTTTTCTTTCCGTTTGTTGTTCTATGCCTCCAAGTTCTTTCTGACTTATGGCAACCCTAAGGCAAACCTACTGCAGAATTTTCCTGGCAAGATTTGGTCAGAGGGGGTTTACCTTTACCTTCTGACCTCCTTTCCCCATCCCTGCTGTACTGTTGTTGGCTCACCAAACCTGAAATAACCACAGTAGGAAAAGGCCTTTGCCCTGGGGAAATTGTGTAGTCTTTTCCCCAGATACTAAATGTGAATGGATGAGGAGCCATCAGCTTGGAAAGAAAACTGTAATCATCTCCCAATAGGGCAGCAATTCTATACATGAGGTCGGTTATAAATAAATGTACTACTACTGCAGTACTAATATGACTAAATATTGAGGGCATGCAGATAAGAAGAATATGAGAGCAGGCCCTACCATTACTTGGAGAAGGGACACCTGTAATTCCATACTGAAAAGTCAAGGGCCTTTTCTGCAGCTTACCTTTTTGCGGTGCTGGGGTGGGGGGATCGCACGAGCAGCCTCCAGTGAGAGGCTCTCGCTTCCCTGCTGCCTCAGCTCCGCACGAGCTGCCTGCTCCCAAGCAGGCAGTGTGAGAGCCCCACTTCTTCCTTCCACAGCGCGGCCTGGGAGTTTCCCAGGCCACACTGGGGCAGGAAGCGCAACTGCCGCAGCTCCAGAGGCTCCGCATGCACGGCAAGTACATGTGGGGTCCTGGAGCAATGTGCGATTGTGCACCATTTTCGGCTGAAAGCCAAAAATGAAAAACTGTGCGAGTGGCACCTGCCCTACCCTGGAGCATTGCGTGATTGTGAGTGCGTCGTGCAGATCGCTCCTCACAATCGCGCAACGCTCCAGGCACCCTTTTGCATGGCAAATGCTGTGCAAAAAGGCCCAAAGACATGAATTGCCTTTGTTCTTCGTGTGTCTGTGTTTGTGTGGAGGGATGTTGCTGCCCATATTTAGCTATGCTAACATTGTGCGTTTTTTTTGTTACCTTCTGTGGTTAACTCATATTCAGCTCCACTCCCTGGGGAGCAGGAAAATAATATGTTTCAGAACCAGAGTGGGCAACATGCAATCCTGGGGCCCCATGTGGCTGGCAAGGCTGTTTTGTAAGACCAGATACACCCTCATCACAATTTCTCTGGATTTCTCTGGGAGGGAGGTAAAAAAAGGCTGAATTGTCTCTCCTTGATGCTTTTAAATAGATCACAGACACACCTACACATCTCAGCATGAAAAATTTCCATTTCCCCAAACCAGAAGTACATTTCTACTTTTGTTTGTCTTTCATTTTTTTTGGCTGTCTTTATGACCCATGGAGAGTCCTGGGGCAGAAAATTGCTTTTTCCTGAGATCTGCTGAAGTTGCCAACTTCTTGACTAAAGGAACTAGAAGTCAGATAAGTACAGATAAGACTATGACTGAGGATAGTTGATCTGTTGAAGACAGCAAAAAAAGGATAACAAAGCAAAAGATGGCCTAAATACCCTAAAGGCTCCAGATCTCATCTGATTTTGGAAACTAAGTAGAGTCAGCTCTGGTTAGTACGTGGATAGGAGACTACCAGCAAATACCAGGTCCTGTATGTAGGCTCTATTTCAGAGGAAGGAACTGGCAAAACAACTCTGAACAACTAAGAAAATCCTATGAAATTCATGGGGTCGCCATAAGTCAACAAGTGACTTGAAGGCACATACCCCAAAGAAAGAAGAAGGTAAGAGATGGGGAGATGTCTCTTTTCAGCCACTTAGATCTGGGGGCAAGCATTAGGGTGGGGAGGAAGAGGATAACTCCTTATTCCTTCCCCCACCCTCATTTAATAGTTCAGATTCAGGTCTACTAACCAGACCCAATTCTAATCACTCTATAATATGCATACAGTGGGAGGACGTTTTGAGAAGACTGGAAAAGGAGGAAAATCATTCTGTGTGAACTGGAAGGATTATTATTTGAGCCTAGCTATGGTCATGAACAGAAGTATTCCCTTTATAGGTTAGAGATATGATGCAACACTTTGTTGTGGGTTCCTGATAACACTCATTGATTTATATTTCTGTGTCAATTCATAACGATAGTAAAATAATACATGTGTGGTGGTTCTTCAGTCCTCAGGAGAATGTAAAGATGTGTTGTCCCTTGAGTTATGTGCCTTAAGGTCAACTCTGATGTATTGCAACTCTGTCCCAGGGTTTTCTTGGCATGATTGATGCAGAGGAGGTCTGCCACTGTCTTTCTCTAAGGCTCATAGAGTGTAACTTGCCCAGGATCATCCAGTGGGTTTTCATGGCTGGGAAGGTTCTCCCAGGGTCCTAGTCCAAAACTCATGCCACTACACTACACACTGGCTCTCTAGACATCTTAGGGATTGTTAAAACTCAGCAAATCTATAGGCTTGAATAAAGTTGTTAGCATTTCAGTGGGTCTGGGTAACTGTCTGTCTCAGAATAGGCTGATCTGTAGACATCTCTGTGCCATCATCTGCTGATTTCTATAGTTTGCACAAGAGCAGGGAGGTTTTCCATTGCTCTCTTTTAAGGCTGAGAGGATAGAATCATAGAGCTGTTGAGCTGGAAGAGACCACAAGGGCCATCAAGTCCAACCCCCTGCCATGCAGGAACACACACTCAAAGCATTACCGACAGATGGCCATCCAGCCTCTGTTTAGAAACCTCCAAAGAAGGAGATTCCACACCACTCTGAGGCAGTGTATTCCATTGTTGAACTGCTCTTACCATCTGGAAGTTCTTCCTAATGCTTAGGTGAAATCTCTTTTCCTGAAGCTTGAAGCTATTGCTTGAAGCCATGTCCTGGTCTCTGGAGCAGCAAAGAACAGGCTTGCTCCATCTTCCATATGACACCCCTTCAAATATGTAAACATAGTTATCATGTCACCTCTTAACCTTGTCTCCTCCAGGCTAAACACACCCAGCTCCCTATGACTTGCCCAAGCCGTACACTGAGTTTTCATAGCTGAGAGAGGATTTGAATCCTGATTGCTGGGAGTCCTAGTTCAGCACTCAAAACACCACATTCCTCTGCTTCTTGTTTCCTGCGGAAGAACAGGAAACACTAGCACCCCTCAAGTCAAGGCACCTAGTACCCAAAGTCTGCCAGGTTCCTTTAGCATGAGAGGCAACGAATCTCACAAGCAGCTTTCCATTAAAAAGTATGACAAATGAAATAACTAAGCATTTATTGCCCTTTTGCTAACATCCAGAATCCCCTGCAGCTAATGGCCAACCCTGCAGAAGCATTTAATGAATCTAGTTTGGAGACTTTCATAGCACGCTGTCTCCCAGACTTTGCCCCATATTTTCCTTTTTACATTCTCTTTTTAATTCAGCTCCAACTGGGCTTCAGCCAAGTAGGAAGTGCGTCTTACTTCAAGGCAACTATATTTCCTCTCTTAACAAAGGCAGGTCAGATGTCTGCTTCTCCACCCTTCCAGGTCCAAGCAAACTGAGGAACAGGTCCTAAGGCGACTTCCTGATTAGTTTTGGCTGTCACACTGTAGTGCATTTAATAAGGAGCTACATGTCCCGTGCTGACAAGGAACTGGCAGCAATAACACCATACAAAAGAGAGAGAGAGAAATTTAAAGCTGGCCCAAGCACTGCTGGAAAAATCCAAACATCACTCATGATTTGAACTGTGACCCAAAGCAGCATGAAGCTCTCTTGGCCAAGCCTCACTGGAATGATCAGGATCAGAGCCTGGAAGAATTACTTTTTATGGACTATTCTTCTCAGAGCCTTCTGAACTCATGAGGATTGATGATGATGATGATGATGATGATGATGATGATGATGATGATAATAATAATAATAATAATAATAATAATAATAATAATAATAATAATAATAATAATAATAATAATTTATTTCTATCCTGCCTCTCCCCATGGATTGAGGCGGCGAACAACAATAATACATTAATTACATTAAAAAACATTAAATCCTCCCCACCCACCAACCCACCTAAAACCAACCCCCTAAAACAATTAACAATTAACAACAACCAACTGACTATTAAAAAAACAGCAAGACAGTTGGTGGGAGGCGGTGGAAGTACTAGTCTGGGAAGGCCTGTCGGAAGAGAACAGTCTTGACCGCTTTTTTAAAGCAGTCAAGACTGGTAATATGCCGGGTCTCCTCTGGCAGGCCATTCCATAGCTTGGGAGCGAGAGAAGAAAAGGTCCTCTGGGTAATGGCAGCCAACCTAGTTCTGACTGGCTGCAGTAAGTTCCTCCCAGAGGACCTTAATGTGCGGGGTGGATTATATGGGAGAAGGCGATCCCGCAGGTAGTCTGGCCCCAAGCCATAAAGGGCTTTAAAGGTAGTAACCAACACCTTGTACTGTGCCTGAAAACTAATAGGCAGCCAATGTAAAGACTTCAGAATTGGTGTTATGTGGTCAGTTTTAGGTCCACCAGTGACCAACCTGGCTGCCATATTCTGAACTAATTGAAGTTTCCATACTAAGCACCTGGGTAGCCCTATGTAAAGTGCATTGCAGAAGTCAATCCGTGAAGTTACCAGCGCATGGACCACTGTTTTTAGGTGTTCGAAGCTGATAACAGGCACTCCTGGCTGCCACATTTCCTAGTCTAGAAAAGTACCTTTTCAAATTCCTGCCTTGGAACCATGTCAGGAGTGAGAGAGACCAACAATAGTATGAGTCTCGAGACAAGTTATTTCAAGAACTGTGAATATCACAAGACTTCTTCGGTTATTGGATTTTACTCATTGGTAGCCACCTTAAATTTGGGGTGAGATTAAATATTTAAATAGAGCCGTGACAAAAGAGGAAATCAGTGTTGTTCAAAATAGAGCATACCAGGGGTGTAGCTTGGTGGTATTGAATAATGAAGGCATTGCCCCTATATAAGAATTCTACTGCCCCAGAGAAATTTTCCTTCAGTCCTCAAATTTCTAGCATTGCAGTAACATACAGCTACTATTGATTTGTCAGAAGGACAATTTAGGCGTCTAAAGCAAAAACAAAGGCAAAGTTACCTAGGGAATGCATAAACAACCAATAGAAAAGTTTTAGTCGTGAATGATATTCAGTATCTCACTCTGTGTGGACCAAAGGAAAATCTCATGGAGGAAGGGGGAAATAATTTTTATTTTTTGTGGTGGCAATGCCTTCATTTTCCCCAGCCTTCATCAGCTACCCCCGTGTGCAGACCACTATTTCCAGTGAAGGAGCCTGCATGCTTTGCTCAGGATAGAGGCAATACTGAGTAATAGGTGATTTTGATATTTTCAGAAATGTAGGGTGACATTTTTTTGGCTTTATTTGCTCTGGCAATCCTGGGACCAACTCCTGGTGGAGGCAAAATTCAAATAACACTCTAGCACAATGTATTGCTTTCAGTCTTTATCAAGAGTTGCTCCTAGGAGTGCCACGGAAGGAAAAGACATAAGGTCTGATAGTCCATTTCTGAAAAAATCAAATCCAGCTATTACTCATTATTGCCTGGAGACCCTTCTCTGCTCTATTTCAAGACTAGAGTCATGCAGACACCATGATCTCAACATCAAATTAGGCTCCGTCTCCTCACTGGTCCCGCACCCCCAAACCTGATGAAGAGATCTCAAAAGCTTCCACACATTTTTGTTTCAATTGGTTTGGATTTAATGTGGATTCTGGAATCTTTCTAATGGTCATCATAGAAATTATGGCTTTTTGCATCACTTTTTTTTGTAATACCTACAAATTCTTTAAATTGCTTCTTATAATTTCAAATGGAGATATTATAACTTCTGAACTTAAGATAACAGTGTTGTCTGTGGTGTTAAGTTTATTGGAATGTTCCATACAAAAATGTGCCTAGCTATATTGTTGCTTCTTTCTTCTTCTTTCTTTCTTTCTTTTCTCTGAAAAATGTGGAAAATGGCCCAACCAACATAATCAAGGGATTGGAGCAACTCTCTTCTAAAGAACAGTTGCAACGTCTTGGGGCTCTTTTAGCTTTTGAAAAGAATGCAGGTACAGAAAATAGGATGGAGGTCTATGTAATTATGAATTATATTTTTAAAAAATTGGAGGGAGGTGTTTTTCTCCCTTTTAATCCCTCTGGTTATCCACTGAAGATGATTCAGGACAGATGAAAGGAATATTCAGAGACACAGCTATGTTAGTCTGTATCAGTATACAAAAGGATCTTGTAGCACCTTTGAGACTAATTGAAAGAAAGAAGTTGGCAGCATAATATTTCATAAATTCACTCTATTTTGTCAGATGTGGGATAAAAGTATCTCTTTCCAAAGTACATAGTTAAAAGCTGGAACCCATTGCAGGAAGATATAGTGATGGCTGCCAACCTGGATGGCTTTAAAAGGGGACTGGACAAATTAATGGGGGCTGTGGCCATTGGTGGCTACTTGTCATGATAGATATACATTTCTTCCAGTATGAGAGGCAACATACATCTGTAAATCAGGGTCTGGAGAATATGGAGGGAGAGATCCACTCATGGCTTGCTTATGAGCTTCTCATAAGCAACTGCTTGGCCACTGTGTGAACAGATGGGTCTTTGATTCGATCCAGTAGGGCTCTTCTCATGTTCTTGTAAAGCTCTTATATGTTGCTTTTGGTGGTTTTAACATTAACATGGTAGGTACAAGGTAAATAGATGAACTTACCCTGTTGTTGTACAGATCTATACTAAAAGAATATCACCTGATTAATTTCTGCTTGGGACATACTTGTTAAAAGGCACAGAGACCTTTCAGGGGTTGACAGTGGCAGCTGAATCTGCTGGCAAGCATGCTTTCCTTTTGGCGCAATAGGCCTAATTCTTTTAAAAGGGTCACTGCAACCATTTTTATTAAGTAGAGGGAGAACCAGCCACTCTCAAAACAACTGTAGGTAGAATTGCTGTTTTCAGTTCTAATTTTCCATCTTTTAATTGAAAGGCAAGCAGCCAAGAACACCCACTTTGTTTACATTCCATCTGCTCCTCCTGTTTTTCAGTAACAGCTTGGTGTAACAGTCCGTAGTTTCAGCTTTAGGCAGCTGGAGAATACTCTCGCCCAGCCTCACATTGCTTGTATTTAAACATCTTTATTAATGGCTTGAAGGAGGTGAGCAAACAGCACATGATGTTCTCAGCACCAACATACTTTACTTCCGCCTATCAGCTGCATATCGCAGCTGGAAGTTGCAGGCACAGGGAAATTTGCAAGTAATTCAGGAGAACCCTTTTTTCTCACAATGCAGATGGAGGTAATACTTGCAAATCCATTTGCATAGAACTGCATTTTCACAAATCACAGATATTTATCAGAAGAATATGCACTTTACAGTCTGGAAAGATCCCGTGGCTTTCGTGTCATAGATATCACTTACAGCATGGTGGACTTTGCCTTCCAAGACAGACAGAAACACTGGGCTAATTCTATTTTCATGAAGACTTAGGATGGATGCACTTTGGTTTGGCCTAGGGATGTAGCTATGCAAAATTAGGGTATTGTCCCCCTCCCCAGATTTCTTTCCCTTGTTGAAATTTTCCTTCAGTCCTGAAATTTCTAGCATTGCAATAACTTAAAACTTAATTGACATACAGTTTAGGCATTCAAGGAAATTGTGCAGACAAAGTTGCCAAGAGAATGTGAAGACAACGAACATAAGTTCTAGGTGCAAAAGTTTTTCAGTGTCTCAGTCCCTGCAATGCTAGACATTTAGGGGTGGAAGGGACATGGGGATTGAACTCACAGGCCTTTGTGGTCTCTTCCAGCATTATGATTCTATGACATTTCATAATAACTATTGAGGGGGCAATGGCCTCGTATTGCCCATCCCCATAGCTACAGCCCTGGGTTGATCTTAGTTAAGCTTGGTTGATATTGATGCCTCCTAACCCAAGTTTCCTGGGGACTGCCCTCAACATATTTTTGAAGGCTTGGAGCTATGGAGGACAGGGGCAGTGCAGTTTTCCATGTAGATGATATCTCCTTGTTTGTTGTTGTGTGCCTTCAAGTCATTTCCGACTTATGGCTGTTAAAGACCCATGTACCTCCTTGGTTTGATATGGTTTAATTGGTGAAATATTATTTAATTGGCAAAATACATTGATTGGCATTGATATAAAATGGAACCTGATGTGACTGGAAGGTCAAGCTCGGCAGAGGAAATTACTGACTGAATATGTGTGATTGCAAGGCAAGTCACCTGATCCCCTCTAGGCATAGCCAAAGTAATTGTCAGACGGATTACCATGCAACTCTGGAGATAATAGGCTTAAACTGAAGCTAGAACATCTTGGACAGCATACAATGGCCAAGGGAAGTTCCCACCAAAACACTGATTTTTTCAACCCTGTCTCTCCATACCCGGATATTTTCCTACATTGTCCCTGTGCCTCTCCACAATTACAGAGCTATTAAGGCAGCCATTGACTCTTTGTCACCTAATACTAAGACTATTAACTCCATCCTGAACCCATTGTCCATGTGGCTGCATCCATTGTTTGCTCAGCCAGAGACCCATTCACACCCAGGCACTTGGGGTAGATTTCCACTCTGTTTTGAGTGATTCAGTGTAGTATTTTGCTTGCTGGTCGCCATGCTGTCACTCTGATTCCCGAATGAGTACAATCCTTAGGCGTTTGTCTAAACCACATCACTGCTTTCTTCACTGCTCTCCAGATTGGTGATTATCACCCATTCCCTGAAAACTCCTCTATCTACAACTTTCTTCCTTTTATCCTTCAGTCAGCTCTTGTGAGAGTGTGTGAGTGTTTGGATCTTTTGCATGCATGAGTGAATCTTCAATAAAACACATTTTAGCTTATTTTGGAATCTCTGGCTGGTTCTTTCCTGCAAGACCTTGTAAACATTGGTGGAAAAATCACATTAGGTTACCTCCCTCTCGCCAACCTCCTAATTTGAGATATTTAATTCTCCATTATCACATAGTGGTACTGGCATCATGGGTAGACCCCTGAATCACCCACGTTTTGGGATAATAAGGCAACCCTAAGGTGAACCTATCATGGGGTATTCTGGTGGTTTTGTTTAACTTTGAGACCCAGCATGGTGTAGTGGTTTGAGCATTGGACTACACCCTAGGAGACCAGAGTTTGATTCCCCACTCAGCCACGGAAACCCACTGGGTGCCTTTGGGCATATCATACATTCTCATTCCCAGAAACTTCCGTGGTAGGGTCTTAGGGTCGCCATAAGTCAGAAACAACTTGAAGACACACAACACACACATACAAAGGCTTTTTGCTGAACCTCCACAAATGGATCTTTTGTCATGAAGATACACTCTCATGCAAAATCTTATGCAAATTTCTGGATCAACAGCTCCTATTAACCTCAGTGGAGTTCATCTTTCTGTGTCAGTTCGACAAGTAATTCTTCTGTGATTGACACATTCGATATGTACACAACTTTCTCCTGCACCATGCTGCTGATACTTAGAAAAGCAACTGCTTTTTTTTATTGAAAAGAAAGAGTAGGTGACAGAAACACTGAGCAACATTTGTGCAAATGCTAAAGTGGAAAAAAACAAAAACAAGCTATACCAAGATGACCTTAAATTAGCTAACATTTCCCCCCATCAGGTGCAGTTACTATGTTACGAGTGGAGGCCAGGTCATCTTACATATGACAAAATAAACCTCTTGGATTTATTTGGATGAAAACCAATTGGATCAGAAAATGGGCAGACAATCTTGAAACACAATGATTTTGTTCACAGGTTAGTTTCAAGCCACTCAGCAATATTAGTACCACAGAAGTGGTGGCAGTAGTTTCAGAATATAGTTGCCCACATTTTGACATGTTCATTTGATAGTTTACGAGGAGAGAATTCCATATTTAAAATGAAAACAAAAACATATATATATTTTCTATTTTTCTTAAGTGTTCTCAGATGGTGATTTAATTTCTCAGTTTGGACTGTTTTCCAGACTCAATCAAGCAAGCAGTTTACTGATAGCCTGATGAAGGTATCCATGACAGAGTTATTTCTAGTCTCATCAGCTGTCATTAACATGGTTATCATGGATTTGTGCTTGATGCTATGCCTTGAACACATGACACAATACAAATTAGCTTCCCGTTGGCATGTCTTTTTTACATGTCTAAATTTTGCATGGGAAAGGCACTGACGCTATGCTTCCTGGCTGCTGGAAATCTTATAATGCCCCTGTCCGTTCAGTTACATAAATTTCATAGACATTGCCCACATTGCAAAGCTGTCCCCTCTGCCAAAAAAAAAGTCAAGAGGATTGTTTTTCATCTTAAAGGAAAGGAGAGATTTTCATCCTGCTGAATTCTGTACAGAGGACCATATTTCTGCCTACAGGCGCACATAAAAATTGTAACAGCAACAATGCCATGTCAGAAGCAGCATCCTCCATACTGAATAGCTGATAAAACCAGTCTTCAACAACCTAAACTTTGTTGTCAACAAATCAAAGTCAGCAAGTGTTGACTGAAGCTACAAATCTTATGCATGACAGCAGGCTACCTGGGAAATATACAGTAATTTGATTTTTAAAAAAAATGCACCAAGACCAAAGGTTCTGTAATAAAAGAAAGAAAAGACTACAATGAGGTCATTTGTGTACAAAGATTTCTGTGTGCATATTACCCCACCTCCTCCTCCAAGAGGAGGCTGTGGATGCCAAGTCTGTCTTGTGATACAGCCAGCTTTATTTGCCCAGGTAATTGTGCTGGCACCAATACAGTCACAGCTGTTTTAGTACCAGGAAAATTAAGCCAAGCTGAAATTGCCAAGTTGCTTGTTTTGCACTATTAAAGGCGTGGTAGCATTGCCTTCCTGAATCTAGTCACCCTACAAAGTTCCAGAATTAAAAGGACAGAGTGGGAAACAGATGCCTAAGAAAGTTGTGGAGTCATCCAGTGGAGAAAGGCAGAGTGAAGAAGCTGAATTAATTGACTATTATACTTTTTATTACATCTGATATATGCTGGCTGAGGGCCGTAGGTTAACTTAGATCCATGATTCCACTTGGGATGTTTATAGGATTTATATGGAATTCAATGGAATATGGATCGTATGGAGTATCATACGAAATGTTTCATTATTATGGGCAGGATGCATATGGGCAGAAGACCAACAGAATCATAGAGCTGTACAGGTGTTTATAGGTTCTCTGGTCTAAATCCCTGAAGGAAACAGATCTTTATCTGATCTTGGAAGCTAATCAGGGTCAGGTCTGGTTAGTACTTCAAAGAGAGACTGTCAAGGAACACCAGGTACTGTAGGCTGTATTTCAAAGGAAGGCAATGGCAAATCACCTGTGAGCATTCCTTGTGTAAGAAAACCCCACTAAATTCCTGGAGTCACCATAAATTGACAGGAAACTTAAAGGTACCTGCACATGCATACAGAGGTAAAGAAAATGTCCAGTCCCCTGTTCAATGCATGCCCAAAAGATAGCTGTTCAGTCTCTATCAGAAGACCTCCAGTTAGAGTTGCTCTGTATAATCCTAGGGAATTTGTGCCATTGCTGAACTGCTTCTCATCAAGAGATTCCTCTTTTTTTCCCCTCCAAGGATTTGTTTTCCATTCCCCTGAACTTCCTTATTGTCCTCTTTTGAATCTAATTTGAATTTCCTGTAGACCTTTTAAAGTACGGTATCTAGAAGAGGAAATTGACTAAGACAAAATAAAGTATTACCATACTTCTTGTGAACTGAAAACTATGGCTGTTTTTTCCAATCTAAAATTGTGTTATGCTTTTGTATAGTGGGGTAAAAGGTACTCGTGGTCAGTCTATGAACAACTATAAGCCAGAAGTTTTTTTTTTTTTTTAATGTACTGTTTCCAAGCCCCCATTCTTTGGTTGTGCATTTGATGATGGGATGGTGATGATGATTGATATATATGCCTAAATGGAAGACTTTGCATTTGTTTCTACTGCATTTCATTTTGTTAACTTTCAGACCAGTTTTCCATTCCATAGTGAAGTCATTTTTAATTTTATCCATTTCCTCTAAGATGTTCACTATCCTCATTTTTTAGTCATCCACATATTAAATACTTATGGCCACCAGCCCTTCATCTACATCACTAATACATGTGAACATGACTGGGATCAATACAGAGGTCAGCAGCGCCACACTTGAAACCTGCTTGCAGTAAGATATGGAACTACTAATGAGTGTTATTTAGGTGCTTTTTCCCAATTAGGATCCATGATCCTGTTATCAAACCTTAATTTAACCAGTTTGCTGAAAAAGCACCTTTTTTTCAAATGCATTGCTGAAATCAAGATAAATTATGCCCACTGTTTACTAAACCAGTAACTCAATCAAGAGACAAGATTAGTCTGTCAGATCTATTCATATGACAAATCCATTCCTGTTTTCCCTAATCTCTTCACTGCTATCAATTCAGTTACAACTGACTTTTGTGGTCTATTCAAGTGTTGAAATTAGACTGACTGGTCTCTAGTTGCTAGATCCCCCTGTCTCTCCAAAATGGGAAATCTCTTAATCTCCAGGTCTGTGGCATCTCACTTTTTCTGCACCATATCTCAAATGATGATAGGCAGAGTTTCTGAAACTACCTCAACAGTTCTTTTAACAAGATAGGATGCAATTCCCTGAAGACTTCAGCTCATTTAAGGTTGCTAAGTATTTCCTGAGATTATCAATCAAAACTCCTGTTCTGACTTCGATCCTGTTACTTCTGTGTTGTTACACATATTTCCCCTTTTTGGAAAAGATGAAGGTAAAATAAGAGTGGAATTTTGCCTTCCATCACAGTTAACATTTTATCTTCCTTCTTGTTATTGTGTGCCTTCAATTGCTTTCTGACTTATACAGCCAGAAGTGAGCCAATCTTGGCTTTTTCTTGGCAATATTTGTTCAGAGGGAGTTTGCCATTGCCTTGCTTTGAGAGAAAAGAATGTGACTTTTCCAAGGTCCCCTTGCTGAGTTTCCTTGAGAATTCAAAACCTGGTCTCCCAGGGTCCTATTCCACACCTTCTCTTCACCTTCTTTACTGAGCAGGAATCCTTTTTCTTTAAGGTATGCCTCGCCTCTACCTTTTTAGTTTTCTGAAGCTGCCATCCTCAACTTCTTCTGAAGTTTATCTTTGCTGACACTCTCCCTACAAGTGTGGGTGATATATCTGTACTTGTCCTTGGGGATTGTAATTCATTCCATTTCATAGGCATCTTCTATATTGTTTCAGCTTATCACTAAGCTTTCTGAGAGATTGTGCTGATTTTTTTTTACAACATCTCCCCCTTTTCCCCCCCTCACTAAAACAGTTTGAAATTTCACATTTAGAAACCCCCTCAGAAACTCCCACTTATCTTAGGCTCCTTTATCCCATTAGTTTATCAAACCAGAGTTCAGCTAGTATTTCTCAGAACTTCTTGGAATCAGGTCTACTGAAATTTATGTGGCTGCATTCCTCTTTTAAGTTTTCCATAAATCAAGAAATCCACAACCCAGTAAGCCAGAGCCAAGCCCTGGATACTGGACTCCCAGAAGAGGTGAACAAAAAGCTTCAAAGAAGAGGGCCTTCTACAACTATCAGAGGTCTATCTCCATCTCCACAATATATTGTATCTACTGATGGAATATGAAGGAGGGCCGCTTTGACAGATGCTCAGTGCTCAGGCAGAAGTGTTTGCTTAGAACTGTGGTCCCAAGCAATTTAGGATTTTAAATGTTAACACAAGTACCCTGAAACCTGACAGCATACTGGAAGCCAGTATATTTTGGCTCATCTTTTTTTCTCCGTGTCTAATCTCTTTGGACAAGTCATAGTCTTCATTTGCTACATTCCCATCATGGCGTCATCCAATCAAGTGTCAATGGCACCTTTCAAATCTCAATGACACAAATTTGTGTTCTTGAAATAGGATTTCATGCCATTAAAAAAAAAAGGCCTAATTTAATGGTCATATACGGCCCATCAGTTACCATAGGAAGCCCCTAATGTTCTCAGCATTAACATACGGATGCCAGGATGCCAGTGTTCAACTGTACTGTTTGGTAGGCATTCCCACAACTCTCCCATCTCTTCCTTGAGCATGCAAATCCCTGTCTTTAGTACTTGGACCTACCTTCAAGCTTTTGTTTCCATCCTCTGCAGCACTTACTTTGCAGCTGTCTTGATTAGGTTTGCATCCTTCTGCCAAATGCATTTCCTACAGTCCTAGTAAAGCACAGCCCACCTCTTGCCAGCAGCCCTTTCTTGAGAAAGTTTAGTTGTGGTTCCACAAACCAAATGGTTCTCACTTGTACCATGAACACAGTAAATAATGACCTTGAGTATTCTCCTATCTGTTGCCCTCTACCTCTTAAAGGAAGAATTGACTGGTATAAGGAATAACGATCAGTGGACTTGACAACTCTTGGCGACATGTCTGTATCTGCTTCCACGCAACAGGGAGAACTGGATGATTTAAGAGAACTAGTTAGCGCTCAGTAAAGTGGCTTTTGTTCTTCTTTTCCTGGAAGGAGTGGCTTAATATCTTTTGCCACTGAAGGATTAAAAGACTCCATTCCTACATATCGCCTGGAATCCTGTTAGTGATGTACGCAAGTGTAAGCTCAATGTCCATCTGCATGTCTTTGGTTGTTGTAGAGGCTGCTGTTCTTTCTGCAACAAAGCCCACCCCAGGATTCACCATTTAGCTGCTACAACTTCCCAATGGGCATTCAATGACTGGTGGAGAATGGGTACAATTGGAAAAGCATCATGAAATAAAAGCAACATGAAATAATTACTGGTACATCAGCCACTGAGACCAGTGGAGGACCTCAGCAGATCTTCCCATCTGTCTGTGTCTGGCTAAGGGGGTATGGCCAGGATATTCTCTGCCCTCTCCTGCCCTCCTCTAGTCAGAGTGGTTGTGGAGAGGGGCCTGCAGTATCTAAACAGTGAGTGGGGGTGGCGAGGAGTTGAAAGATGTTGTTTTGCCTATGGAACTTTCATGCTACATTCTTCCATACTGGATCTTGTCCATACCATGTGTATTGTGCCACCTAGCCACAAGATACACACTGCTCCAACATGATGGGATCCAGCTTGCTACAGGTCAAGCCACTCAGCCCCAAAGGAGATGGGTCCCCTTGTAACAATCTTGTTATATGAACCTTCCCCTGCTTCCCCTACAAAAGCAAGTAGTAGCCACTCACATTTATATGCTCCACTTCAAGGCTATTTTGGTCTTCTCCACCTCTGTCCAAAATTACAATCAGCCATGAGGTGGTTTTTGATTCTTGCTCTCACTGGAGTATGACAGCATGTGAGGAGATATACTGGCTGAAATTTGTTGGGGCAGAAAATCCATTCTTCATCAGATACTCTGACAAAGATTTTCACAATACAGCAGCTTTTCACATTCAGGACTAGAAAACTCCACAGCTTATGTTGCTTGTACCAGCAGAACACTTAATCCCTACTGTTGCTAACAACTGGGTTTTGCCAATCTTGGAGGGGAGCAATATGTTCAGTAATAAAAACAAGTCACAGTTCATGGTGAGGGCAATTGTTTCAACCCCATGATGAGAGTAGATGGCACCACTGAACCTGCTTTTGATCATTCCAATTTGCTTGTACAATCTGACAGAAATGCCAGCAGAGAGCTTTCATGTTATAAACCTTTATTTATAGATGTACAATTGTATAATTGATTCTAAATTAAAAATTACAACCAGATTATCTTTCAGGACCTTTGCTTCTTTATTGCACATTGCTCATTCCATCCATGGCTATCTCTACTTAAGAAATCAAAAGGGTTGGACAGGTAGGCACTGGGTCTCCTAATGCCATTTTTCAAGGTGTTGGGAATTTCATGCGGAACTGCTGAGTGGGTGACCCAAAGGAAACAAGAGCTGGGAGGGCTGCAGGTCAGATGATAGGGCTGGGGCTTTAGACAGTATCACAGTCCATTACCTGCTATCACAGGACAGTGTGAAGCAGGGAAGCCTTCTTGTAAGTATACACTGAATAGATTTCCTCTTCAAATGTGGGTAACCTGACAACAGGCAGTGATTAAATGCAGGCTGTGTAACTTGCATTAGGTTGTATCCAGTTTGTCAACTCTAAAGGAAGTACAGGACTAAAATGAATATCCCTTGTACACCTAGTAACTGCTTGAGACAGTTCTTTTTTGGACTAAAAACCCCAGAAACACTGGGGGATTCTGAGAGCTCTAGTCCCCCCTCCACCAAAATGTTCTCAAGCTCTATCCCTAATCTGTCTTTTGGTATCTTTCGTTATTCTGTAACTCTCCAGAAGGAAGTCTGAAATCTCTCATTGTAAATGTCTCTGAATGAAATTTACCACAGAAATATAGAGAATAATCCACTCTTTGCAGTCAAGGGTAATTTGGTGCACTTGGCAGAACTAAATCTTCTCTTAGCTAGACACATTTGCCCATTCAAAGCCCCTGTTTCATTCCATGCTGGGGGAAGATCCATGAGGGCCAGAGGAATGTGTGACATGCTTCCTCTGTTGACATGAACATAGGATCCTTTGCAAGGACAGGACCAAACCCAGTGGATTACAACTAGCTCAGGACAATTGGGTTTATCATAACTGGGAGCATTAACCTGTTTGTGTTCAGGCTAATGGCTCAGTTGCATGAAATAACGTATCTTAAGGCTGTTCTGATAGCACTGTATCAGCTTTACTTTATAAAAAACAAAAACGAAAGGATGAGTATTACTAAGAAAACAGGTTGGTATTTCTCTAATGGAAGAGGGACAACCAAGTCCAGGGATGTTACTATTTTCCTACTTTGGATTTACTCGAACCACAGTCACTGTAGCAAATCCTCTTTTTACAGACTCTGTTTTCTTGAGGAAGCTGACAGACGGCTTGTGAACAATCACTGTTGTTGTGTGCCCCTCCCTGCAAGAAGATATGGAGCACCCTTTTGTAGGTCAACAGGCACCAGATTCCTGGAATGAAGTCACCAGTAGCAACATATCAAGCAGAGGCCACTTTGCTGACTACAGCTTTGTAGTGTTGCGAGATGGAAATCAGCCCAGGGGAAAATAGGTGACCAAAGAGACATAGTTTGTGGAAAGCTCTGTGTACCAAAGCTAACACTGATTGCAAGGCAGAAAGTTGGGGCCACCAAAACAGAACAAAAATAAATAAAAAGCTTCACAGAAACATCTAAGCAGCCCTGATGAATGTCAACAGTATTTGGGACAACTTCCCCTTCTTCCTCTATGAGAAACGAGCATTCTGTTGAGTTGCCACCAACTTAGACCCAAAACTGAGTCCAAAACTGTGTGTGTAGAAACGTTTTGCAAGATTAAACTGACTCTCCAATACAAAAAGGGAAACAATGGCAGGTCAAGCTCTACACATTTTTTTTTTCACCAAAAAAACCAAAGCCATTAAAAAATACAAAATTCTTGTGGCTTCATTTGAGGTTGCCTTATATAGGAAAGGTTTCTCAAGGCTGGTTTGCAGGGTGTGAAGGGGAGAAAAGGATAAAATTCACACATCCTGGGTTAAGAAGTTCAGCATAAACTGAAATAATTTAATTCTATCCCTGCATAGTTCAGAAGTACAACATATTTACAGCTAATAAGTTAATTCTAAATAATTTCTCTTGCTTTTTAAAATTGATTTTGTTCTACTCCTACAGATCTTCCAATTTCATCCTCTCTCTTTGAAGTGACCAGTGCAATTGCAGAAGGCTCCCTCCTTCTGCTCTCTGATTTTCATCAGGCCTTAAAAGAAAAACAACTCAACATTTGCTCTCAGGATGGCGGCCTCCCAAGAAAGAGACATCTGACAGTGAAGGAAGGGGGGAAAAGACATAAGTCTTTTTCTTCTGTTCTAAGAGACATTCAAGTCTAATGCTGGACAGAGAGAGAGAGAGAAAAAGAGAGAGAGGAGAGGGCAGTTGTGCGTTGCTAATTCTCCCATTTTAATTTAAGGTCTGATTCTTTAAATAGAAAGTCTGTCTCCTTGGCTCAGTGCACTTCCCCCAAAGTCTTCAGGCATTTGAAGAGTCTGAGAATAAAAGCAGTAATAGTATCAGTCTATAGTGTATTAAGACGATAACAGAAACCTAAGAGCACATAGTTCTACCCCCACCCCCGACAATGAGCAATACATTTGGCTGGTGTAACTGGAAACCCTCATTTGCACACTTAAACTTATCTTCTGCTCATCTGATATATGGGGAGATTCCCAGTAACTGTATAATGTAAATAGACAACACAGGTTTCACCACCTGTAAGGAGGAAAAGGAAGAGGAGGAATTGCCACAATAGTGTGGAGCACTGATGGACTGAGAAATCTAAGAAGCAAAGCATACCCAAATGGAGCTGGGCGTCATGTAAGCTCAGAGTGGACAAACATTAAGTTTAGATAGCCTGCAAAAACCCTGCATGGTTTCCTTCAAGTCTCTGTGTGTTCACCCAACTGAATGTCTGCTTGTGGACCTTAACATTCTAGAGAGCTTTCAGTAGGAACAGAGGGGGTCTATGTGACTGAGATGCCTGGAGAGGCAACCTACAGGGCTCAGGGAAAACTGATGAGCCTTGATATCATCACGTTAATTTAAATCCCTGTAACTCTAAAAACTGATCAAGGTTTTTTCTCACCAGGCTGATGAACCTGTAGCTGGCTTGTACCACTTCAGACATAAGTACTGGCTGAATTGACTTTCTAACATGCTAGTTCTCTACACAGAGGGAAAAAGGTTTTGTGTGAAGGTTCATTTAATCGGATATGACCCAATTTGCAACTTGAAGTGGTGGAGTCCAGAAACAGGCTTCCCACCACAGCAAAGGCCAAAATATGTGTTACATGGGAAATCCGTGATCAGACACCCTGATGTTTCCTATTTTAAAAAAGAACTTGAAAGTAGTTACAGGGCAGCTCAGACTAGACTAGTTTTGTGTTGGGGGTGTTTAAACCTCTCTTTACATTCATTTTCTCCAACCAAAAATACATACAGGGAGCTGGTACTAGCCAAGCTAAAAAGACAGGCTCTTAAAGAGACCATTTGGAAGGTCTGATCCTGCCCTCTTTTTAGTTTAACTTTCTCCTGACCTGGAAAGACAGAGCCTAGAGTGAATCTAGCTATAAGGCTGCTCTAGATGCTGAAGGTTTAGCGACCACAAGAGGTTAGAGGCTGTGGTTGGGATGACCACTGACTCCTGAATAAGATATTTTCATGCTTGCTACAGATTTGTTTTTACATTTTATTGTAATTGTACTGAATTTATTGTAATGAATTGTGAGTATAAATAATATTTGTAGGATTGCTGGAATTGTATTGTCTTGTAATTGTTAGTGAATAATTCTGAAACATTTGTTATTGTTTTTATGTTCATTCAAGTCAACTCCAACTTATGTTTATGTTTATGTTTTTGTGCTTAGTCCAGAAACTTCAATTAGTTCAGAATATGGCAGCCAGGTTGGTCACCGGAAGATCTAAAACTGACCATATAACACCAACTCTGAAGTCTTTACATTGGCTGCCTATTAGTTTCCGGGCACAGTACAAGGTGTTGGTTCTTACCTTTAAAGCCCTTCATGGCTTGGGGCCAGCCTACCTGCGGGATCGCCTTCTCCCATATAATCCGCCCTGCACATTAAGGTCCTCTGGGAGGAACTTACTGCAGCCAGTCAGAACTAGGTTGGCTGCGGTTACCCAGAGGACCTTCTCTTCTATCGCTCCTAAGTTACGGAATGGCCTGCCGGAGGAGACCCAGCATATTACCAGTCTTGACTGCTTTAAAAAAGCAGTCAAGACTGTTCTCTTCCGACAGGCCTTCCCAGACTAGTACTCCACCACCTCCCACCAACTGTCCTCTTGTTCTTAATAGTAATGTGTTTTAGGGTGTTTTAGATGGGTTGGTGGGTGGTGAGGATGGGTTATGTTTTAATTGCTTTTAATGTATTTGATATACTGTTGTAGTACCGCCTCGATCCGTCGGGAGAGGCGGGATATAAATAAATATGATGATGATGATGATGATGATGATGATGATGATGATGATGTTGAACTTTTACAGGGTTTTCAGGAAGACTTCTTCAGAGGAAGTTTGCCATCGCCTTCTTCTGAGGCTGAGAGAGTGTGGCTTGACCAAGGTCACCCATTGGGTTTCCATGACTGAACGAGGATTAGAACCCTGGACTCTATGCTGGCTGTATGGCCTTCTGATGTTGTGAGATGCTCCACCATGGAAACACAGCATACAAATAAACATGGTGATGATGGCTATTTCTACATAATTTTTTCCTGAACTGTACAATGCTTCTTACGTTATCTCAGTTGGCTTTCCACACCTCTTGTTCAAGGGTGAGCAGTTGTAGCTTGCCAGTTTTTGCTAGACTGCAGCTTCTCTAAGTCCTAGCCCTCAGTGATATGGGACTATGGAAGCTGTGGCTGAAAAACATCTGGAGGAGTAAAGTTATCCCACTGTAGCTTTAGTTGAATTTTGTCAAACCTCATTATTGACAATGAAATGTCATTGCAGAGGGATAAATCCCTTCAGTTCTCTACAAGCACAAAGACTACAGCATAGACCAAGTTGTTTGCATGAAGCAGCTCCCAATATTGTTCTGGTGTTTCATCACGTCATTGCAAAGCCCTTTTTTTTCTCTTTTGGCAATTTGCAACATTATGATGAAAATCCTGCCAAATCCTTAAAGAAAATATTTCCTTATCTGTTAGTTTTGAAGCTACCATGTTTTTCAATTTCAAAGACAGCAGGCAAAATAAAGTGGCCTATTCTGAATAAGCAAAGTAGTCCAGTTGGTCAAAATATCTTCAGATATTGCAGAACTGCGGTTAAGAGAATGAGATTTCTTGATTAGTTTGAAGGATGGCCAGCAAAAGCTGCATTCCACATTTGCAGACTCTGCAAGCCCAACCATGGAAATCCTACCATATGAATATAAGGAAGGCACTCCCTATTCAGCTGTGGCACTCCATTGGTAAAAACTGGACCACCTGTCATTCAGACACATTTTCACTGAGATGATAACTGGTGACAGCACATAGAAGGGTGATTAACAATAAGCAAGTGAGAGGCCAACCAGTGACCAAGCCATATTGCTTTCTTTCCAAGGAAGATACATTGTGCAGGAGAAATGACGCTGAATGTCCTGGCAGAGGGAATAGCTTCTTGATTAGGGGGTGGTTGTATATGAAGAGGAGAGCAACACCTTAACTATGGGCTCTTGTCAGAAAATAAATACTGTTATGCTGCACTTTGAGATCACAGAAAAAGAAGCCATCTGCACTTACTCAATTCTCTAGGAACTGTCTCTGAGACAGCTATCCATGCATCGATGCTTGAACCTCAGAAAGTCTGCTGCAGCTTGGTGTGCCCATCTTTTGCGCTCGCTGATACAGATCTGAATCCCCAAAGTAACGTGCCCTGTAGAGTAACCCTTCCTCTGTAAAAGAAAGCCAAATCATTGAAGTCATTGTCCAGAACGCTGGTCAAGTGCCGTTTATTCTCTTAGGCCTGTACAAAAATGCTCACTGCCAAATTCTCCTGCAGAGTTCACTGGAGAGAGGGTAAGCTTCCTAGTTTCTTCAGGAAATATCTCTCACTGCTCCCATTTTGTCTAGTGTGTCATTTTAGGCAGGGGGCCCAATAAAAATGTTTATCAAGTGCTCAGTATTGCCTCAGACATTTGCAATTACAGTTTATCTTAGAAATAATTTGCAAAGTAGGTTATAGGGAGGTAGACAACTTGGTCATCACTAAACCACTGAATCTACTGTAGTCAAACACGTCTCTGTGCCTTGAAGGACGACATTAGCAAACCTATTGTGTTAGCCGCAGACCATGACAATTGGCTCAGTCTAAAACATGAGTTTGCATTTACCTCCAGCATCTAAATACACTGGACAAGGTCCTTGGCTGAATCAGACTCTCAAACATGTCAAGGCTACCCTAAGCTTATCTTTGGCTAACAACATCCAAACACCTTTGTCAAGCATGATTTGTATTCCCAAAGCTCTAAAAGCCTAAGGACAATAAGTCAAGTTGGAGAGACAGCTTTCTCTAACAGGGATGGACAAACCAGCTGCCTCTGAACCCCATTTGGAAACTGAAGCAATTTAATCTGACTCCTTATGGCCTCACCCCAATTTTTAAGTAAGGAAGTGCATCTAGTTTCATGGGTGAGGAGAAGAAAAAATAAATAAGTTCTAACAGAGAGAGCCTATATAGGAATACTATTTCTCACTGTATTTGGTATGCAACATGCACATATTACACAAATATACATGTTTGCATTCAGTGCCATGACCTATACTGCATCTTATTTATTACAGAAAAGACCCTGTGGTCCCCTACAGACCACTGTCTCAAGAAAAGTGCAGTCCTTGAGAGTATGGAAAGAAGTTATCTTGCTTTTATAACACAGAATTATTTGATACCAAAGAGAGTTTAGCTGTTCTTAAACATCTGAGGTACTCACTCTGTTGCTTTTCCTTCCAACAGTTATTTCTGAGGTTTGCAATGTAATCGTCTTCCACACTCCTTTCCACATTTTTCAGATTTGTGCCAGTATATTCTTCTGCAAAGTTGTCAGCTACATAGTAAGCTACTTTCAAATGTTCAGTCAGTCTCTTGTGTATATGGCCAACAGACCTGGTCAAGAGGGAAAAAAAGAAAAGGAGGGTGGAAAAGGAAAATAAACAGGATAAAGAATGAGGCTTAATCGATTGATAACATGTACAGCAGTGTTGCCAAAAGAGGAAACACCCATAAAACTCCCTAGCTTGGACAGTGGCCTATTGGGGGACAACGATCCTTTTCTCCCTGTTTATTTGATGACGTAAAAATGGGGTGGTTGTAAAGTACTTGGCAGGCAACACAATACTTGGCTTCTGGTTCAGTTTGATGGGTTGTACATTGTACTGGTGAATCACAAGCTATCTGTAAGCAAGAGCAACGTAAAACTGCAAGGACGTATTTAATTGATTGATTGATTAATATTCCATCATTTTCCCAACAGGGACCCAAGGTGGCAAAACCTGGTTTTGCAGGTAAGGAGAAACATCATAAGGGCAGAAGAGACAGGAGAAGACATTTCCAATCACAGAACACTACAGTATTCAGCAATTAAAAT
This sequence comes from Ctenosaura bakeri, assembly GCA_948474755.1. Classification (NCBI taxonomy): domain Eukaryota; kingdom Metazoa; phylum Chordata; class Lepidosauria; order Squamata; family Iguanidae; genus Ctenosaura; species Ctenosaura bakeri. The sequence goes on along the minus strand of CAOLHI010001436.1, from coordinate 362,419 downwards.
TCCATTAGCTATACCATGATATTTAAAAAAGAAACGTGGGAATGTTTTGAGCAGTGAATTACAAACATGACTGAGATAAGAGTAAAGCACTACTAGTTTCATCATGCAGATTCCGGCATCTTTGTCATTTGCTTCCATCATGTTTTACTTATCCTACATCCTACAGATGTTCGACAACAATTCACAACAATTGTGCTGCAAACTGAAGCAAATAACCATCTAGGAAACACCTTTGCTCTTTCAATTCACTCACAGATATGCTTGCACTAAGCCAGATCTACTTACTATGGCTATCAGCTGGAAGAACATGGGTCCCTTCTCTCCTTCCCATATCAGCTAACTTAAAAGCAAGTAGAAATTCTAGTGCTAACTAGAAACGGGCTGCAGATCCTGTTATGAGTCTAGAAAGAGAAAAGATCTGTCCTTCTCTAAGGAACAGGGGCCACAGTAAAATGCACTGGCAAGGTCTCTTCTCTTGTCTGAAAATATTCATAGCAGCTCATCTCTCAGAACATATGAGGCCTAGATTTAAGTGGTGTTTTTTTCTTCCCTCAAAACAAGGACAGATCTCTTTCTAGAAAGTATACCTTTCTTCTGTGAATATTTATTTTTCAGCAGTGAAGAAAATTATGTACAAATCTTTTAAGATGTCAAAAATGCCGAGGAATAAATGGAGAGCTCTGCAGCCACTGGTTGCTCTGCCTTACTTCTCAACAAATATATGCCTTACATCTTTATGAATGCAAAGTATGCTGCTTCTATTCTATTCAGATACAAATGATTTTCTTCTTTTTGCATAGCTACAAACATGGCTTCTGGCCTCGAGCTACCAGTGCCCTAAGTATCCCAGCCTTCATTTGAAAAGAGAATGTAGCTCACACTGATTGTGGTAGAATTGAAAGACACAGCCATGTTAGTCTGGATCCAGCTGATGGAGTAGACTTAAGTCTATGGAAGCTTATGCTACGTACTTCTATCAGTTAGTTTCAAAGGTGCTACAGGACTCCTCTGGCACTCATGGCTACAGAAAAGGGATTTAAAGAGCTTAGGGATGGGATGTGAAGAACTGAGCACCCACAGAGAGGGACAAGCATCACTCTTTCAACTACCTTCCCAGAGATCCTGGCCCATTTACTATTTCTATTTAACCCTTTTTTTCAAGGAACTTCTTACATGAGTTGCAGAGTTCCCCATGCAAATTTGCAAGGTGATCATTGCGCTCATTTTAATCTATAAGTTGCCTTGACCTTCAGTCTTGAGAAAAGGTGGAATATAGCTAATATGGAGGAGGAGGAGGAAGGCATGAAGCAGGGAGTAGCACTCTATGTCAGTGGTCATGTGGCTGGAGGATTCTGGGAGTTGTAGTCCAAAGAATAACTTTTCCAAGCTCTAGTGAAGCAGCAATCACTTGTTCTCCATCCTCCACCCCAGTTATGATGGAACAGAAAGCCATGCAGAGACAGTGTTGTCTCAGTGGACTACCATTTCCTCTTACGTTGAATATTAAGGCTTCATATTTTAAGCAAAAGCAAGAAATGCCTGTGAAAACACACATCCCTAGTGTGAGGAACTATTTCTGCTCATGTTGAAATTTACACAAACAGTATTTTCCAGCAAAGGATTATCCCAGCAAACCAGTCTGTGACTGACCACACAAGACAGCTTGGAAGTTACAACTTATAACTCCAAGAATCCTTTCCAGACACTATCACCATAGGCCATGCTGGCTGGGGAGATTCTTGGAAGTTGTAGTCTCAAAAAACTACTCCAAGCCCTGCCACACAGCACAAACAAAATGGGATGAAAAGCAAGAAAACCACCACTTGGCCTTTATCAGAAGATGATCTTAGCCCAAAGTGGTTATTATCAAACATCTAAGACAATTTCACCTGCTCCCAAAACAGTAGTGATCAATATTGCCTTACTTACAGGCATACCTTGGTTAATAAAGCCAATGACAAAGAAGCTCCTTTTTAAAAAGTGTTTTCATACCATCTTCTCCTCCTTGTCCTCTGTCTACCTGGAAGTTTTACAGCAGCATCAACTTTAGGAGGATGGCAAAAGAGGGCCTGGTACTTTTGGTGCTGACTTGCAGCAATGCATCTGCAGTAAACAATGCAGTGAAGCTTAAGCTGGGGAAGAATGGCATTCTACTCCAGTGGGCCCAACTGCAGTTAAGTATGGCTGTTTACCAGAGGCAGAGTAAACAGCAGCTGCCTCCAGAATCCCTTAGTGGGCATGCACAAACAGCAAATCAGAAACAAAAAGGAAAAGCAAATTAACCTCCAACATATGTTAAAAAGTACAGATATATAGGTTTGGCCACCAAATGGAACATGTAAGAAAAGTGGAAGCTGGTGAAAGAAAAACGTGATTCCTAGATACATTCTGGTACAAGCTTTAAGTGCTCTCTAGACAGTTCAAAGTGTTTTTGTTTACTAATGCAAGGCTTACCTGATCTGGTTGTTTCATTTCACATGGGTATGTTACTTATGTTGGATAAAACATTTGCTGAAATATGCTGAACTTCTTTTGAGGGGGGATGGATAAGGATCCTCTCCTTATTCTTTCCATGTTATTTCTGCCCCTGGTGCCAAGTTTTCTATTACAGAAATAATGCCCAGGAACACATCTACTTTGTTACTGAGGTATACATGTTCAAGCAATCTAACATGCAAGAGAGTTTAGCTTCTTCTGATGAATTTGTTTCCACTGGTAACAATGTAAAATTAGGATCAGCTCAGAATTATTTTGATGGCTACTGAACTGCTGCCTCTTCAGCAGTCAGGGGCAACATTTTGCAATGAGAGCAGTGAGCTCAGATTACCAGTTCTTCCCAACAGCTTCAACTAGGTGGCAAAGCAAACAGTGACAAATCAGCACTGCCCCCTTCAGGTTGTTCCAATATGCTGATCTGCATCATTGCTTCAACTTTAATGACAAATGCTAGCAGAATGCATTTATATTAAATTCTGTTGCTCAAGCAGCGGATGGACTGCTTCCAAGATGTTTGCCACTTGGTTGATGCAGCTAATCTGCCTGTGAGTAATGAACTAGCATTGATGCATTTGGCTTCCCATTCAAAATCTCTCAGGGGAGGTGGGTGGTGCCTTCAAGTCCCCTCTCGAATTATGGCGACCCAAGAATTTCATAGGATTTGTTATGCCAGAGGTAGTTTTGCTGGTCCCTTCCTCTTAAATATAGCCTACAGCACCTGGCATCCATTGGAGGAATACAGAGGATGGTTAAAAAATGAAGGAGCAAGGTCTGGAGTCTGAAGACTCACAGGGTTCAATACAAAGAGAACTGTTGCCAGCAGGACTCAGACCTTTCCTCTGACATCTTCCAGTGAATTAAGTCTGTGTAGCTGCCCAAAGAAAAATTCAGCAACAGGGGCTTATATGTAGGGAAATAAAAAAGGAATAGTTCCAGTCTTGACAACTGCTAGATTGAAGGGAGCTGAATGACAGCCCATTTATGATTGGAAATAGCAATTTCCTCCAGTTTAGCTGCTACGGAGCCCCTCCCCAACCCAGAAGAGTTTGACTATAATTCCTAACACCCAAGAAAGGACATACTAGCTGGGGATTATGAGAGTTGCAGTGCAAGAGTGTCTCACCCAAAGCTGTGCTATAGGTTAGTTTTTAAACCTGGGATGCGTTTGTTTCATAGATTAACTTTCTATCATTAGTTGAGAACTGCTGGATGCTATATGTAAATTTGAGTCTGCTGCTCAGGAAAACCTTGAGCAGACTTGGGTTTTCTTTCCAATGGATGCCAGCTCCCACCTTGTCCTCAGTCATCTTGCAAATTTCTTCAATCAGTTATGATTTTGGAATCCTCAATTCTGCCCTCAAAACTTACGGTTATTCACCCTGTTCTGCAGACTACTGAAAAAGGATAGGCCCACAACGCATGATAGCCATTGCAGTCTAGTAGTTAAGAGAGAGTTGGGATGAGATTTGGGAGACTGAAATTCAAGTTCAATTCCCCACTACCACTACTACTACTATTATTAGTATTATAGTCATTCATATGCCTCCTTTTCCCCAGTAATGGAACTCAAGGCAGCTTACAAATTATTACAAATTATTAAGACGAATACAGGTTAAAAACATACGACAGTATCTGTAAAAAGTACGTACATCTAAAAATTAAACAACCTATAGAGTTAGAGTTAACAATCTATAGAGTTAAAACCATTAAATAGTTAAAAAGAGGTAATATAAAAAAATCAACTAAACAGCATAGCATTAAAAGCCTATCACAGTCAATTCCTAAATGCTTGATGGAATAGTAAAGCTTTCACATGCCAGCACAAGGAGAGCAAGGGGGAAATCATTTTAGCCACCCTAAAGAGGGAGCTCCAAAGCCTGAGAGCAGCCACCAAGAAGCCCTTCTCCCTCATTCCCATACCAGGAGCCTGGTAGTAAGACGGAAAGAAGGTCTTCCCTGAAGGACCCTCTACTGCTCAAGACAGACTTGTACACAGTCCTTCAAACAGCTACTGACAAGGAGGCAATACCAATATGTGCTAAGAGACCACTATACAGACGCACTTGGGACCAAATACACTAAATGCCCAAAGGCTGAGAATCATATATAAATCATTAGGATTAGCTCCAAAAGTTTGAAATGTAATACCTACACAACAGGACATGTATAAATCAAAGCTAATTCATACGCAGTAAGCAGTAACAATGCAAAACACAGAACTCTCATGCACAATGAAGATACAGTGCAACGTAACAGAGATAAAAATGTATCTGTTCATTACGCTGAATGTTCATGTTATATTTTATTTATATACATGCTGTTGTGTGGGTATTCTGTTTTAAGCATTTGTATCTAATTCTAAGCATCCTGTAGAAAGATTACTTTCATTCTTTTGGCATTTGGTGCACTTGATCATAAGTCTCCCCAGTTAACTATGAAACTCAGTGTGTGTTCATGGGCCAATCACTTTTTTCGGCCTTACTTATTCTACCTCACATGATCACTGTGAGGGTAGAGCAGGGGGCAAGATGAGATTAATGTATGCTACTCCCTTAAGAGCTCAGTGGGCTCTCTGTGTAACTAATAGGGATAGTGGCCTCCTACACTGATATGGGCAAAGGTATCATCATGCTACAACTCCACAGGAAGCCTCCAGACACCAGTGGAAAAACTGGCCACAGCTCTTCCAACATATTTCCAAACGAAGCTGGGTTTCATAAGTCAGAAATGGAAGTCATTGAGCCATATATGTGCAGATAGCATAGGCAATGGTGGGAAATGCTGGAAGTTGCAGTCCAACATTGGGAAGGCTGTATGATTCCCATCCCCGCTGTAAGCCCTTGATCTATTCTGTCATGCTTGTACTCAGGATTTATCAGAAAACCTCCTGGGCCTGAGAATACATGTTACACAACAGTGGTGCAAGGATAACTTGATTTCAGATGACCAACATTTTGTCATGCTGTGACTTTTGTAAGAGCTACGTGATTATAACCAAACTGATTTGCCTGAAACAAAGCACCATGGGCACAGTTTCACACCCAACACATTTTAAATAATTCTTACAAGATCTAGCTTTGCGACAGGATTGTGAATAATCTAAACTGAATACACATGCACAAAAAGAACACACTTTGCTTCTTGCTTTGATTTCAGGTTTCAGATAAATTTTCATCTTTTAAAAGGTACTGAAATTTAGGTTTGTGTGGCCGTATCCATTCCCACAGCCATTAAAAGGAACATTCTGCCAAAATTATGCACTTTTTAGCCTTGTAAAATGTGAACTCCAGCATAAAGAATTTCAAGCTCAACTTTTAAAATAAAGAAATTGGAAGCCACGCATTGCAATCCACATTTTTTTAAATCTCCATTGTACACAGATCTGTGCTTTTCTTAAAGGGCTCTAAGACTTTCAATCTACTTGCCCTTCCTAGACCGACATTGCTCCTGCTATATTTCAGAATGGTACCATGCCTCCCCAACCCCCACCCCCACCCCAGGTCAGGTGAAGATTCTCCAAGAAATGCATGACCCTGTCCCCTCCTTCTCTACCCTACTTAATAGGGTAGGTCTTGCAAATTTCACGTGGACATACAGAACCTGAGACACTTTGAAATCCCACCATGTTTGGAAAACTCAGATCTGGTCAATCCCTCTGCAGTATTGCTTATTTAGTATTTCTCAAACTGACAAGTGAGCGCAGCTAGATCCTAAAATTATGCAAAATTATATACACCGTGTATGTCTAGTTGGTGGAAAATATTATTCTCTTTATATTGGGGTTGAGAGCAGAAGAGCACACATTCCTCCCAAGTAAAAGCTCAACTGCAGCATGCCTTCCATTCCCACTTTATGCACATGAAACACAGAATGGAGAGAAAGAAACACGCCAGAAAGGAGAGAAAAAATCTTCTCTCTGGCTTGTGAGCTCAAGTATGTCAGACTTCCCTCCCCTTCAAGCTGACTCAAGAAGGTACACATGCAGAAAAATGAACTGAAAAAGGAGTGGTGGTGCTCTTGGAAGCATTGTGGGGTCAGGTCCAGCAGCCCACTAACTGTCCTGTTCATGAAAAATGACTGCAGAGAAAAGGTGCAGAAACATTCTGCAGAGTTGTCCTTGCAGTATATCTTGTACTTTTCCAGATATCACCTACAGTGTTAGCTTTCGTCAGTTCTGTGCCTTAATCAGCTGGCAAAATTGGTCATTGCACAATGAGTGTTCTTCTCTCCACCCAAAACTGAGTTTATAGTCTCAGCTGTTGATGCAATCAATAAGCAGCCTTTCAGATGGCAAGAAAAAGACCTATCATTGGAGAGGAACCAGGGTTTTTGTTTCGTTCTTTGATAGTCCTGATGGGCAGCTTGCTAGAAAGGCAGGAGTCAGAATTAACACTGCAGGGGAATGTCTGAAAAAGGAAAGCAGGGGGAGAAGTAGAATTCTATTTACACCCTTACATAATCGGAAAGGTCATTTTTACACTGACCTCAGCAATCTCAGCTGGATCTCAGAGCCCTCTACTAGTGTCATCTTAAAATTCATAAAAGAAATGCCTGACAATTGCCCCAAATCCAAGACTTTCTGACACATGAAATGTAAAGCAAACAAGGTGTCTGTCTAAGAACACTTTCCACTGGGTAAGGGGTTCAAATGAACACTTTTTTTTTTTTTTGCAAAATGGCCAGCAGATTTGTGATATTAATATCATCACGTTTCTGTAGAAGTCCCATGGCAGATTGTCAACAACAAATTCTTCATCTTAGGCATCCTGAAGTCCTATAAGTTTTGCCATGAGTTTGGAATTAGCTCTTACCCCAGTAGGCATTATCAAAAACCAGGAGATTACATGTGGGAGAAATGAAAGGAAAGAAGCAAAACCAACACAAAGAGGAAAGAACACACCAAATCAAGCCAGCCATTGGCAGATAGTCCCTGCTTTGGCTCTTTGTCCCTTCCCATACCCTCAAGTGCCCAAGATAACTGTGTAGAAGAGTAATGGGAACTAACGGTCTGTGACTCAAACTGTAAGGTGGACTGGAGACCATCATCTGGCTGAGAGCAGACACAATGATGAGGATGAGAATAGGCATCAGCTGGACAAACAGCCCAAGGCCACCCTGGGAAGGAAGAAGGGAAGGTTATCAGTGCATTTGCATTCATAAAAAGGTTTGCCATTTCCCACTTTTGTCTTGCTTAGATTGAGCCACCACTTTACAGCTCTGGGTTTACAGAAGGAAGGAGGAATTTAACATGGAATGAGTTTGCCAATGCAACTGTAACAACATTCACCATTTTGGTCAAGTTTTGCAGACATGATCACAATATTAATTACAACAGTCCCTTAAAGGTGGGCCAGCATTACCATTATCCCAATATTACAAATCGTGGCCAGGGCTCAGGGAACAGAATTTTAGCTACCGCCCTTATAGTTGGATTCAGATCAGAATCAGTGATATCCTGGTTCTGAGCTCAGAGTCTTAGTTTCTATGCTTTACCAGCTATCCAGGAGTTGAAATATAATTGTGGTGGGGAGGAGAGAATAGACAAGCCGGTTGAAACATATCCAGCAACTATGAATCAGGCTCCTCTGCGCAAGCATATCTGTGACTTTTTAATTCACCTGCAATCCAGCAGGAGCTGTGTACTTTCATTTCTATTTATTTGTAACTGATAAGTGCATAACGTCATCACTCTTGTGGAAACAGGGTTGTGGCACTTCAATCAAAAACTATCTGGTCTTGTACCAGTCAATACTGTTATTAGCAATATTGTATTTACTAAAGAATTACACTTCCTTTTAAGGAAATTTTCTGCTAAAATTCACGTGTATAGATTGATGACAGCCAGGGTGGATTATGACTCTGGAAACCAGGGTTCAAATCTTCACTCAGCCAAGGAAACTCACAGGGTGACCTTGGGCAAGTCATACTCTCTCAGCCTCAGGGGAAGGCAAAGGCAAATCCTATCTCAGCAAATCCTCCCAAGAAACCTCCAGGACAGGTTTGTTTTAGGATTGTCATAAGTTGGAAAGAACTTGAAGGCATAACAACATAGATTAATCCTGTTACACTCTTTTGCTTTATTACCGAGTGCACTGCCAGAGATAAATCCAAATGTTATAGGTGGTTATGCACCTATAATCAGAAGATGCAGTTTAATTTCTGAGCTTTGAGGGCAGCTTCCCCAATGAGGAGGTCCACAGTCCATGCATGGAGAGTTGATGGTGCAGCTCAGTCCACTGAATCAGAGCCACAGTGGAACAGGTTAGCCTTGTCGGTCTAGAGCTGGGCCCTCCCCCTTTATTGGGTAGCCTATGGTCCAAATATGTGAGCTTGTTTGTGCCCCCTGCTCCAACAGGCAGCATTTTGGTCTTTCCTCTGCCTATGTGGGCTGCCCTGAGATCTAACACTGCATGTGTGCGTGCACATTTAATGTAGAACAGTAGCCAGTGCACGCACGCACGCATGCGCACACACACACCTGATAGTGCCAGGGTTCTATGTGTGCACAGGCCACAAGTCCCACAAAGGCTTTGCAGGCGCAAACATGTTTTTACCTGGGAACCTGTACTGTGAGCATTTAATAAGAAAGAGAGGGCAGGTAATGGGGATGACTTCCCTGGCAATGTATTTACATAAAATGAGAGATCTAAAACATTGTACAATTGGAAAAACCATAATGGCCATCCAGTCCAACTCCCTGCCATGCAGGAATACACATTCAAAGCACTCTTGACAGATAGCAATCCAATTTCTGTTTAAAAACCTCCAAGGAAGATTCCGCCACACTCTGAAGCAGTACATTCTACTGTCAAGCAGCTTTTATTACCCTCTTCCTTTTGATTAGCAGAATGGGAACACTGTTAACATTATTTGTATGAACACAAAGTGCCTCCTTCAATACTTAGCTAAGAGTACTATACTAATTTGGAGACCTCTGCTGAGAGCCTGATGGAAACTGGCTCTGGAAAACCTTTAAAAGTTGGCAGATTCTTCTGCTCCACTAAAAGCTTTTGCCTTATTCTTCCAGTTTTGCATTTTATGATCAATAAGCCCGGCTGCCAGAGTCAGAGCTAGGATATATTTTTGGGGGGAGCAGAGGGTTACAGCTCAAAGAATCTGCCAGCTAGCAACGGCCAGTGCTCGTGCTAGCTGAGAAACTATGTCCATTGTAGTCCTCAGCACCTAATATTTTCCAGCTCTGGTCTGAGTACAATTGAAAGCAGTCGGAGAGTTTGTGCGCAAAAGATACTGTCCAATTTTTGACACATTTCAAAGACTTGCACAGTTGCTGTATCCCTGATGGGTCAAGGCTGGTGGAGGTTGTACCTGGAAGCATTCATTTTTGGATCATCAGATAAGGGAGCAATGGCTATAGAAGCTGAAAAGGTCACAGGCACGCAATGTGCTAGGAAGAAGAAATTTAGCAACAAACCACAAATCATTTTCAAAACACAATTTAGAAAGAGGCTCCATTCAGTTCATTTGGAAATACTGTAATATTGACACTTCAGCACAAATGAAGAAAAGCGCTCACTCATCATCTATCTGGCAACTCAGTCTTAAAGGCAGAGGCAACATTCCAAGAAGTCAATTTTAAAACCAAAAACCATAGTACCTTTGTGCACCTTTGGGCTAGCAAAGTGAAAAAACTAACAGATCAGTTAGGACGGTGGAATACAATAACAGGTTGTTTTTGCTGAAAAAGTTCTGCATGGGGTTTGGAAGGTTTTTTGCATTCTCTTCCTTCCTGTTGCAACTTACGTCGCCTTGATGCTCCCTCCTGTCTTGCCTCTGGTGGTAGGTATACCGCATCCGGCCATTGCTGTATACATGAACATTACCTGTACAGGAAAGAGGAACAATTTAAGAATGGAAAAAAAGGTTGTTTTAGCTAATCAAGTCAGGAGATGGAACAGAAACAATGAAACTAAGAACAGACTGCTCCTGAAATGGAGTTTAACAAGATTCTATCAACTGCACCATGAGTTTAGAAATTGCTAATAAGAAGTCCAATAGGACAAAACTCATAATGGTAAAGTTGACAGATGGGGTGGGTCTAAAAGGAAGCAATAGGAAAATCAGTTTATCAGACTAACTGAATTCAAACTGACTTCCACTCAGATCTTGAGCACAATATGTGGAAGTTAAGTTCTCCTAAAATCACTTTTATGTAAAGCCTTTTTGGATCAGAGTTTTTAATCCACTGATAAGATGGCTTATGTGCCACTGGAAACAGGTATGAAAGAAGGATGCAAATGTAAGGCTGTTCTCTCCCACCCCCAAACACTCGGCAAAATTGCTTAAGAAGCAACTGCAAAAAGCAACTGCAATATGGATTCACAAGAATTACACAAGTCTGTTTCAATGTCAAGTGTTTTATACTTTGCATTACAAGACCTGGTAGACACAAGACCTCAACACCATTTCACTAGGATCTGCCCCTCTCCAAGGGGTACCTAGTATCACTTGTAAGAGTTTTGCTTGTTGGTGAGAGGGTGCTGATACATACTGATCCTTTGACATTCTCAGGCCTGGGGACTATGATAGTCCTCTCCCTTCTCACTCCCACCTTCCACACTTTATGGCTTTTCTACAAGCATCCCCAGGGGTTGCTCTTCAGCCACCCCCTCCCTCCTTAGCCCACAGGCTCTGGCTCCCAGTCAGTTCATCTCACGCGGCTCTCCCCGGCGTTCCCTCCAGGCAGGCTCCACCACTCTCGGAGGTTTCCCGTTGCGGGCACGGGCGCTGGGCTCCCTGTGTCGTCTTCCTTTGGGCTCTCTGTAAAGGGTGGGGCCTGCCAGGGAGACTCGGGTAAGTATGACCACCTGCTGCTCCCCCCAAATCCCCTTGCTGGATCTTGGGAATCCCATAGGCTCACTCCTTCTGCCTCTCTCCACTTTTGATATGCACTCTCCCCCTGCCACCCATCATTTGGGTTCTCCTCTTCTCTACAACTCGTTTCTGGATATCATCTGAAGCTGGCAGCACCGACACTCACCAGCCCAGGCAGTCTCCCCAGAAGAAGACAGAGGGAGGTTCCTAGTGTGGGCATAAGGTGTGGGGTAGGATACCTTCTACTCCTGCAGATCTTCATCTCTACTCCATCTCTCTCACTCAAGTTCTGATGGACCTATTACATGATTGTTCTAAAGAGGGTTTTTTTGTTTCAAATTTTAGGGGACATTTAGTCTGAATTTGGAAGCGTTATTTTTGAGACTACAGTTCCCAGAATCACCTCACCAGCAGAGCAAGTAGAAGGGGAGTTCTGGGAGGTGCAGTCCAAACAGGTAATGTTTCCCAGTTCTGCCTGGAGGGCTTTCAACAAACAAGCTCTGAGCCACGCTGTGCTAGAAAACTGTTTCCCAACCTACTGCAGATAGCAGTATCACAAATGTTATCATTACAGTTAGAGAGCCAAAAGCTTTGGCACTACATGCACCTATTTGCTCCCTAGCTGTGCTTTACTAGCTGCCGTTAAAGCTCAAGCCAGGCAACTGCCAGATCCTTGACAGGAAGACTTCCAGGTGGGCTAGGCCTTTTTTTAGGTTGCTGAAATGCTTAGGATGCAAAGGAATGGCAGCATGTCAAAGTTTCTGGGTGTTTTGAATATAGACCACGCACTAGCCCCTCTGTGGATCCTCCACTGTGTTCAACAAGTCTGTTGGTGCATCTGATTTATGATTCTGAAAAATGCTGGAGGCCATTGTCACCTGGCCAAGTGACACAGTGTATTCTTTTCTGAGATGAAATGATAATAAACCTCTGAATGCTGCATCTGTTCACACACTGGAACCAACTTCTTTATTAATGTACAACCCAGCATGGTGTAGTGATTTTACTGAACTACGACGTTACAGAAGAGTATTCAAATTTGTGCTTGGCCATGGAAACCCACTGAGTGATCTTGGGCAAGACACACTCTTTCAGCCTCAGAGGAAGACAAAAGCAAACCTCATCAGAACAAATCCTACCAGGAAAATCCTGTGATAGGTTTGCCTTAGGGTTGCCACAAGTCAGAAAAGACTTGAAGGCACACAACAAATATTTATACCTTGATTTTGATTCAATATTTTTTTCCCCCCAAAAAGAAACTTGACTTTTCCATTTTTCTATTTAATCTTGGATGCAGACCTGAAGCACTGGCAACACAGTCACCATCTCTTTTTTTTAACACCTCAGGAACTGGTGAAATCATACAGTGGGTATGCCTGCCTTCCATTTCTCTTTTCTGGCTGAGAGGCTCTTTCAGCAAAATACACACCTCAGTTTTTTAGCAAGTATCTTCAAGAGGAATATAGGTTTTGCAAATATATTCTTCTGTCTTTAGGATATGTTCAGCTGAATAATTTTTCACTTTTGTAAAGGCACAAACATAGAGGAGTTAATCCAAGTTTCATGCTGCAGCAGCACAAAGCACTGGCAGTTTGCAGCTGTTCTTTCTGAACTGGAGCAGAGATGATAGTCCAGTTTATGGACTACCAAGTCCTTATTTGTGGCATGCAAGACATTCACTTAAAACTAGGCCTCAATTCAGCAGCAGCTTTTTGATCACAAACACCATCCAAGAGGTTAGGAAAAATTACAAGTATGTTACAGCTAGGGACCATCAAATTGTTAGGGTTGTCTTCTCCAAATCTTCCATCCACAAATCACCACCACATCACAGTGCATTTTGGGGGTAGGGTCTGCTTGAGTTGACTAAGTCGAGTTTCATGGTATTAGCGCAAGTTCAAATTCTGACATAGATCGTTGTAGAACCAAAGGCAGTAGAACTTTTTAATACATCCACCTACAACTTCAAGTGGTATAGTACAGTAAAAGTCTTACCAGCTCATCTGGCTACTGTGCTCAAGAATTTCTTTAGAATTGGCTCAGATGCAGAGGAATGGCAGAGATGCCTTGCCCATACAGTTATTTCCTATAACCTCCTCCCCTTGCTGGGCTGGGATTTAACTAAACGAAGCTGATCAGACCAATTCTTGCTGGCTGACAGCAGAACCTCAGAATTAAATTTATGGAATGAAAGAAGTAACAGGTGGAGTACAAGAACTCTTTTTCTGCAAGGCAGGCTCTTTTTCATCTGCTTTTGCACACAAAAGCAGAAAGAAAATTTACAAAGTTACTTTATAACTGAACATTGGTTTCAATCATTTGTTGTAGTGTTCGGAGAAACAGTTTGTTGTTTACAATGCTAGAAAAGTAACCCAATACATTGCTGTCTGTTACTTTCAATTACTTCTGTGGGGTCCTCTAGGACAGATAAAGAGAATTGTTTACATTCCTGTCAAAATGCCTCTAAAAAGGTCTTAAAATGCACTCTAAAAAACAACTTTAAAAATAAATGGAAAATACTACTTGTTACACCAACAAAGAATTTTGCAGTATTACCTTTGAAATGCAACATCACTGTGTCCTTGTGAACAAACAAACAAGCGGGTTAGGCATGTTGCTGTCACCTCCTTACTTTCAAGGTCTGGACGGAAGCAACCAAGCAGCAGTAGTCCAACCTCTTTTTCAACCCAAGACCACATGGTATCACAAACAGAGCGCAAGCACATTGCCAACAACAGAGCTCAACAGCAACTCATTCCAAATGACTCAAGCAGGAAAGTACCAAATTCTATGCTGTCAGGAACACAACTTCTACTTAAGCAGCAAACACATAGCCCTCCAGATGTCTGGTCAATCTGAGCTGGCTGATAATCCAGCAAGTACCTTGAGAGAAATTTTGGGCCTTGCAGAAGACTATCTTTCTATCAATGGGAGACATGGGGCACTCCAGAGGCAGCTGGACTGTAATTTCCAGTCAGCTGGCTAGGACTGATGCAAGTTGTAGTCCATTTACACATGGAGAGCCACATGTTCCTTATCCCTGAGGTACAAGAGGGAAAGCCAACAGCATTCCACGGAACTGATTCTTTGGGAAGAGATGTTCCTTTCCCATTCCTTGAACACACAGGGAACAAATCCTATTTCAAGTAACCTAATAAGAACTCAGGAATACCATTCTCAGCTGCATGGCAGAAATATACAACTGCTGCTAAGTTTAGAGCTATCTCAAAGAAGATCACGCCTATCAAAGGCGGGTGCACTGGGTGAGAACAATTTTCCTTTTTTGGACAGATTAGATAGGGGAGAAAGGGAGCATTCTTAGGACAGGAAACTCTTTCTAAAATTACTACCAAATTATCTTTTCTGACAGTTCCAGGGAATCCCATCTCTAATGACATTCTTTGCCAAAAAAATCTAACATAGAGGACATATTAACACAGGTTATTATTTTGTAAGTTTAGTTGTTTCAGCTGCCATAGGTTCACTAAGAGGGGCAAATAGATTTATGCAGGTTTCCTTAGGAAATGCTTCCACTCTGGCCCAAGAACAAGGAGGAAAGCCAACTAAGTGGCACTTCATTCCCCTTACACCCTCCATCCATAACCATATTTAAATGACAAGCTTACTAGACGGAAAGCCTCCACCAAAAAACATATTGAAGAGATCCTCAGGAGAGATGTCAGCTTCAAACCCTCGATTGAAATCTGTAGGACTGTGTCCGTGTCGTGTGGGACTGATTTTTGCATCTCCAAATTGGTCATATTGTTTCCTCTTCTCTGGGTTACTCAATACTGCATATGCGTTACCAATGGCTAAAATGTAAGAAAGAAAAGAATTGTTAGATTCTTCCTACTGGCAGAAGATAACATAATGGACGAGAGAAACAGAATTCTTCCATTCATCTCTCTGCAGACATAAGTCTCTTTTAGCCTGTGACCCCAACTGCAATACAAGGAATGCTATGTAGATGTATCCTACAGGGTTGTTTGAAAAAAATTAGAGACGTAACACATATGAAATACATTGACCATTCAGTAATATGACACATGAATGATAACTGCAACGGTTCTCTGACTCCCCACCACCCACAGCTCTTGATAAACTGCCAAACTCCTGTATGAGCCTGTCTGTAGTTTAAGATTTGTTTCAGAGGATTTTATTATGTCTCCCATTACCAAGAGTGGTTAGGTTGGTGGGAATGCATCACTGGGCTTTCCCTGTGGCAGATACCTATTTACAGGGGATGGGGGAATTCATTCATTTGATCTCTTACAGACTGTCTGAAGCAGTAATAAATTACATGGGACTAAATCTGGTAAGTCTCACCTGTTGGTCCCAACTAGAGTATATCCACTGAATGAATGAGACCCATTAGGTCAACTCTTATGTAAGTCCCCATGATTTAGTGGGTTGAAGGAATCTGGGACTAACAACTGGATTTAGCCCATGAAGCTGCTTACGTATTTTGTTCCTTATTCAAAAATGAATAAGAGTCAACAATGGAAAATGAGGAATGTTATCATGCATCTTCTCTGTTTTAAATTAACAGGTGTCAACCTGCCTTTAATACATTCATAAAAAAGGCAGTAATGCAAAGATGAATTTAATCAAGCTGTAATTGAATTCAGAGGATCATTTTGAGTGTCACAAGAAACTATATTTAGTAGAAAGGTCCATTCAAAGTCCACTAGGACTGGATTCAGCGGATATCAATGGGACCTAAATTAACCACGGCAATGCTTTTCAAATTGATTCCACTCAGACTTTAGCGTGATTCAGTTAGGTTGGTTTCAACTTTTTATATGTCATTTTCAATCCAAATCTGGATCTTTTTGCAGATAACTTTTATTTTATTTTCCTCCTTCTATCCTTCCTTCTGTACCAAGAGTGGGCAACTGTTAGCCTACCAGATGCTCTGGGATGGAAGCTTTCATTAGTTTTGGCCAGCATAGCCAATGGTAAAAGCTGATGGGACTTTCAACCCAATAACATCAGGAAGGCCACAAGTTCCCACCTCTGAAGTATTACTTTTCCACTTAGCCTCAAACTACATCAAGTCATAATAATCAACTGACTAATCTTCTTTGGAAGGACTGCTATATAAAATTTCTTACACAAAACTGTGGAACAATTCAGGTACGTGAAATGGAGAGTAAAATATCTACAAGGGCCCAAAGGAACAGCAGCCATGTGAAGCAATGCAGTCACTATGGAAAAGTACCAAGACAAGTTCAGTCACTGTTCTCAGCTCCTCTCTGTTACATTTGGTCTGCTCTGGTTGCAATTTAATCACTCATACAAATTGTATTTCTTTTTCCTTCTATCTGATGTCTTGATTTCTCAACTTTGTTCTCTCTCCTCACAGGAGACTGTCCTTGATGCCATGTTCCTTTCTGTAGTTTTCAGATGTTTAGGACTGACTAACACATTTTTGATTAAATAGTAGACACAACACTGACAATCTTACAACTATATAATAAAACTTGTTTATAAGAGTGAATTTGCAGTTTGTTACAGGCAATGTTGCAAACAAACAGAACAAAAAATTCGTAAAGATTGGACACTTACAAAGTGACTTTTTCCCCCCTAATGCAATCCTATGCAGGTCTACAAGACAGTAAGATTTACTTAATTTAATAGCGTTTACTTTCAGGCAACTATCCATAGGCTCACTATGTCCCACTTATCTTTAAGGCCAAAAACAATTAAGAGAAATATGTTTAGACCAACTATACTAATTCTACATCCAGTCTGAACATATTTATTTAGTTATTGAATATACCCCACCTTTCTCCTGAGATGGAACTCACTTCAAAAGGGCTCCAATTCTTCTTCTTCTTTTTTTTTTAAATATAGTCCACCTCTCAATTACACTTTTATTGGAAAGAGGTACAATATTCTTAAATGTAGTCAAACTTTCAGAATAGGCTTTGCTAAATGTGTTTTAAAGCAAATTGCAGAGCTATTGGGTTTATCACTTTTACCAAAATGTCTGTACCATGTTCTTTGGTTTGATTAAGAATACAATTATCAGTACTTCTACACTGTAATCCAGAAAAACAATTTTCATTTCATTTCTGTACCAGCTAATTTCAGAAAAGCAGAGAAACATGATTGACTAAAACAAGGTCTGAAGGCAGAAATGTCAAACTTATCAGCCGTCACTAGGAAATGGAACACTAAAGCATCAGCTGACGTAAGTGGCAGAAAAATATTAACCAAGAAATTTAAAGAGAACCTTTCTCTCTTTCCACTCTTTAAAGCCAAAGAAATGAACTCTGGGGGCATGTAGGTACTACCATGGAAAAGATAAAGGGAGCATTGAAATGGGCTTGGATGAAGATAACCCCACGAAAGATGGCCCTGTTGAGGAAGATAAATACTATCTTACTTTGTGCTCCCTAGTTGTGACATGCAACTCTTGGTAAAGCCTTCAGTAAATATAAGAATATGAAGTCCACAGATGAAGAAACCTACCTTTTGCCACTCTGAAGAATGCACTGTTGAAAAAGCATTTTTATGCTCAATGCAGTCTGGATGTCTAGACAAGTACAATTCTAATCACATCCTAATCCTGGATCTAAGGCCCAAAAAAGAACTCAAGAGATCCTATCACTGTGCTTGCTATGGCATTTTGTGTATGGAAACCTAATTTGTACAATCTCTTTCTCAACAACTCTCTCTCTCTCAATCTCTCTCTGTTTCTATATAACATATTTCATATATACCCTGTATTTCTTCCTAGGTTCTCAAAACAGCATAGTCCAAAGTTCCTTCCTGTTTATCCTCACAACATCCCTGTGAAGAAGATTAAGCTGAGAGGTAGTGAGTGGCTGAAGGTTATTCAATGAATTTTGTAGCTGAATGTGGATTTGTACCTAGGTTAGGTTGCACTTTGACTACTACACCAAGAAATCTGATACAGCTTTCTAATTATCCTCTACAATTGATTCTTAGGTATTTTATTTAACATGATAACTTTCTGATCCTCATTATTACTATTATTAATATTACTACAACTATTACATCTATTATTATTATCAGAACAGTTCCTGTTACAGAAATTGTTTTTCCCCCTCACTTAAACTATATTTAGCTCAGTTTATAAATAAAGATTGGAACTTCTGTCTTTGCTTTTAAATCTGTTTGAACCAAAACAAACATTGTTTTTCAATTACAATCTGTAGTTTTAAAAAGCTATTTACACAGAGAGAAGTACTTTAAATGTAGGTACAAATGTGATTTTCTCCTGCAAAAATCAATGGAGCACAATGCAATACAATCTTAAGTATGACTTCTCAGAAGCAATACCTACTTTGTTTAATGGGGCTTGCATGCTAGTAAGCATGTTTCAGGCTGCATCTTACAGAGCAATCTGGCACATGTCTGCTCAGAAGAAAGAAACGTGGACTTCAGTGGGGCTTCTGCTCAGATAAATGGGTGTAATGCTGCAATTTTAAAGGGCCAATTGTTAGGACTATAAAGCGGGCCCTCAGTATCCACTGGGGCTTGGTTCCAGGATCTCCTGTGGATACCAAAATCTGTGGATGCTCAAGTCCCATTATATACAGTGATGTAGTAAAATGGTGTCCCTTATATAAAATGGTGAACAACTCAAAGGTTTGCTTTCTGGATTTTTTTTATATATATATTTTTGAGCTGCGGTTGGTTAAATCCGTGGGTGCAGAATCTGTAGATACAGAGAGCTACTTGTAATTGATTCAACCCTTGAGGAAGTACATTGGGTTCCTTGAGAATGAGCACAATTCAAAGTGTCGGTTATTAATATCCAAAGAATCTGCTCCTATATACACTATGCATTTATACAAAGAAAGCGTCTTCTTAGTAATGGTCCCTGATTTTCAAATTTCAAGAGAAACAGTTAGCATCAATCTTTTTTTCTTTTCTTATACCAGATTAAAACCTCTCTCTCTGTGCAGGCATTTCCTTTTTTAAAAAAAACCTTGGCATCTTACCTTTAAAACAGTGCTTTTTAATTGATTGTTGCGCATTTGTCTGTTGGTTGAGGAGTTTTTATGCCTCTAAATCTGTAATTGCATCTTTCACCTTGCATTTCTCATTTTAAAATGGTCTGCACAGTTTGATGGCATTTTTATAAAGTTCTAATAAAAAAAAATCCTGAATTGTCCCTTAGTTCATAACTGAAAAATATGTAACTCCCCTTTCTTGGGCACGCACTTTTGCAGGCCCTTTAATTTGCTTTACCTTACTGACGACTACAAAATCATAACCTCCTGAGCTCTTTCTCTTTCCTATCTCCTTCTCTTTCCTTTTTCTTCACCCTTTGTGTCTTCTGTCCCCTTTTATAATCTCCACCACCATTTTAATGGGAGGGAAACTAACCAGAACCGATACATTACCCCTCTATCCCTTGTCTGTATATATTAGGGGAAAGGGAAGACCTTGAACTCAGTGAATCCAACATTTTCTCCAATCTACTTCAATAATGCTCGGTTTTTTACTCTCCAGCAGCACTGAAGCAGAGACAGTAAGACAGCAAGGGTGCATAATAAGCATTCCATCCCCACAATGAGGAAGCCTATGCCGCATTTTTTTGCAGTTTTGTTCCTTGCCCACGGTTATGTGAATTGGTACTCCTCCTTTTTGAGCACAGATCTATGCTGGATCATCTTTATATGAGCACAAGAAATAGAAACAAATTTTAACAAAGTGTGTAAGGTAGTTCCCATACTATGGCTCTATTCTTTATAACCAGCTATATGATTTAGTAGAACAGTACCTCCAATGGATTAGTGGCTGCCCCCAGGCTCTTTCTCACTTTCCTCCCATCCCTACTTCCTTTTCACAGACAAATAAAGCCTTTTCTGTTTCAACAGGCATTTGATAAGTACAAGGCCCATTTCATCTAACAACGTGCTGGATCCTGCTCATTGCTACACATGTGAGTGTGTGTGTCTAATGATATATGTTTTAATCTGCTTTCAAATTTTTTTGATTAATTTTGTTTTAACTTCTGTATCCTGTGAATTTTTAACTATGGCCATTTCTGCACTAGCCTATTATAGCGCTATTATTCCACTTTCAACATTCTATGGAATCCTGGGGTTTGCAGTTTAGTGAGCAGCTGGCAGGCCCCTCCCTAAACTGCAAACCCCAGGATTCCATAGGATGTTGAAAGTGGAATAATAGCGCTGTAACAGGCTAGTGCGGAAATGGCCTATGTGTCTTTTAATCTGTAAGCTGCTTTGAGTCCTGAACTGGGAAAAAGGTGAGATAAAAATATATAATACTAATACTAGCACTAATAAATAATGAGACACATGCACACAAACACATGGATTTTTCAAACTGTTTACAACGACAACAGATAGTATATTCCCATCATTCCTGTCCTTTCTTGAATACTTAAATGAAGCACCTCTTCCATGCCAAAACATCATTTTCACCATATACAAGAACTACATTTTACCTTTAAAGGCCTCTGTAGCACCTGGTGCATGATTCTTATCGGGGTGAAATTTCAGTGCTAATTTCCGGTATGCCTTCTTCAGGTCCTCATCAGAGGCATCTCTACTCACACCCAGAATTTCATAGTAGTCTTTACACTGTTTCACCCTAAAAGTTAAAGAGATGAGCTGACAAAAGCCATTGTTTATATGCAGGTTATATATCTTATGCTGCATAGCTTCACCATTCATTTCACCTCAAATAAAATTCAGGTGATGCTGACTTTAGGTTTTCCTTTCTTGAAGTTTTCAAATAGTTTTCAAATAGAACAATTAACACAGTGCTACAAACCTTCCAAGTCCTCCAGTTCACTGCAGTCTCTCCTTTAGTAGGTGGGCACACAGTCAGCTGCACATATATAGCCTTATGCCATACCATGTAAAGATCTACAGACTGTCCTTACTCTAACATCAGTATTCAAAGAAGCCCAGCACAAGGGATCCCTAACTTCCTCATAAAATCAAATAAGAAGCTGCTGCAGTTAGAAGCTGCCCCCTTGTTGCTGAGAAGAAACAAAGGATATAAATCTTCATAGATTTTGTTCTTAATGATTTTATCATTTTTCTCCTTCCTGTGAGAAAATTGCTGAAAACTGTGCAGATTTCAAGACTATTCACAGTTTGGGACTTCCTCTATCAGGGAAAAAAAAAAAAAGGACAAAACAAATACAGTTCAGGGATAGCAGCGAAGGAGTTCAGGGCCACCTGTAGCCCACAGGTCAAATGCTTCTCATTCCTGAAGTTATAAAATCTCAGCCATGTCACAGCACTCTAAAGATTAGAATCAACCCAAAGAAAATGGTGCCCCCATGTGATGTAAGTCTGCATTATGCTAAAGTAAAGGGTTTGGGCAATGTTTTGACTACATCCTAACCCCAACCTGATATATGCTGAATTAGCTCCCGAATCCAGGTCAGAAAGACACTAAGAATATCATCTCATATGAAGCAGTGGTCAGTTCTAACCAAAACGAACAGCATTAAAGGGCTATTAATAACCAACTTATAGATGTAGGCCGTTGTTTATAGGAAAGCAAAAATTTAACCATGGTAACAATGCAAATTTATACACATCTACTCAAGACTGACAGACTGGTATTAGGAAACCCATGAACTGGGTGCAAACATGATTTTTCAACATTTTCCTTCCTGTTATTTTGATTTTTCCCATCACAACGAAATTTAAGATAAAAATTAATATTTTAAAGTATTTTTTATTATTTTTTATTTTTAAGTATTTTTAAAATATTTTAAGTATTTTTTCATTCTAGACTAGTCTATGCGAAGGAAATTCATTGCCAATGCAATAAAATAAATGGCATGCAATATTTAGTGCGCATATGTCTATATTTACTTTTTTGGACAGGAAGCATAATTTTTATCAGATTTTGAGAAGAATTCATGCCTCCCCCCCACAAAAAAGTTAAGACTCTCTGATTTAAGGGAAACATTTTGTTTACTTAAATGGCAAAATCAGCTACAAACTTTTTAAAGGAAGCGTTTTATGGCATTTAAAAGTCACAAAATAGCCTCAGGGCACTGTCTATTTCCCACCCTTGAATTATAGTTTTCACAGTCTATGTGTAAAGGTACATGAGGCAAGTCTAGTTCTGAAGCTAAAGGTCCTGACACTGATCACCACATGAATAGAAAACCTTCTAGGAACCATATCAATCACTGTGAGGACACTACAGAAAGAACAGAGTGCAAGTGTAATACATAATCTGTGCCCGGTGCCCAACAAAAATATATAAATATTAATCACCATTAAGAAAAGATAAAAAAAACAGAGATCCAGTCCTTTGATCTTAGAATGCTTAAATTCTAGCTGCATGTTCCATTTCTAATAAATCAACATGAGCAAGGGACCCACTGATAAAACATTCTGTCACAGAGAATGTCCATTCACAAACTCATAGGGAATATCCTTTGCGCATACCTCTTCTCCCAGGTACTAAGATCGGATAGGGCCTTAATCCAATAGCTACTGTTCTCTAGTGTCAGACTGGTTTGCCCTGCAAGGGATAACGACTTTCACTGGTAGCACCCTTGTTATGGTGCCCTTTCAGCAAAAAAGTTCAGTAAGCTTATATTGTACTGGTGTTTTTGAAAAAAAGAAACACTGTTCTCATATTTTTGCAGAAGAATTTTCTAAACTAAAGCTAATATTTGAGAAATTGCTGTTACAGATTTTTACTGTTAAGCATTTCTATTGCCTTATAATGTTCTTATTGTTTTAATGCTTGTGCACTAGGACCAAAAACACTTGCACTGTGGGAGTTGCGGAATATTTTCTGAACTCAATAAGAATTCCAGGATATTATAATGTATGCAAATACTTCATGTCCAGAAGAGAACTGATGTGTGTAGAATCCAGAATCCATCAGAAGTTAGAAAACATATGGGAAAATAAAAGCAATACAGAATCAGATTTGAAAAAACAAAAGCTAACATTCCTTTTAGTGTGAGATACTTCCTGACCCAAGCAAATTCCAGCATCCCCTGAATGGAAGAAATTTTAATCTCTCCTTAACAGGACCAGCCTAGCAATAGTGTCACTTCTGCTTTGCCCCATTGTGGGTTGCATAAATTTTTGTTCCAATACATTATACTGACTGAGACAAAAAGGATCCCAATGACAAAAAGCAATCAGTTTGTTGGGATGTTTTTGGTCTCAGCTTATTCTTTTTCAAGGTATAAGTACATGTATGTGAAAAGTGGCTGAAATTTGAGAAATCCTTTGCAACTATTCAGTACATGGGAAGTCCAGTTCTGTGAGGATTTTGGCCCGGAGTCCTCCGTTGCAGAAATAAAATAACATGAGGGTGAATGCACTGTGTATTGGGGTCTGCATGCTTTTTTTTTTTAATGATGGACACATTGTATACAGCTCCAAGGGTTCTTATGAAGTATTAAAGATATACTCTAAGCACAAACACAACAAAATAAAGTGCAAAAACTAAAACCTCCCATCATGGACAGACACGCAGAATTTCAGGAACAGTAATCTAGTATTATTATTTTGTGGGATTACAGTTGGTCATGCTGCTTGGCAATAACTGGAGTCTCACAACCTCTGGAGGGCCACACTATGACTGTTGATCAATATATGCCCAGAAGCTACATCCTAATGCTTATGTCCCGCCTCCAAATGTGACTGAAAAAAAAAGACTTTGCAAAATAGTGAGCTTGGGCTTTCTAATAAGAGTGAGGTTCTGGATTATGCACTTACCTCTTCACTGCATCTACCTGATCCTGAGTGTAACCTTTACTGGTATCCCCACCTGCCTCTCCATTGGCTGAAGGGAAGTCAGCACTCATTTTTCTGCGGGTTGGGTTTGTGGGTTCCTTGGGCTGGGAATGGCCATTTGACGACTGTTCACTCTTGGTGAGGGAGTCAAGCAGCACTACAAGAAGAAAGCACAGTTTTGAGTTCAAAATTTCATTTCTTTCACAGACCCTAGCAAATGGTCTTTTACTCCTTGCCCAATGGGCCCTTTACCACAGCATTTCTGTACATCCGTTCAATAAAACAAAGCTGGCTGAGACATTTAGTCCTACATTTAGAGAAAAAGAGCACTAATTGATACAACTAATTTGTTGCTTGATTACTTTGTGCCAACAAATGAATCATCTCATGAAATTTGGATTGCTTTGTGGATGGAGCTTCTTTCAGAGAGTAAGAGACAAAATTTAAAATGTCAAAAAAACATGATAAAGGGTATTGAAACATTGTATACATTTGTTTTTGAAAGTAAGTGAAAATGAAAGCCATATTGTTTAAGTTTTCTGCAAATAAGTCATGGCAATAACTGTATCTAAAGATATCTTTAAATACTGCAATTCATGCCAACAATTATATCTAAAAGCTTACTTATTCTGCATACAAGGTCTTCTTTGTCACTTATGCTAAGAAAACATCTCCTTGACTTACTTCTGCTTTGGTTACTTTTATAAAATACGTGATTGAAAATTTAGAGCTTCTTGTTGTTGTGTGCCTTCCAGTTGTTTCTAACTTATGGTGACTTTGTCACAGGGTTTCTTGGCAAGATTTCTTCAGAGGGGGTTTGCCTTTGCCTCCCTCTGATGTTGAGAGCATGTGACTTGCCCAAGGTCACCCAGTGGGTTTTCTGTGGCTGAGTGAGGATTCGAATCCTGGACTCCTGGAGTCATAATCCAACACTCAAAACACTCTACCACATTGCCATAACTATGACACATTCCATGGAGCTTTTCTCATCTGCTTCTAAGAACACATAGTTCTTCTTATGTATCAAACAAGACCGAACCTCAAACTGAAGTGTCATGTGTAAAACAAAGCTGTGTATTGCTATTGTCAATTGGAAGGGGAGAAGAAGGGAGGAAAGACAAAAGACCACCAAAAAAAAAAAAAAGGAAAGGAAAAAAAAGGAGAGGGACAGATAATTGGACTGCCACTACTGCTAATCCTAGCACCATAGCCAATGTGAGGGATGACAGAAGTTGTAGTTCAGCACCATCTAGGGGGTCATACATCCCTCCTCCCTGAAAGTGCAAGGCACTGGTGTGAGTTCTGCTTTAAATTATTTGTATTTTACAGTCTTCTTTCACTGCACTGAGAGCGCAATTAGGTGTAGGAATGACAAAATAAACTGTCATACATGTTAGCAATAGCAGTGTGACACAATCCTTTATCTGGAAAGACTATTTCAGGGTTCAACAGCACAACTTGAACTTCTCAACAAGAGACTTTGCCAAATCACTCACCCAACAGGAAATACACACAAACAGTACTTCTTGTTAAAATATAATCTCTGTAGTACAGTTTCAGAACCTGTGTCCATCCAAATGTTGCTGGACTACAACTGTCACAAACCCCGACTACAAGCCACACTGGCTAAAACTGATGGGTGTTTGGAGTCCAACAACATCTTGAGGGCCATCTATTCCATAAACCTTTCTAAATCCAACAAGGAAATTCTGCACTTAACAAAAAACTTCCTGCTCACCAATACTGCTTCCGTGATCTCACTATGACGTTGTTGTTGTTGTTGTTGTTGTGTGCCTTCAAGTTGCTTCCAACTTATGGCAACCCTAAGGTGAACCTTTCATAGGATTTTTGGCAGCTGAGAGTATGTGGCACACCTGAGGTTACCCTGCTGGTTTCCATGGCCAATCAGGTAATCGAACTCCGGTATCTGGGGTTGTAGTCCAGCACTCAAACCACTATACTATGTTGGCTTTCAACATAAAATACATCTATTTTGCATCCATTACATATCCTCTGCAAGAGTCTATTCCAGCTTCTAGCCAGTATCATTTTATATCAAATGTAGGGAAGTGATGCAACAAAGCAATTCTTCCTCAAACTGGTTTTCCAGCACAGTTTCCTGAGTGAAATGTCAGGTTGCCCCATTAACTTCACTGGAAAGGAACAAAGCTTAAGCTTAATTTATCTTGCATTATCAGTGTCTGGATCCAAACACAGAGCAGGTTGAAATCAATGAGATTTTATTTCAAACTAACTTAAGTCTCAGTGGTTTTAATGAAGCCTACTCTATGTACGACTAGTTCTGGATTCAATCCAGTGTGGCCTATAAGTGCTAGATTTTGGATGGATTGTCCCCAAATAATTATCACCCTCCACAATAAAAAATCATTCTCCCTCACCTATCCATAACTTCTTCTAATGCACTAACTACGCACACATCTATAGATTTAGAGCAAGGGTGGTAATCATGAGGCCTTCCAGATCAGCTGAAAAGCTGTTCTCATCACTTCATGCCCACATGAACAAATGCTGAAAAACAATGGGAGCTACAGCCCAACAAGATCTGGAGGGCTGCATGATCCCCACCCCAATTTAGAGTCATACTCTTTCGTACTTTAAAAACATCAACAACATGGATTCAGCCATGGCAACTAACATTATTTTGACATACACAGCCATTAACATGGATTAAATTAGAAGCTGGGGGTGGGAGAGAAATCTTTTTAACCATCCTGGTTGTTAAACTAAAGAATAATATAACCAATTATTTTAAAATGATCTTTAGCCCATACTGCTATTCAAAGCTTTACACTATAAAGTCTGAACAAAGCTTTCCAGCCTCTGCTAAAGTTGTCTCCCTAACAAATACATCTGTAATGAGAATGAACAACAGAGAATGTGTTATTCCTTAAGAGAGAGGAGGCAAGATGCTGTCACCAGTCAAAAAACCACTAAAAAACCCTCATTGACAAATGATCACCTTGCTGGTTTAAGTAAAGAAACTATTTCAACTAAAAACTGAAAATAATGTGCTGCTTAATACAGTGTTCAGAAAATATTTTCCAAGCCACTTTGGTAAAATAACCAAACATAACGAGAACTAATGGAACTAGAAGAAACATTGTATACTGTACAAGTTGTCTAAGCATAAACAAGGCAGTATGGAGAAGATGTGAAGTTAATCCCAACAGTGAATGGGCATCAAGTTCTAAACTTGCTTTTGCTACATCTACCTGCAACATTGTTTTAACTTGTCTGAATAATGGTAGTACATCTAAAGGTCATTATCAAAGGCAGAATTCATTATCTGCAAATGGATAATTCTAAGGATGTGATATAGTGTAAAAGATTATTATATACCATAAAGGAGTGAGTCACATCTGGTGAGAAAAAATAAAGCATTTAGCTCTCACATGTGTTATATAAGCAAAGAAGGACATGGACCTAGAGGTCCTTCCTATTAAGTTCCCTTTTACCGTACCAAAGATTTCAACATTGGTTTTGTTCACTCAGAACAAAATACATTATTATATACTATAAAAGATACAAAGAACATTTTATTAACACTTTTGCTTAGTTTGGTTTCCATTCTCTCCCACTAAGTTATTTTCCAATTAGGGAAAAATAAGTTAAAAGGAAGCTTTTAAAAGGAAGGAACAAGCTGCAACATCATGCAGAAAGAAAAAAGCTAACAGAATCACAAGTAGAACATATTACAACAACTGACTGCTTCTGGCTTCCAAACAAGTCAGAGTGATTCCAAAAGGATGGCACCTTTTGTCAGAGAAAAGTCCTCCCAGAATATCACAACATCCTTAGAAAGAAAATACCATCACTTAACAATCAGAGGCTCACACGGAGTACCTCATATGTTGTCACAAACACACACACACACAAACCTCCTGTTGGCCACGTCTTCAGAATCTGTACATACTACAAATACACACAGCAGTATTTGTGAATGTGTACCCATTAAGCAGAAACTCAAGCATTCTTATATAAAGCAAAGCTCAAAGACTGGAAGTGGGACTAGTCTTGAAAGATTTCAAACCATGTTCTTTTGAGACACTTATTGGGGTGGAGAGGACAGCAATAGGGAAGAAAGTTTCTTTCTTCAAAGTGAATGGAGAATGAATATCATTCTCTAAGCAGCTCTTGATGACTATCATGATGACTATGTCAGGATTCCTTTGCTGGGAAGAAGTGGCCCTTGTTTAAAGATAAATTGGTCAGAGGACAGCCTTCAGCTCAAATATTATGTTCAAGGTAAACTACATTCACATGTCAATGCTCCTACTCTGTAGGTACATATTACACCGTCTTTCCTGGGTGAAACTTTTTGAAGGCTTTCTGCTACTTTCTCCCTTGCTCTGAAGACTGCTAATGAGTATGTGTCTTGCGTGGGTTTTTTATCACTTTATAATGGAAAGCCTTGTTATTCAGGATTTGAGAGAGAAAGTGAAAGACACAAGAAAGCATTATGTGAATTTTCTCAACTTCCCACCACAAAATTATCAAGGACAGAGCACACTTGAGGCCACATTTGCAACACTTTTGAGTTTCTACACATCATTTCACACTTCTTAAGCAAATCAATAATGCTGTGTAGGGTGGTAGACCTTTTCTCCCAATGGAGGGCGTGTGTGTGTTTTACAGATGTACCACAAACAGAAATTCAACACACAGATCTTTCTGAAGAGACAGAGCAACAGGGGATGTTGCCACTGTTTATAAAACCTGTTTATACAACTTTAAAATATGCCATGTTGTTAAAACAGCATTCATTTGGCTTCTTCTGCCCCCCAAAGAAGGGTATTCCAGGAGAGAGGACCACAAGGGAAGGAGCGCAGAACAGGGGGTGTAATTCTTGTAGGAAGACAGAGAGATCAAAGTTTGCTGCAAGGATTCTATATTTCTGGATGGAGTAGAGAGATTATTGTGAGCAGAAGAAGAAAAATCGCAATGATCTGAGAAGTCAGTGGCAAAGTACACTGAAACAAAACAAAACAAATCAAAACAAAAAACCGACAACACTGAGGGAAAGAAGAGCTGTAGTGAATGGCCACAAAAATGAGATTGCTGCTGGGAGCTAAGAGACAAGCACCATTTCCGCCTACAGTGTTAAAATGCTGCTATTCCACTATCAACCTCCTATGGGATTCTGGGGTTTGTAGTTTAGGGAAGGGCATTTCGAATTCTCAGCCAAAGAGCTCTTTGGTCTCAGGAAACTACAAACCCCAGAAATCCACAGGGTGTTGAAAGTGGAATAGCAGCAGTTTAACACTGTAGTGCGGAAATGGCCAAGGAGAGGCCAGGTGACTGTGGGCAAACACTGTGGGGGAATGTATCAATTTCTGGGCATAAGATCTGTCCTGTTCGATGAATCAAGAATCTGCAGAAATCAGCTATATCTGTGTCCAACTCTGTCTCCAGTGATATGTCCCAGGGACAAGGCCGTGCAGGCAAGGGTCCCTACCCTGACCTCCATCTTAAGGCTTTGCCTTTTGAAGCTACACAATCCCTGAAGAGGGACTACTGTGGCTGAGGAGTGAAGCGTCAAATACAATAGGGAAGGGAAGTCATTTTAGCCAGGCAGGCAGGAGCCTGAGGTGCAAAGTTGGAAACTGATCATTACCACAAGTGGACGACCGGTTCTAGCGAGGGGAATCAGGCAGCATGAGGGGGATAAAAATGGGTCACAGACCCCAAATATTCAAAAGCCCCAAGCTAAGGCCTAGAGAAACCAGAAACCACAGCCTTAATATGAGGAAGCAGAAGCCTAGACGAGAAAGGGAGGCATAAGAAGGGGGAAGATCGCCAGGGGCCGGTTCGCGGGTGGTCTCGGCTTGGAGTAGGGGGTGGTAGGGGGGCGATCTCTATCTCCCTCGATGTGCTGGCCCCCTCCCCCGCAGCCCGATCGCTTCTGGGAGTTGTAGTCCCCTCAAGTTGGTGGGGGCTAGCTCCTCACTCTTCTCGGACAGTGCAAGAGGCCGGCTTTTGCAGGCGGGACTCCCACTATCCCCCGCGCCCGGAAGGCAGGCCGGCACCCTCGACAACTCGCTTCGCTGCCCCGATCCCCCGCTCTCGACACACCGCCCGGCGACTTCAAATCCCATGGAACCCCGCGCCGCCACAGTTCAGGCGCACGCGCAGTGCGGGCAAGAGGTCAAGCCGGCTGCCACAGGCCCCGGCCGCCGGCTGCTCCGGGCCATCCCCGTCCCTCAGCCCCGCTCACCGCGGACCCGCTGCGACGGGTAAAGGCGCTGCGCCTTCTCCAAGAAACGACGCGCCTTTTCCGTCTGGCTGGCTTTGAGGGCGGCCACCGCGATCGCAATACAACGCTCCGCCTCGTCCCGGTTGGATTCCATGGTGGCCGCGGCGATGGGAGGCGCCGGCGCACGGTGATTCCGTCACCCGGGGGATGGCGTAGCGTCCCCTGGTGGAATCGCCCTGATTGTGCGGGCTGCGGGCTCTACCGAATTGCCTGTGCTAGCCGCGGCGCCTCATGCCGTATTGTCTCGAAGAGAGGGGCACGTTTCTGTAGGGGAACTGGACTGTTCTAGTGAACTGTTCTAGTGGTCTTATTCCACTTTCAACATTCTGTGGAATTCTGGGGTTTGTAGTTTACTGAGGCCAAAGAGCTCTCTGGCTGAGAATTCTAAATGCCCCTCCCTGAACTGCAAACCCCAGGATTCCATAGGGTGTTGAATAATAGCACTAGAACAGTCTAGTGCGGAAAGGCCCTAACTGGAAATCTCCAGCTGCTGAGTCCACGGGGCAGAACCTGAGGAAGCCCATTTGACAACTGCCATCACCAGGATCAGTTAAACCAGTGCATTAGAAGCAATCTGATGTGGGGGGCCTGGAGATTCCTTTTCCCAGTGTGCCAGGGACAAACCTCACATTTATGCCCATGGGTTATAATGGTTTCTTGCTTTCTTGGACACTTAGAATCATAGAGATGTAGAATTGGAAGAGACCACAGGGGCCATCCAGTCCCACCCCCTGCCATGCAGGAACACCCTCAAAGCACTCCTGACAGATGGCCATCCAGCCTCTGCTTAAAAACCTCCAAGGAAGGAGACTCCACTACACTCCGAGGCAGCATATTCCACTGCCGGACAGCCCTGACTGTCAGGAAGTTCTTCCTGAGGTTCAGGTGGAATCTCCTTTCCTGCAGCTTGAATCCATTGCTCCTTGTCCTGGTCTCTGGAGCAGCAGAAAACAAGTCCCCTCCTTCCTCTACGTGGCATCCCTTCAAATATTTAAACATGGCTATCATGTCCCCTCTTAACCTTCTCTTCTGCAGACTAAACATACCCAGCTCTCTAAGTCTATCCTCATAGGGCATGGCTTCCAGGCCTCTCACCATTTTGGTTGCCCTCCTCTGGACTTGTCAATATCCTTCTTGAATTGGGGTGCCCAGAACTGGACACAGTATTCAAGATGGGGTCTAACTTGGCAGGGACTGGGCAGCCAATGGCTCACAGACCAGCACTGCCAGCATAGGCAGCAAGGTTTTGGTGGTCATGAAAAGTCCTCAAACCTTTACTCATTTCACCTTTGTTGTGTAGTCCTCCTCCGTCATGTCAAGGAAGTGAGATTGCTGCCTGTGGGATTTTCTGATTCAGATACCAAAAGATCATGGTAATGGGTGCCTATGTACCTTCCCTGGGGATGGGAGCAGGCACCATTTTCTCAGCTGGCTCAAGTAGGAAAATGTCTCATGACAGCCCAGTGGATGGTCCTTCTGGCCTCTTTCATAGAATCGTGAAGCTGGAAGAGACCATAAGGGTCACTACGTCCAACCCCTCTTTGTAGAACTGAAATGAACACAAGAGACAATGAAATAAATCACTAGTGCAAAACAACAGAAAGACCAAAGGAAATGTAAAATAAAACTCAAATTCTCTAGTCTTTTAAGTCACTCTGGAGGTATAATTGTATTTTAGTCTGTTGCAGCAAAACTGGCTAACATTTTATTTGACATGGTTGACAGAGACTGTAGCGGGCTTCATTACATGCTCAGAATGGGCTGTATTCCATGCAGGCATATTTGTAGAAGTGCTGTTTCTATCTGTTTGTTACTGCATCATGCAAAAATAGATAGAAGGGCTTTCACCAAATCTGGAGTTTATGTTAGGGATGGACTGATTCAATTTACTTTAGAAAGGGCATGGGGATGCCTTGATTATTTTTCCACTGGATTTTCACCAAATTTGGAGAATATGTTTGGTCTGGTCTGAATAGGCTGTGTGGTATACACAGAAATGACTTGGAGAGGGGACCTGGAGACCACCCCAATTCTTTTCTCATTCATATAGAGTATTGTGGCAAAGCACATCATTTGAAAGATTTCAATGGTTTCAGAAAATTGAATGTTTTCAGGTTTTGGCATAACTGTATGAATAAATTTAAGCCTCTGTCCCTTTCCACATCACATGTAAATGGATGAAAAGATTTTAATCAAGTTCTGACTTAACAGGCTGTGTGGCATACATACCAGGGGAAGGGATTGGATCAAGCAAGTTATTTTTAATTCATTCAAAGTAGTGTGTTTCGTAGCTGATCAGAAGAGGCATGCCTCTCAAGGGTGAGTGAGATTGATGTGCAATGTAGGGAAAGTCTGATCTCTCAAAGAGGCAGACTATTCTAATTCTCCCAAGCAGTGTGTCGCAGTACAAGTAGCACCAAATAAAATGCTAGCCTTTAAAGGCTTTAAACAAAGTTCTGAAAACTGTACTCCCCCTGCCCCCCCCAAAAAAGTATCATTACTAAGGTCCAGTAGTAGACTATAATATAATAAATCAGCAAAGGAGGAGACTAGGGGCATTTCTGCACTAGACTGTTATAGTGCTATTGTTGCACTTTCAATATCCTATGGAATCCTGGGGCTTGCAGTTTAGAGAGGGGCCTCAAAGGTAGAATAATCGCACTATAACAGTCTAGTGTGGAAATGGCCTAGGCTCTACATGTTTGTAGATGGAACAAATTTTATTCTTTAAAAAAGCCCAATAGGTTTTGGCCTGTTTGTATATTTTGACCTTCTTCAGGGGCATGAATACAACAGAAATTTCTGGAGTTGCTACTGCAGTCTTCCTGAGAAGCAGACTGCTATGTAACAAAATATAGAGAGAGCAAATCTCATTCCTATAATTACCTTAAAATATATTTTAAAAGGAAAGAAAAACATACCAAAAGAGACCAAAAATATATCTAAATTTTAAAACACAGACAAGTGGTTGCTGACTGGCCACAAATATTTCCATGTCATCCTGAATGCAATTGATTTCTAATAGAAAGAAGAGAAAACTATCTCCAAGCCTGTCATGATTCCCTCTCCAAAGAAAGATTAACTGGCTCCTCATATCAGGTGCTGCACTTGTTCGAAGCCAAGAAGCAGTAAAAATATCCATGGAAGTGCAGAAGGCCACCTGGTAGATGCAGCATGACACCCTGGGGATGGGGGGTGGGGGCTTAGCAGTGTGGCTGGAGTAGCCCGGTTTATAGTCTTGTGGCACACACACTGAAAACACAGCTTTTCCACTACCTGTGGCAGATAAGTAGGCTTGGGGAGTTCATTGACATCTAATGAACCCAGACATGAACACTTTTTTTTTCATTAAAAGACCCAACCCCAACATATAGGGGTCACAGAGGGAAAGTATGGCCATATTTTTCATATCCTTTAGGCTACTTTTGGTCTAGAAAAGACTGTTCCAGACAGGAAGTAAATGAAGTCAACTTTCTGATTTAAAGCAAGCAAACAAACAAATACTTTTTCTGGGCATAAAACAGCTTTGGCAGCAGGACACCGGAAACATTTTTTTGGGAAAAATGTTTGGGGCTTGGGGCCCCTGAGGAGCTCAAAATAGTATTGGGACCTTATGTAGCCCACAGGCCCCATTTTTTCCAGCCCTGATGTATGGGAACTGTCCCCTGTCGGAGCAATTTCATACCCTCCAACATTTGACAGCTGAAAACGGGGACACATATGGCCAAGCCACATCAGTTTGGTCAAGTTATTAATGAGGAAGAACAGACAGGCTAGGAGAGGTTGCAGCAGTTTGCTTTTGGCTGAACCTACTGGGAAGGACAAGATTCTGCCCCCTCCTCTGTTTTCCCTTCTGCTATGTCTATTGTGTCTGAACTACTTTTGCACTTTGAACTCAGTTTGCAGCAACTGAAGTAAACTGAGGACAAAGGGGAAAAGTGGGAGGTGGAGAGAGAAACTGGGACATTTCAAAAGCAGCTGGAAAAATGGGATGACAGAGGTTTAATCAGGACTGTTGCCTAATTGGAAGATATGCAATTTAATCTCAGATTTTGTCAGTTTTCTTCTGCCTTATTAATTTTGTGACTTTGTTTTTCATGGAACTACCATCCATTGTTCTGCAGATTGCATAAAACTGCCTTTTTCCATGAGTTTTTAAAAGTTGTTTTAAACTTTTTTTTTAAAGCAAAATGGCCTTTATGAGATTTAAGTATGCTTAAGCACAGTAGTTATGGTGCTTCACTGTGACTCCTGGCCCAACTGATGTTCCCACCCATTCCTGTGAGCACTCCCCATTGTAACAGTTGGAATCAGGGTCTCTGTCATAATTCCCCCTCAAGCCAGAGGTGGCACAAATAAGGAGAAGTGAGAACATCAGTCAGCTGCTTCTCAATCAACAGAGAAACACCCCTCATTGACTGCAGAAGCTGCCACCTGGTAAGTGAAGGTTGGAGGACTTTCACAGTCCCTATGTAGCCCCTAAATGGGCTACTTAGGGATCATGAAGACGTAATAGTCATGAGTGTATAACTCTAGGTTACACATTTGAAAGTGGCATAGAGAATTCCATCCATTATTTTTAAGCAAGCTAAGTGGATCTGAAAATAGCTTCTCATTTCCATGACTGCAGCTTTCTTTTCTTTTTCCACTCTTTAGCTTTCTTGTTTGAACAGGGTGAAAGAATTGCTTAGATAGAACAAAACCTCTGAGATTATTGGGAATGGTTTCCTGGATATTGCCGAGACCACCATGCATTTAAATAAATCAATAGGGCATATGCACAGAAGGAATATAGATCATTATTCTGTCAGATAAACACTTTAGTCCTACTCCTTCCAAAATCTTTCTAAAATTGCTTCTGAGTCTTCCACACAGGTTGAATTTAAAAGAAGTTATAGTTCCCATATCTGAGCATCTGGCCCTTAGTGTCAGGGCTTACAGTCTTTTCCCCAGTTCTCATGACAAGAACAAAGAAATCTCAGGGCATGAATTGTGTGTGTTAGTATAGTTTTTTCATCTGCTAGACTTAGCACTTTGTCAAGAGGCTCAGCTCCTGTCATGTTAACTGGGAGAATATGTTTCATTTAAGCAGTAGATGAAAAGCGATAGAGATTGCTAGCGCTACACTGTATTCATTACTAATTGCTGTTTGCAACAAATGTATCAGTCACCAATTGCTGAGTACAATTTGTAACTGGTACTGGTTCAAAGGCTTCAAGGTGTGATCTGGTGATAGTCAGGGCCTGGGGACATCCGGGAAAAGGGGGAGGATTGGAGAGATGGAACGTGAAACTAGCTAGGAGGTGTTGTGAGAACGGACCAGAACAGAGGAACTTCTATTTTCTCAGGATGAAGTTATGTAAAAATTAGGAAGGTCTGGGAACTCAGGGTTCTGGTGCGGTGTTATGATATTCACAGCTCTCACCAATCGTTGTTAATTTGCACCTTAGTTTGTATGTCAAAGTATAAAACCTGTTGCCTTCTAACATACACCAGTCTCAGCAATTTTTGAAAGCTGTTGTGTTGCTTGCTAATTCCTAAATAAACACCGCAGCTAGAAGTCTGAGTGCTTCCTTGGAAGAGCAAGATAGCCCACACATGACGCACTTTTCTGAATGACATACTCTGTGAAACTGTGGTTAATGCTTAAGCTGTCATGCTTAATGGTGTTAACTGGGGCTACTCCTTGTGACCTCATCAAAACCTGCCTCCTGTGACATCATAAGGTGCTGGCCCTGCAATCTCAGGGCTTGGGTTGTTCTGACCTGGTGGTCCTTTCCCCAGCACATCAGGAGAATGCCTGATTGAGGAAGGTGGCAGTTAAATCACCCCACTTTGCTTTGTGGATTCCTTCTTCTTTATATCACATTTCTAGCATATCTCTGTCCAAAGAGGGAATGGAGGTGCATCCTGCTGAAGAAAATGGCAATCTCTATGCATAAGATTGCATCTTGATAGGGATCTGGAAGCCTCCAAGCATAACGGATGGTACTTACTGGACAAAATATCATTTCTTAGAATCATAGAAATGTAGAGTTGGAAGAGACCACAGGGGCCATCCAGTCCAACCCCCTGCCATGCAGGAACACCCTCAAGCAATCCCGACAGATGGCCATCAAGCCTCTGCTTAAAAACCTCCAAGGAAGGAGACTCCACTACACTCCGAGGCAGCAGATTCCACTGCCGGACAGTCCTGGCTGTCAGGAAGTTCTTCCTGAGGTTCATAAATTATTTCTTCATAAATTAAAATGTCAGTGTCTATAATGTTTGCATGGAAAAATCATAAATATTGAACATTTCAGATCTAAACAGCATTACAGAGCTGAAGTAGCTGCAAAACTTGGAAAAGGTAAGTTCATTGAGGATGTAGGAGATGGCATTTTCAGTGGCTGCTCTCGTAATATGAAATTTCCTTCCAGGAGAGGCTTGCCTGGTTCCCTCTCTGTTGTCTTTCTGCAGACAAGTAAAGAATGTTTTATTCAAAAAGATGACAAAAGTGATTAGTGAGGCAGAACACACAAGCCAGGAGAGGTTGCAGCAGTTTATTTTTGCCTGAGCCTATTAGGAAGGGCAAGATTCTGCCCTCTCTTGCTGCTAACTTAATTGAGTGCAAACTGCTTTTGCACTTTCAACTCAGTTTGCAGCAATGGAAGTATGCTGAAAACAAATAGGGCAAGTGGGAGGAGGAAAGAGAAACTAGAACCACTGAAAAATTTGAGCAGTGACGATTAATCAGGACTGTCCCTGGCAAACTGGGACAGTTAGAAGATATGCATTTTTAGAGGCTGGAAAGGATAGGATGGGACATTCTGCTTTTATGAGCCTAATTGTACACACCAAAATCAGGATCTAGCACAATACCTTTACAATAAGTTCAGCTTCCAATTTTTTAAACCAGGTCATTTTTAAAGAAGAGCCTTCAAATAACTGAAATTTTGTAAAAAGTGTATACTTTTTTCATCATCCATTTTTATCTAATATGCTTACCAGGAGGAAGGAATGTCAGCAATGGGTAAGTATTGCAAAATATCAGCCTTTGGCATAGAGTGCATAGTTCTTTTCTCCCTGTTTTCCCAGTACAAAACTAATATCTGTTTTCTTTTAGCCTGTTTGCTTTTTTTTCAACCATGAGATGAATGTGCCCAATAATAAAAAAAGCAATTTTGAAATATTGGTCTATAGTCCTTTATATGGGATCAAGTCATGCTGAGTTCTCCTTTCATATTTTGTTTGATCACTGGGCAGAATTACAGTCTTATAAGCCAGTTTTCAAGTCTGTAAGTTGTTCTCTTTACAACCCACAGCTATGTTCTAAATTATGACCTTGTGGCTGACAGGAAATGACAAAAGTTGTAGCAATAGGATGGCTCCCCAAAACCATTTGATATTAAATTCACATAGCAGGCTGTGAAGACATGATGCAACAGCTCTAACAAAGCTAAGCAGGTGAGTACCTGGACTCTGGATAGTTTTTAAAGAAGTAGTTGTGTTAGGCTATTTCTTTACTACACTGTTATAGTGCTTTTATTCCACTTTCAAAATCCTCTGGAATCCTGGGGTTTGCAGTTTAGGGAAAGGCATTTAGAATTCTCAGCAAGAGAGCTCTCTGGCCTCAGTAAACTACAGACCCCAGAATTCTATATGATGTTGAAAGTGGAATAATAGCACTAGAACAGTGTAGTGCAGAAATGTCCTTAGTCTCTTGCAGCATAAAAAGGAGGAAGAGAGGGGTGGGAAAACGTAGCACCACCTTTAAGACTGATTAGTTTTTATTTTTGCATGAGCTCTCATGGATATAAATCCATAGTGTCTGGATGAGAGACAGCTTAGCAGCCAACCCTACTATTAGTCAAAGTGAGGCATCTGTGTCAGGCAATAGATGCTGGTGGGGGTGGGGAGGGGGCAGAATAGATAAAGCTATAAGTGCCACATGGCCAGCTCTGCACCTCCTAAGCTTGCCTTTGGCTTGCTGCTCTCAGGAGCACTGGGTGGGCGTCTTGCCACCAATGTTGAAATAAGAAGCAACTGCCAATCCAGCCACCATTTTCACGTGGAATGGAGAGAGATGCCATCTTGCGCTTATTCTCAGCCAGCAAAATATCCTTTTGTCATGTCAGAGGACTCTTCCAGCAAGGAGGAGACAACTAAAGAACTGAAAGGAACTGACTGTCTTTGAGGACTCAGGACCTCAAAGACCTAGGACATGGAGTGATGGCTTCAAATTTGTGGAAAAGAGATCCTACCTAAACATTAGGAAGAACTTCCTGACAATAAGAACACTTTGACAATGGAATATGCTGCCTCTGAGGCCATTTCTGCACTAGACTGTTATAGCGCTATCATTCCACTTTCAACATCCTATGGAATTCTGGGGTTTGCTGTTCAGAGAGGTCGGCCCCTCCCCGAACTGAGTGTGGTGGAGTCTTCTTCTTTGGAGGTTTTTAAACAGAAGTTGGATGGCCATCTGTCAGAAATACTTTGATGGTGTATTCGTGCATGGCAACGGGTTAGATTCAGTGACCCTTGTGGTCTCTTCTAGCTCTATGATTCTATAACTCTCAAGGCCATGGGAGGCTGACCCCTGGGAGACTGTTCAGGCTCCAGAGTGTGAGCGTTAGTTAGAGAACTACACAGGCATGGGCTTTATGGTGAACAACCAAAGCACTAGACTGCAAGAAGACCTCCTCGGGAGGAATGGGGTTGACCAGACTGCATATGGTTGATGTCTGGTTGGAGCCTCCGTAGCTCAGCAGAAAAAGCCTCATACTCAGTGTAAAGAAAAATGTAAAAAACACTTGAGTAAAGACTACACAGTAAATATCTGTAGCCTGTAAATATCTGAAAGTCCCTGGAGCCTAGCAAACAGAACGTGGCTAACAGGCAAGGCCAACAGGCATTTTGTAATTGATTGACTGATCAATCTCAAGGGGTGCTCACCAGTGGCTTCTCTTCATCCTGTAGGGAAGTGACTAGCAGAGTGCCACAGGATTCTGTTCTGGGCCCAGTGCTATTAAGCATCTTTATCAGTGACCTGATGAGGGAACAGAAGGCTTTAGTAGACCACAAACTGAACATGAGTTAGCAGTGTGATGTGGCAGCTGAAAAGGCCAATGTGATTCTAGGGTGCTTTAGTAGGATTATAGTGATTAGACTGAGGGAAGTAATTGTACCCACTTCATTCTGCTTTTGTCAGACCTCACCAGAAATGCTGTGTCCAGTTCTGGGCACCACAGTTGAAGAACGATATTGACAACCTGGGACATGTCCAGAGAGGGCAATGAAAATGTAAAAGGCATGGAAACTACACCCTATGAGTAGCAGCTTAGGGAGCTGGAAATGTTTAGCCTGGAGAAGAGAAGGGTAAGAGGTGACATGATAGTTATATTTAAATGTTTGAAGGGATGTCATATGGAGGATGGAGCAAGCCTATGGAGTCTCCTTTGGAGGCTTTTAATCAGCCTGGATGGCCATCTGTCAGGAGTCATTTGACAGGGTATTCCTGAATGGACAGGGGATTGGACTGGATGATCCTTCTGGTCTCTTCCAACTCTATAGTTCTATTATTCTATCAACCCCTTTTTCACTGCAAAAATGGAAGGAAAGCATTGGTTCTATATTACAGATAACAGATTTTTTTAATAAAAAAAATGCAAATGTGATAACTATGTGAAAGATGAAGGAGAAGGAGACAATCATAAATGCTGTAAATGTGAAACTCAGACAAAGTTATTCCTACTAAATTACATAAAAATTTTAATCTCTCTAGGCTTCAAATACTGGCTGTACATCTGGTAATTGGTTTTGCAAAGCAGTGGATGTCTGATGTGAGACAAGAGAAAATAGAATGGTTGATAAAAAATGTGGAATATACTAGTTTATATTAAATTAACTAGATAGAATCTACATTTTGTCATGCTTAGAGCAAACCTATTGAAATCAAAAGACCTGAGCAGTCATGACCAACTTAAGTCCCATTGAATTCAATAGGTCTGTTCTGAGGGGAAAAGAAATTTGGATCCAACCTACAGTTTATCAAAAATAAAACATTAACAAGACAGAAATTATGTCCAATTGTGTAAACTGTGGCAACCAGTAATAGTGCTTCACAATATTTGATTAACATAGATTATTGTATAATTTAAGTCATTATGGCCAAGTAAGTGCATTGATGAAGCCAGTATGGTGTAGCAGTTTTGAGTGTTGGGCTATGACTTGGGGAGCAGGGTTCAGTTCCTCACTTGGGCCATTTCCGCACTAGACAGTTATAGCGCTATCATTCCACTTTCAACATCCTATGGACCTGGGGTTTGCAGTTTCGGGAGGGGCCGCTTGGCCCCTCCCTAAACTGCAAACCCCAGGATTCCATAGGATGTTGAAAGTGGAATAATAGCGCTATAACAGTCTAGTGTGGGAATGGCCTTGGTTGTGGAAACCCACTGGTTGACCTTGGGCGTATCACACACTCTCAGCCCCAGAAAACCCTGTGATAGGGTTGCCTTAGGGTTGGTCATCTTAGGGTTGGAAATGGCTTGAAGGCACACAACAACAACAAAATGGTATTAATGCTCATACAATTTAAAAAGGAAACATAATAGATAAATGAATTAGAAACAGCTTTTAAAACAAGTTTTGTTATCCATTTTTAATACTGATATTAAAATGATATTGTTGTAATACTCCCTCCCATATATATATATATATATAATACCATAGCAGTTTTGTAAAGACTATTATTTAATAAAAATCAAGGAAACTGATTTACCTCTGGATAGAAATGTCCAGAACTGCACTGTTAGTTGCTTGGAATGATTTGTACTCTATACCTATTTACAAGCTTTGCTTTATCTCAAAGTTCATTCTCATGATCAAAATAGCTTGTTAGGTAAGTGATTTGAGTGGAACTTTGTCGGCAGAGATATAGGTCAAGAAGCTAGAGGGGCATCGAAACACACTATAGTAGAGGTAGAACTTGTACTGCCCTCCAGATGTTACTGGACTGCAACTTTTAGAAACCTGAACTAGCTCTGTTAAAGAATGCTGGGAGATGCAGTTTAAAAACCTCTGGAGGGCTGCCAAATTCCCACTCTTGCATTACAGGATTCCATCCAACATGTCATTCATGCTCCTGTTGGCAAAACATAACAGTTCTGAGGTTTGCAGAAATCAGCAGGTAGTCTGTAACTGTTCTAGCGTGGGTGGTGGTTGTTGTTGTTTGTCGTTGTCATTATTATTATTACATCCATTGAGGCCTGCAAAATACATGTGCCCAGGCAGAATGTATTCAATGTGAAGATCAAACCAATCAATTTCAAAATAAGAACTCTATCCCAAAATTAGCCCAATTGTTCTGCAAAAATAAACTGAATTGAATTTATGTGTTTACTTATTTATGCCACTTCTAGCTGAAGATTTTAAGTGCTATGCAACAATAATGAAATATACAATATAAGACAAAGCATAAAATCAGGATAAAACGTTTACATTATCTGTGAAACAGATGCTGAGGGAGAACTACACTGGGAAGGACTGCAAAAATAGGTAAATGCCTCAAAATAAGGATTATTCATTCAAACTGGATATCAGAATGGAGAGTATTATATGTTATTTGGTGCTACTGCGCTAAGTGCCCTTCTCCAAATGACTGTAGCATTGACCTCAGGAGCATAATGGCTCCACTGGAACCTTACCTCAAGAAATGAACAGCTTTATAAATGAGAAGCAAACTTCTCAGA
This sequence comes from Ctenosaura bakeri, assembly GCA_948474755.1. Classification (NCBI taxonomy): domain Eukaryota; kingdom Metazoa; phylum Chordata; class Lepidosauria; order Squamata; family Iguanidae; genus Ctenosaura; species Ctenosaura bakeri. The sequence continues at coordinate 320,348 of CAOLHI010001436.1, read as the reverse complement.
TAAACAGATAAACAGGCTGCTGGCATTATGCAAATATGCTTTTTCTGCGTGTGCTTATTTGCATAAAGAAATCTCTTTCTAATCATCCTGGAATGAGGCAAGGATGAAATCTAAGTCCTGAAATCTTTATTCATTCACTCTCCTTTTGCCTCTGAAATTCATGCATAATAAAGTGAATCTTTGCAGACATAAAGTCTCGGATATTTGCTTTCAGTGTGGAGTGGGGTGGGTGTTTAAATGAATGCTAGATTCTCAAGGAACCAAACTTGGTCCCATCTTCCGTCTCTCACAGAAGACAGACAGCTTAGCTTGTACCCAATATTTATTATCCACAACTCCCACTCAGCTCATTCATTTTTATGAATTCTAGTGGTCATGAACTAACAATGAAGGAGTGGTATATGCCATTCAACAGCAAACCCCTCAGATAATGCATATGCTCCGGGGAAGTTCATATTTACCAAGAACGGCTTCTATTTTCTATTACCTGTTCCTAGTCAGTCATCATTAGGGATGTCAAATGTATGTGCATAGACTAGGAATTTGACAGTTTCTTTCCTCAGGCTCCTCCTCCAAGTTTTCGTTCTCTTTTCTTCTGACTATGAAGCAGGAACAGCTTGAGATGCATGTAAAGGCGTATGTACTGTGCAGCCCACAGCATTACTTCTTAAACATGCTGGAGCTGCCCTACTCAACTTAAAACCCCTACGTTTTGATTCCTGTTGGCATCATGGGAAGTAAATTCACCCTGGATTCATGGCATTCTTGTCAGTGAATCCACTCTGGATTTTAATTTGAACATTAAAGGGCCTGTCCTATTCAGCACCTTGGGTAACTTCTTTACAGTTTACACTGGAAGCCAGAGTGGATTCACCACTCCACTGACATGGAAGCCCCCGCCTGCAAACACTGCTTCCTCTGTATCCCATACTAGTTTTAAAAGGACAGGTTTGTGAGAGGTTTACTAAAGGCCCAGCAATACATTACACTGAATGTGTAATCTGTTGTATATGTGTAAGCAAGAGATACTGTGGGGTGGAGAAGTCACTACCCATTGGGTTGAATGGGAGCTTCTTTTCCAGGGCTAACAGCAGTTTGAGGGACATGTTATTTTTGTCAGTGGCATTAGAGAGCCAGTGTCATATAGTGGTTTGAGTATTGGACTAAGACACTGGGAAAACAGGGTTCAAATCCTCATTCAGCCATGGAAACCTACTGTGGGACCTCTGGTAAGTCACATTCTCTTACCTTAGTGGAAGGCAACACCAGACCTCTTCTGAATGAATCTTGCCAGTGAACTCACTATGATGGATTTGCCATAAGATGGAGTCAACTTGAAGGCACATCACAGGAAATGAGAGTGAAGATGAGAGTTAAATGCTCTCTCCCATCATGCTTTTTAATACCACTTGCAACAGAGGCTCTTGTTCCTTACCATTGACCACTTTAAAAGACACCAATAGAAAGGGCAAGGAAAAATAAAGCAGTCATGTGATCCAGAAGCAAAAACAAAACAAGCAGAGTTGGGTAACACTGTCTGTTAAGGCTAATAAAATGTGACAGGAGATTTGGGATTTCTCTAGAGCTCTTTATCACACATGAGAGTATGTTGTTGGTAGCCCAGAACTGAAAATGACGTGTTTAGCATTGTGTATCATTTGGACTCCTAACACACCTCTCTTCAAAAGCTAGTCTTGAGAAAGAAGGAACTTTTATAAAGTGCAGAGCAAATGGAAGGATGGTGGATGTAAAAATCAGAGGTGTTAAAAGTAGAGATAATTGTAGAGGCTTGTTTTTTAACATCATATTTTTTTCTTTGTGTACCCCTGCAAGGTCTGGGGCTGATTATTAGGTGACCATTGCAGTCCCTTCCAGCTCTATGATTCTATAGAGAAGGCTAAGAGGGGACATGATAGCCATGTTTAAATATTTGAAGGGATGCCATGTAGAGGAAGGAGAGGGCTTGTTTTTTTGCTGCTCCAGAGACCAGGACAAGGAGCAACGGATTCAAACTGCAGGAAAGGAGATTCCACCTGAACCTCAGGAAGAACTTCCTGACAGTCAGAGCTGTCTGGAAGTGGAATCTGCTGCCTCGGAGTGTAGTGGAGTCCTCTTCTTTGGAGGTTTTTAAGCAGAGGCTGGATGGCCATCTGTCTTTGAGGGTGTTCCTGCATGGCAGGGGGTTGGACTGGATGGCCCGTGTGGTCTCTTCCAACTCTACATTTCTATGATTCTGTGATTCTATAATTCCATTTTTTTCTACCTCAGTATTTCACCATTTTGAAGGGCCTGCTAACTCTTCAAACATCTCACACGTTGCCCAACCAGCCATATGATTAGGTGAAATGACCTTTAGGTCTCTCTCATAACCTCTATGATCCTAAGAGCCAGGAAACCTGTTCTAAGAGTGACATTCTTTTTAAAAAAGTAGTGTGCACTTCAAGTTCTATGTGACAAGTGGGAAATAGGAAATGTTGCACTTGGATTAATCAAGATCAGGTTTAGATTTGGAAACGACAGTCTAAGATTTAAGGTGGGGGATGTAAGCATAAAGGCTTTTGCGAAGTTCTTTCATACACATTTTGTAATGGCTAAACATTGTCTAGGCCTGTCTGATATGGCAAAAATAATACATGCACATTTTGTTTTTCAAATCCCTTGCTACAAAACTTCTGTGAGGTTTGCTTTGACACTTTTTTTTTTCTGGATGGAGAGTTATTTGTTTGTTTAATTCATAAGCTTTCAGGGTCTCTTTAGGCTGATATCAACTGGATACACCTGGCCTGCCAGGCATATTGGTTGGTTCATGGGCATGTGTGTTAGTACCTGTGTGTTAGCCATAGGCTAAGACTTTGGGGCCTTTGTTTGCCAGTTAATTTCCCTCTGCTGAAAGGTCATCCACTAGACATGCTGAGTCAACCTCCCCAGCCGCCCATGTTTACACCAGGCCAAAGGTAATTATGCACCTTTTTCTGGTGGCTATTGTATCAAAGAGGTTAATTAATTCCAAAGCTGACAAAGCTCAGTGTCTATTAGACTGAATTCAATAGAGGCCAAATGGCAAACGAGAACAGGGGAGTGCAAGGCTTTTGTATCGTAGAGATTAATTAGAACTTGGCTACTCTTGCAACCAGGCAAGAACTTGGAGTTTTGCCAGTTCACTTGTGGTCAGGAAAATCCCCAAAAAGTTATTGTCCCAAAGACTTCTTGAATGAGGAGGATCTGTCCTCCATCAGGCACACTTGGTAACACATGCACACTTACTCACAGTAAAGAAATGATTCACAGCATAGCAGGAAGCAACCTCAGTGAGAGAGCCAGTTTAGCCTGCAACAAGAATGCTTGAAATGGTTGCCGGAGTAGTCTTTTACTAACAGGAGATAAGGAACCCTGCTAGTGAATTGTGAAGATGGCTAATGGGACACCAGCAAGGGTGCCCAGTGCATGTCAATACAGCCAAATGCACATTGGAACCCCTTTACTGGCATCCCGTTATGCATCAGAGATGTTTGGTGCACATTGGTCACTTTGCTGGCTCTGCTATAAAGTTACATAAAGCAGCCCTCTTCTGGATATAGACTTTATGAAACTGCCCAGTTCTAATTCCTCCACTTATGGAGATGCAACTCCTATATAGGATTCCAGCCAATATTTTCCAGTTCATCATGTTTTTCTACATCTGAGCAATCTTGCTCTCTTTACACGGGTGTCATAAATGCATAAATAAACACACTACACTACAGTACGCACGCACACACACCAAGCAATGGGGCATTTAAGGCACTATTGTACAAGCACTATTGGCCAGAGGACTGTACATAGAGGCAGTTTGAAAATCAGTGCAAAGATAGCTACTTCCCAAAGTTCTGTCAGCAGAACTGCTCTTGAACTAATACTGTGTTTAAATGGTCCAAAGGTGGGGATGGCCATAGAACACCAATGATGCCTGGTGGTTTCCTTGCTAGTAGAGTGGTGAATCTGATCCAAGCGTTAGTCCAAATTTCAAAATAGGTATTCAAAGTATAAAAGCCATTTGGAGGATAAAGTTCAGCACCTTGCGTAGTTCTTTTAAAGTCTGGCTTTAAAATTACTATGGATTCACTTTCTCACCGACATGGAGGTCACCAGCTACTGCTGTAGAATACAAAAACCAGGGCATTTCCTGAAAGGTGATTGCTAGAGAAGTGGGAGAAAATGTGAATGGAAATACAAGGATTTAATTTGGGGGGGGGAAGGGACAAGACAGAGGATGTAAAACAGCAGTTTCTACAATTTTCAGAGCTTAATTCAAGTTGCTGCAACTTACAAAGACTCTCCAGTTTATGTATTTACTAAGTATTTACTAAGTTAGCTTACTTCTTCCCTCCCAGTTGCTGTGGTGCCAGGTCTCACCTTCCATTCTGCTCTGCGTCCATCTCCTGGTTAAAAGCAAGTAGGCTAGATTAAATGTTCCTTATCTGGTGGCGCAGTGGTTAAATGCCAGTACTGCAAGCCACAAACCACAAGGTTGTGAGTTCGATCCTGCCGGGCCCCAAGGTTGACTCAGCCTTCCATCCTTTCACAGGTCGGTAAAATGAGTACCCAGCTTGTTGGGGGCATGTATAGAAAATGTTTCGAAATACATGCTAAGTTGTTCGCCGCCTCAATCCATATGGAGAGGCGGGATACAAATAAATAAATAAATAAAATAAAAAATAAAAAATCTCATGTCCCTAAGGAAATGAGGAAGAATTAGTCCTGTTTCACTTGGATCTGGGAACAGCCCCTTTACCTAAGATTTCTCTTTTAATCTTCAAACAGAAAAAAATGTTCTGTTTGTGTGTCTATGTTTGAATTATTAATGGATAACATTTAATGACATCACTGGGGGCTGTCTCTAGGTCTCAGGTTTTGGCCTGGAACTATCAGGGCCTGGAATGATCCTGTACTAGCAAGCTTAGTTGGGCCTTTGATACAGAGCAGGCTCCTTTAACTTAATAGGTAGGCCACAAGTTGTGTGCTTTCACAGCAGGTTTCAGTGACTTGGGCTGAGTAGGGTAGTATAAAAAGAAAGGCAATGGGTTATATATTGGAACCATTCCTTCTTCAGGCTGACATTCAAGAAAGCTGGTGTCACCAAGATGGATGGTTTTTTTTCCAGCCTCATCAGGGTGATAGAAGAGAATTTGTAGAACTGGAGTAGCCAAGTAGTGACATTAGCAGATAAGTTATAGTCAGTCAGGACAGGTCACTTCCAACAGCAAAGGAAAGAGAAAACAGTCTGTTAACGCTGCTGTGATTACTTAGCAGCAGATTTTTCAAGCCCTGATGGATCCATAATGTTTATCACCTATAATTAAGAAGTCATCAGCAACCCTGGCATCTTTGCCAGAACAGACCTTGCCCTTAATTAACAAAGGCCCCCCAACAAGACAGGCAACTGATACAGGAAGAGGTCCAATGTAGAGTCATGATTCCCCTTTAAAAGCATCAAGGGCACAGAGCTGGCATATTATGTTAACACATGGACAAAGTGGAAAAGGAAGCTAATGTTAGATATTATTAGAAAAGACAGTGTTATTAATTATCGTTCTTCACTTCTGTGTAGTGTTTCCAAGGTTTCAAAGCATTCTGTGGATATTGTCTAGTCTAGTTAAGACAGTCTTCTAAGAGTAACTTGTATTATGTCCCATTTTTGGTTGCTGATCAAGCAGCACTACTTAAAGCTTGAGATCAGAAAAGTTACTTCTTGGACCAAAGACTCCAGAATCCCCTGTCATGCTTGCCAATTTGGGGATTCTGGAGGCTGTGATTTAAAAGAGTAACTTTTAGAAGTTATGTGGCATGGCCAGTGTTGGAGTACTATGCATATTTCTGGATCCCCCAGGCCCTTAAAAAAATCTATCATAAAGGCAGAGATGGTACAGAAAAAGTAAAAGGAAATGATCTAAGGAGCTGGAGTGTCTGTTTTAGGAGGGAAATGGCAGGTCCTTTAAGTTTTGAAACCATTCTCCAACATGACTAGAGAGGACCTGTCAGAGCAGGACTTACAATGCTATCTAAGGTGCTGAACTTGATTTGAGTACAAAGTTCAGCACTTTGGACAGCGCCTTTAAAGGTTAGGCTAAAAAACACAGCAGATTCACCACCCACACAACAGAGGCACCAGGCACCACTGCCACCATATGAAGCACAACACCTCACTGGCTGTCACTTAAGGATCAAACTTTTCAGTTTAAACAGCACAGATCTATTTGCAAATTCAAAGAAGTCTATGTAAGAAGCAGGCTGATTAGCATTATGACTGCAGGGGGTAAGGTAGGAATTTTATTTCTCCTAATCCCATTGGAAAGCCTCCCAACCCTTGCTCTATAAAGTTAAACTGTCCTTCCTTTCATAAAAAAAAAAATTCCCTTCCCTGGCAATAACATTTGCTATTTGCATTTGTGAAAAGATAAAAGATTCAAGCAGTTCCAAGTGACTGCCAGGTGCAGTTTGCCCTTGACCTGCCTAACATTTTAAAAGGTTAGAAAAACTCATGAGAGATGAGCCTGTGAATAACTGTTACCTGGGGTAAATAAATGCTCGCTTCTGGCTAAAATTTCAGAATCAGTCTTACTTGGGTTTCACCTGCTTTTCTGTGGGAAATGTAGAAGTATGGTTATTTTAAAGTTTTCTGTCATGAAGGAATAAACAATGAATGTCTTCTGGAATTCCCTGATGGATCATTGGTACTAATGAACACCAGGGATAGCAGTGATGAGAGCAGTGACAGAATGCTGACATGGTCAGGCAATTTCACACTCTGATGAGATGAACCTCTAATGTCACCTTATGGTTACTATTGTTTTCAACCACATTCTTAGGATGACGCAAGAAACTGCTTGAGTGGCTAATTGGCATTAACAATTGAGCCTCACAGAACTATAAGGCAAAAAGCAAAGACAGAAGAAGGAGAAGAAAGAGGGGAATGAAAATGAAAAACTATTTTCAAGCATGTCAGCTTTTTTCTAGGAGAAGCCTGCCGTTAGGCAAAGAGAGGTGACTGCCTTAGGCAGTAGATGCCATGGGGCATGAAAGCAATAGGAAGAGCTAGAGAACATAGTTCTGTGTATGTTTTAGCTTGCCTACCTCTCTTAAATTAACCTCTTGCTTTCAAGTGGAGGATGTTGACTCATTACCAGTCTTGAAATAAGATTCACCTCCCATCCCACTTGGCTTTTATGTGTGAAAAGAGTGGAGAGGCCGCCCTGTACTCTGAATCAGGCAGCAAAACAGCATAGGCCAACCTTGAGAAGCAGCATAGAAGGAAGTGTAATTCTCTACCTCAGCCAGCCAGGATAGTATAGTAGTTGGACTACAACTCTGGAGACCAGAGTTCAAATCTTCATTCAACTATGGAAACCCACTGGGTCACCTTGGGCAAGGCACTCTCTCTCCACTTCAGAAGGCAAAGGCAACCCTCCTCTGAACAAATCTTGCCAAGCAAATCCTGTGATAGGTTCACCTTAGGGTCATCATAAGTCAGAAATGAAGACACACAACAACAGATTCTCTATACCACGATAAACAGTGTAGATGGGGGAGGATAGGCTCCCAAGGAAGTCTGCAAACAGAGCCATGACTACCGTACGTGTCATAAGGAGGGACTCTGAAGTGTGCCAACTTATGTGCCATTTTTCTACCCTGCAGTAAGAGTCATCAGGGGTGATACTGGTTGCTACTGGATAGAGTAGAAATTTTCTTCTCAAATAAAAAATTGAGCTAAGCTTTCTTTCCCGCTCAATACTAAACTATTGAGGAGTATTTACTAGGATCATGATCTTTAGTTTAGTTTAGTTAATTTGAGGACAAGAATGGTAGACAAACAGCATACAAGGCTATATCATCAGTAAGTGCTCTGAGGTATGTTAAAGACAAAAGGGGACCCCCCCCAGAACCTGATATCTTATGATATTGAGAGTGTTGTTAAAATATTTTAACGAACTAAAATCTTGAGAGCAGAAATGGGAAAATGGGTAAGGACAGCCATTTGGATGTCCTAGGCCTCAGGACCAGATCAAGTTCACCCTTTCTAGATCCCTTTAGTGAGAGTGGCACAGCCTTCACTAATGCAGATTTGTCCTGATAATATCTGGTGAGTGTAGTTTCCTCAACCCTTAGGTGTATTGCCTCTGTGTGCCAAGTACAGCCAGAAGAGTTAATCTCAGTAGCATTCCTGATGTAGAAGGTTAATACGGGGAAAATAATATACTATAATATATCAAACATATAATGTTTGATTAATTTTTCATTCCAATTTTACTTCAAGTTTATTCTTTCCACCGGAGGGAAAGATAGATTGGAAGAGGTCCAGAGTTCAATGACCAAAATCTTCTAATGGATGTCCTACCATTAGAGAGTGAAACAAGCATCTCAGGTGGCGGATGCTAATGTGCAGCTACATCTGCCTGGCTTTTCTTCTAGTCCAGGGACATATCCACACTACACTATTATAGTGCTGCATTCCACTTTAACTGGCATGGGGACAACCTGTGGAATCCTGGAGCATATAGTTTGGTGAGGCAGTAGAACTCTCTGGCTGAGAATTTTGAATGCCCCTCTCTAAACTGCAAATCCCAGGATTCCATGGGATGTTACCATGATAGCTAAAGTGGAATATCACACAATAATTGTGTAGTGTGAATGGGCCACTGTTACTTGCCCTCTGTTGCAGGACACAGGACACAGGTCCTAAATAGGCCTGCTAGCCTCAGGAGTATCAGATGACTTTTTCCCCCCACTGCCATTGTGTTGAAGGAATGGAGTGGGGTGCCATCTTCTCTCCAGCAGCAAAACTGAGCTAGCTGTGCAGTATAACATATACACAGTTTCTCTTCCCAGATCACAACCACCACCACCACCTCTTCCTCCTCCTCTTCTTTTTCTTCTTCTTCAAAGTCTAGGACAGAAAATATTTTGTTCAGAGTTAAAAGGCTTCTGTTTTGTAAGTTGTTGCAGTGTGTTGGATGTGTACAGAAGCATATTGCTGCCCACAGACTCTAAGTCATTCCCTCTCAGGTATAAACCTCTTTGACAGCTTAAATGTCAAGATGAATCTGTGTTTGAATCAGGAACAAGCAGCAAGGCACTGGATTGTGTCTTTTTGATTATGCTCAAATCTATCCAGGCTTCTTCAAACAGGCATCTCTTTTGTCTAAATAACTATTGAATACAGATAATAAGGAGTGATTGTGTACTGCTAAGCAGACTGTAAATAGCTTCTGCATCTCATTGTTGAAGCTATTGGGAGTTACACACATCAATAGGATGTTACAGGGGATTGTTCCCCTACATATCCAAAATCATCAGCTTTGATTCTTAAAAATGCAGAAGGCAGAAACAGAAGAATGTCATGAAGTTTATTTTGTTGACATACAATATGTACTGGACATCTTCATCTGTATGTCAAAAGAGCTTCTACTTTCTGCTTTTCAATTTTCTGGAAATATAAGAAATGAGCTGTAGTGCATGCACTGGATTCTGTAGTTAAGCCTCGGAGCAAATGAGTAAATATCTTTCTAGACATTTTGCAAGCAATGCACAAAATGCTACTTAGCTCATACAGGAGATCCAGATCTCTCTGTCTCTCAGTCCTCGACACATAGCATTTGTTGAAAGTAAGTACCATAAGTAAGTAATTTGTTCCATCAAGAAGTCTTGGCTTCAATTCCTTTGCCTTTATTCCCATATTCACTCTTTGTTGTTATTTGCTGTCAAGTCAATTTCCATTTACGGTGATCCTATGAATGAGAAATCTCAAAGAGCCCTGCTCTGCTCAAGTCCTGCAAACTCAAGGCTATGGCTTTCTTGATTTTATCTTTCCACTTGTGGTGTTGTCTTCTTCTATTCCTAATGCCTTTCACTTTACCAAGCATTATTGTCTGAAATCCTACTGGACAGTTATGAATGCATAACCCACCATAGTTACAGAGCTACACAGTAAATTCTGGCTCAAATCCCTTCTCCCTCCACTTCCACATTTGCCAGGAAGCAGCTGTTGTGATTGATAGGAGCCCATTCCTCATCACTCAGAAAGCAGCAGACTGATGTTCTCATCTACTCCCATGAACAATCTCCTTTGCAACAGCCAGAAGCAGGGTCTCTGTTGCAATCTCTCCTCACACCACACATCATTCACATGAGGGGAGCAGATGGGAATGTCAGCTGTTTCCTGAATGGCAGAGGAACAGACCCCCATTGATCACAGTGGCTGCTGCCTTGTAAGTAGGGTTTGGGGGCCCTATGTGTCCCATAAACTAGGGACTACATAACCACACAGTTATGAATGTGTAACTCGAAGTTACCAAAGGATTCCACCCATTGTCTTTTCCAATGAGTCATGTCTTCTCAGAATGTATCCAAAGTCCAGTTTCAGGCCATTTCCACACTAGACTGTTATAGTGCTATTATTCCACTTTCAACATCTATGGAATCCTGGGGTTTGCAGTTTCGGGAGGGGCCGATGGCAAACCCCAAATGGCAAACCCCAGGATTACAGAGGATGTTGAAAAAAGGCTAGTGCAGAAATGGCCCCAGTCTTCATTTGCTCTAAGACCCACACATTTGTCACATTTCTCTAGGGTATCCATGGAACTCTCCTCCAGCATCACATTTCAGATCAGGTTGATTCTCTTCTTATCAGCTTTCTTCACTGTCCAGCTTTCACAACCCTATATCTATCTATATCTATATCTATATCTATATCTATATCTATTATCTATAGATAGATATATAGATATATATACACAGAGAGAGAGGATTAGTATTTATAATGGTAGCTTATAGTCACTCTTTTCAGTAAAAGCCCTTAAGAAAAATTATCCTTCCTAGCGCTCTTAAATTCATACCCTTAAATCCACTTTCCCAGCAAACATGGTGCCTGGGTAATCAGAGGGTCAAAGTCTTTGTAATGGTACAAGTGATTGACATGAGCAACGTCTTTTTACAGAACAAGAAAAAAAAGTGTTGGTTTTTTATGAAAAAGAGTATACTTTTCTGGAGATCTGCTTAGCTAATAAGCCGTAACATTATGTTTGCAACTATGAATAATATCCAGCAATGAGAAATGATTATTAATCACTATGATGTTATAATTAGGTCTGTGCCACTGTTTTGTTACTTTTTTCCAATTATTGCTGTATTCTTTTACTAAAAAATAGGAATGGGACAAATCCAGAATTTTCCGCATCCGAATCCCTGGAAGGTTCTGGGAATCCACAAATCTCACGAATCTCGAATCTTTCGAATCCTTTTTTAAAAAAAGAGTTTGAAAAGCAAGGGAAAGAAGGATAATCTTGGGCAAGACAAAGGCCCCTTTCGCACAGCATTTGCCATGCAAAAGGGCACCTTGAGTGTTGCGCGATTGTGAGGAGTGATCTGCATGATACACTCACAATCGCGCGATGCTCCAAGGTAGGGCAGGCGCTGCTCGTGCACTTTTTCATTTTTGGCTTTCAGTCGAAAATGGTGCACGATTGCGCATTGCTCCAGGGCCCCGCACATACTTGTCATGTGTATGGAGCCTCTGGAGCCACGGCGGTCACGCTTCCTGCCCCAGCGCAGGCTGGGAAACTCCCAGGCTGAGCTGCAGAAGGAAGAGGCAGGGCTCTCACGCTACCTGCTCGGGAGCAGGCAGCTCATGTGGAGCTGAAGTTGTGGGAATGCGAGAGCCTCTCACTGGAGGCTGCTCGCATGATCCCTGCACCCCAGTGCCGAAAAAAGGTAAGGTGCAGAAAGGGCCACACTCTTTCAGCCTTAGCAAAAACCTAGGCAAAGGCAAACCTCTCTCTGAAGAAATCTGGCCAAGACAATTGTCCCAGTTTTGCCTCAGGATCTCCCCAGATTGAAAATAACATGAAGGCCCTTTCTACACAGGCAGGAAAATGTGGATTAATCCCACATTTTCCTGCCTGTGTAAACAGGGCCACATGCTACAGTAGAGAGATAATCCAGGTCAAAACTGGCTTTTCTTTACATAGCTCCTTCTGGCATCCTGGGGTTTGTAGTTTGATGATGCACTGGTACACTTTGGCAGAGAAGGCTGTGACACCTTGTAAAACTCCAAACTCCAGAATTGTGTCTGAAAGAGGTTTGCAGAGGAGCTCTGCAAAGGAATGTTTCAACTATCCATGAAATCTCAAACCTGTAGCTTCCAGTCAAGTACTGAACTTAAATATGAAATGTTCAATTTAAATATCTTAGAATACAAGCCGAGATGTAATTTGTGAAATTGTTAGCAAAGGTCATTATTACTCCAAGAGAAAACCTCACCTACTCACTATCTTCCCTTTTATATACGATCTCCCAGGTTTTCAGGCATCCTGGTCATCCTGGTTTTCAGGTGTCCCGGTCTCCCAGATTTTCAGGCGTCCTGGTCTCCAACAATCTATTTAGTTGGCAGATTTGAAAGATTCGGTCTGCCTATTTTGGCTTAGGGATTCAGATTTGGGAATCTTCAATCTTTACCCAGGATTCAAGAATTCGGTTGGCCCATCCCTACTAAAAAAATACAATGAAATGTAAACAATTTTTGAAATATGTCAGCAACACGCACCTTCTTTCAACACAATCCTGTTTGATGATTACCATTGCTTCTTGTGGCACCATCTTCCAGTTAGCTATTTGTGGTGTGAAGAAGTTCTTTGTTTGATCACTCCTGAATTTCTCACTTCCTGGGTTTTGGTGCTATATATCTATTTTCTCTGTACCATGCATAATTTTATAGATTCCCGCCCGCCCACCCCCCGCTTCATATGTCTTTTAAGTGACAAAGATTCATATGGTATAGCCTTGGCTCACAGGGGACTGCTGTGCACCAAGATGCAGCATGTATATTGCATTTTGAATATTGGTTACAATCACTGAATGGGAAGGAAGGCCTACTGCTGAGACTTAAGGGGAAGGAGAGGTGATATTCATTTTTCCTGGTCCCACAATCTTAGCAAAGGCATGCAGGGAGGGGCTGTGGTGCCTGGTGGTAGAATGCATACTTCCTTTCTTTTTTTTTCTTTTTTCTTTTTTAAAAGCTTTTTTTAATTAAAACCATTTTTTATCAAACAGGAGGGAAAAAGAAAAAGAAAAAAGAACAAACAGGAAAACTATATAACAATACTAAACTACAAATAAAACTACTAATAAACAAACAAACTACAAATGCATACTACTACTACTACTACAACAATACAAATAAAAAAGCAAAAAATACCTAACAAAACTACGCGCATCTAACAAAACAACAATAAACAAAAGAGACTGCAAATAACTAAAAAATTGATTCCTGCTCTTGTTGTATACAGCTCTTAGTAAATACTTGTACTTAGCTAGGAAGTCATTACTAAAAATCTAAATTAACTCTGTCACTAATAGTCTTTGTAATCTTATCCCTATACTCTGATGATAAATTTACCTAGTTAATTAAAGGTTAATAAAAATACTAATAATCAATCATACACAATTATCACCATAATTCTATTATTTTCAGCTGAATTGATTATAGACATTGGTATCAAACCTTTATAACCTAAATATTAAGATCATCATGTTTGAACTAAAAATACCAATGGGAAACAATAATAAATGGAGTAATTTTTAAATCTTATACATCACTGATAAATCTTAAACATCATTCCTAAAACCTATATATTATAAACATTAAAATCTAAAATAGCGGCAAACTAGAACCAGCATCTTCTGTTTTCATCTAACACTTCTCATGTAGTAGTAAAGGAAAGAGTGTATACTTTTCATGCATAAGGTCCTAGATTTAATATCTGGCACCACTAGTGGAAAGGATCAGGTAGCCATTTTTGGAAAAGACTTCTGGCTGGGACGTTGGAGAGCTACAGCCAGTCAGATTACACAATAAAATAGGTCTGAGGAATCTGTGGCCCTCCAGGTTGTTGGAAATGGAGAAATACGTTTACACTTCACAAGTAACTACATGCCTACAGGGGGCAATAAAGATAGACAAGCCAGTTCTGCACTATACTATTGTAGTGCTATTATTATACTTTCAACATCCTATGGACTTCTGGGGTTTGCAGCTTAGGGAGGAGCATTTAGAATTCTCAGCTGGAAAGATCTTTGGGGCCTCAGTAAACTACAAACTCCAGAATTCCAAAGGATGTTGAAAGTGGAATAATAGCACTGTAACACTGTAGTGCGGAAATGGTCTTAGTGTCCTCTCTATATTGACCTCTCTATGACTTCTTGCCCATAGGCTAGAAGGTATGACAGAGGCACTTCTTTTCACATTCCTTCCTGTTGCAATCTTTCTTTCAAGAAGAAAAAAATAGCTAGGTCCAATAGGTAGAAAAGGATGAGGTCTGCTGGTTATAGCTGCATGAAGTTGCTTTGAAATACTTTCTCTTCAAATATGGCCTTTGACACTGATTGCAAGCTGCCCACACAAAACCAACATGAGTGTTGCTGGACTCTAGTTCCCATCAGTTCTGAGCCAATCTGGGCAATGTTGAAGGATGGTGGGACTCAGCACCAACACGGGCAGGGATGCAGTTTCCCCAGCTTTTCCATTGAATAAATCTGGACAGACCCAGGAGGAGACAGCTTCCTAGTCAGTCTTCCCCCAGTGCTCCAAAATGCATGGACTCGCTTCTACAAAATAAGCTCCCAGGTTTAGAGAACGCCATTGAGAGACTGCTGCTTGGCCATCCACAAACAGTAAACATCCACTGGCAGCTGCAGTGAAAGTCCCTGAATAAACCTTATAACATTAAAGGTATATTGCAGGGCAATGGACGGCTTCTTTCCTCATTATCAGTGTATAAAAGGTTATCCAAATACAGAAAAGGAAACCCATTTTGCCTTATAGTACCCAATACCTGTAGTGCTCAGTGTAATGGGACTTGTACAGATAAAGCTTGATGAGAGACAATATATGGCAATATATCATTCCTGTGAAGCATCTGATTTCCTGCAGAGAAAGCAGCTCTTGGCAAACAGAGTGATGCATGGCCAGTGGCAAAGGTGATATAGGTATAATTGTAAAAAGGGGGAGGAAAAGTCGCTGGATTTTGTTCTTCAGCTCTGCATACACACTTGAGTTTAAAACACAAAGCTGGATGCAACTCAACTTAGTTGCTGCTCTTATGGTCCCTATCTCATACCAAAATGCAGACACGGATGGTGACATATTCAAGTTGCCTGCATTACCAATTAATCAGACTCACATAGCAGGCCAACAATTAGCAGGTGGTATAAGAATATGACCGGCAATAGGTACAGGCCACAAGCCATTCACTCCTAGTAATGTGGTTTACATTGACATGTCTTCTAGCTGACAGTAGTAGTACAGATGTTTTAGCTAAATTAAGGTTAAAATTAAGTATATGCTGGATTAATGTATTAATAAAAGTATAATCAGTCAGATTTCCTACCTGCAAAATACAGCTCAGATCTATAAAACAGTATTTTGGGGGTATGTGTATGTTTTGGGGGGGGGGCTGGAAAGCACAACATAGTTCTACAAAACAGCTTTAGTTTCTAAATAGGGTATTTAAAGCTTATCATCAACCAAAGAATAATTGATCAGAGACAACAGCTGGATGAGACTGGATGGGAAACAGCAGCAACAACATCCAGGGATTCCTCCTTTTTGGGGGGGGGAATAGATGGATATGACTCAATTTTCTTTCCCCCTGTAGGCAAGTGGTGGAGGGTACATGGAAGCTGAGCATTTGGTAGGAAATCATTCTGTGTTGGAATTTAGACTGAAATGAGGGAGAAAGCTAACTTTGCTAACTACAGAAAATCCTGGAATCATGGATTCTCCTAAATATCTGATGTGTGTGGGAAATCTATTAGAGCAGTGATTCTCAGCCTTTGTTCTTCCAGATGCTTTGGACCAGGTCTCCCACAATTCCTGCCCATTAGGTATGTTGGCTTGGGCTTCTGGGAGTTGAAGTCCAAAACATCTGGAGAACCAGTGGCTGAGAAACACGGTATTAGAGTGTTAATGCTATAAAGTTTCATTTTGTGCTCAGTTTGGGTATATGTATCAATAAACCTTATATAGTAT
Organism: Ctenosaura bakeri; assembly: GCA_948474755.1. Taxonomy (NCBI): domain Eukaryota; kingdom Metazoa; phylum Chordata; class Lepidosauria; order Squamata; family Iguanidae; genus Ctenosaura; species Ctenosaura bakeri. The sequence goes on along the minus strand of CAOLHI010001436.1, from coordinate 304,291 downwards.
ATTACAGAAATCCCATGAATATCCAATCATAAGGAAACAGAATATTGGAAAAAGCTGTTGAAAAATAGGATTTAGAAGACAAAAAATAAATAGTGAAAATAATCTTTATCTATTCTATTAAAAGATAACAAACAATATATCTATATCAAAGCAATGTTCAAAACAAATATAGTCAAGGTATGAACAAGAGCAATAAGACAAGTAAAATAATATAAAATAGCAAATATACAAAATAGTAAAAAGAATCACACTGAAACAGGGTCCAACAAGATGCAGTGCGAAAAGGAAGCAGCCTGGATCACAGTAAAACACCAGCCTTAGAAAGACTGAAAGCCGTTTCAATCTCAGCAACACATCATTAATCCTATAATAACCAAAGTTATAGATCTTGTCCATATTTCAACAAAAGCTAGTACTCCTCAGCCTTCTAACTATACAAAAGTGAGGTACACATGGATAACAGTAGGTTCTTCACGTCCCTCTCCTCACTGCCTCAGATAACACTTCCTTGGACAAGACAATGTCTGTGATACCAGCCCAATTACTCCAATATATGTACATATGCCCAGCATTTGAAATGTGCAGTCTTTTAAGTAGTATGTGTGTTTGTGTGTGTCTGTAGAAAGATGGAAACAAGACAGGGGAAGAGACAAGCTCACATCTTCCTTCCTCTTACACCTCCTCCTGTCTCGTTTTTATTTCTTAGCAACATCTTTAACCTTTCTAGCTGTGTTTAATCAACACTCCTAAATTGCCTTTCGCACCCCAGGGGAGATTTTGGGGAGTGTTGCTTCAAAAGGAAGAGTACGGACAGCACCTATAGATGAAACAAAAGCACACATTGGTTTATAAACCTAGACTAGTATCTGACTGTAAAGGGAGAGCAAGGAAGCAGACACATTCCAGAATTCAATCTGCATGAGGGTAATTCATGGACTGCTTATATGCAGTGCTGCACAATGAGGTTAATGTTTGAGGTGGGCCATCCATAGCTGCAGACATATGTTACATCAGGTGAGTTATGAACAGTTTTTCAGCATGAATGCAGTGGGATTGGTAGAGGGCAACCTTAAGACCTGATGCCACGCCACAGTCCTCCTGCTCCAGAGAATGAAAAAGCCAAATATAGACAAGGTCTGGCATCTGAGGCAAGGAAACAATTGTGCCCTTGCGCAGGAGATTGGATCTGTTATTGAAGCCAAAGTTGGAAGAGTGACTCCTGAAGAAGTGCAGCAGCACAGAAGTACCAACCTGAACCTGGAGAAGTTACTTTTGGGGACTTCATCTCTCAACATCTCCTACATAGCTTGGCTATTGACCAGGCTTACCGAGATGGGCATTTGGGGAGCTGGAGTCCACAGAGTCTTGTCCAACTCTGATTGAAATTTCTGTGCCAATGCCTTTCTGCAGAGTGGCAGAGGACAGTGAACAACAACACCACTTCTGCAAAGCAGAGCTCTGGGAAACCCCACATATAGTTGCCAGCTTTGCTTTGGGGGGAGGGCAGTTTCCAGAAAAAACAAAGGCCTTCTTAGCTTCTGCACCTCTCTTCTCAAGCTGAGGAATTGGTAGTTTTTAGGTTGGGTGTAGCCCACGGTCCTGCCCAGTGCAAGAATTCAAAGAAAGAAGAAGGAGGAGGAGGAAGAGGTGGTGACTGCAGCCTCATTTCAAGCCAACCATACTTTTTTTTTTACAGTATGGCTTCCCCTGCTTATCTGAGGGGTTAGGGAGCAGAGCACTGTCAGAAAGCAGAAATGGTCAAAAAGTGCCTTTTTCGCCTCCCTGAGCTCACTTTGTAAGTAGCGTAAGTACAATCCCAAGCAAGCCTCTGCAGTCAAGAAGAACTGATGGAAGCCCACTGTTTTGATGCTTGCAATACAGACAAGGTCCATCAATTCATCCAGTGGGTCTGCTTTTTCCATAGGCAAGACTTGGGACAGCATGCATGTGCAAGTGGTCCCAAGCAAACCTCTGCAGGCAAGAAGAACTGATGAAAGAATGGACCCCACATCAAATTACTGGAACTTGTCCTTAAGCTGGAAAAACTGAAAAAGTGAATTGGTAGATAACAGGACTTCAAAAGGTGAGGGCTTCCTGTTATAGTGGAATGGTTATGACCAGATTTTGGGCAAATTTTGCCCTCTGGAAAGAAAAGCATCAAATATGCCAGGGTGCAGTTGAGTACTTTTAGACTCTTGACGTAACAGTCTTGTAGGGAATGCCCTTTGATAATGATTGCTTCCTTCAAATGTTCTTACCAGGTATGTATGGGTGGATATGTGTGTTTAGATGCTAATACACATTATTTGAAAAGGTGATAAGTCAACACTGATATGTTTGGGGGCTCTCCTCCTCATCTTGTGGAGTAGAGTTCTGGGCCTCTGCCACTCAGTCCTGTTCTGATGGCAACACTACTCAGAATCAAAACTGTGATTGTACAGAACCCTTCAGCTTGCTCCAGACTCTTTCCTCAAGATCTTGCCAGTATCTCCAACATGGAGTTTGAAGGCATCCTCTTTCTCTAATCTGCATGGATCATGGACCCTGGAGTATTAGAGAGTATCACATCTGGGTCTCAGTGAAAATTCTAATTTCTCTCTGCTTGATTTTTTTCTCCACTGTCAAAAATGAATTTACTCATAATTGAAATGCCTTGAATGACTTTTCTTTCAGTTCAGGCGCAAATATTAAATTATGGTCTCTCTTTGGGGAATAGCACTGTCTCAGACAGTTGCCAGGTAGTCTAGAGCTTCTCTTTCCCTGACTCTGTACCCCCAATCACAAAATCTATCCTCTTAATAATAATTATAAAAAATTCCCTCCTCAGAAAGGGCCACTACGAATCCACTGACCAGCAGATGTCAGCGTTGTTCCTCAAACCGAAAGGGCCAGTTTTGATCGTTTCAGCAGCTATATTATCCTGATGGCCTTGGAAAGAAGGCCTTTAGCTGCAGTGCAGGCAGTTCTGCTATGATCTATCCCTTTTATTTATTTATTTATTTTCACCCAGGCATTTGCTCCTTATGCAATGTGCACTGGGCAGCACGCAAGTGGTTTGTCGCAGTAGCTGGGGCTTACAGTAAAGGAAATGTGTAAAGACAAAAAGTAATATGCCTCACCTGCTATTGAAATGTGTGTCTGTGTGGGTGGAAGTCTCCTTTATGTGTGTGTGGACATGACAGGAGCCAAGTAGGAATTTAAATGTGCACAGTGACTCTTGTCCCATCCCAGAGATGGCCGCTTCAAATCTATGATCTGCCTTTGAAAATTTGTTTTGCTAGTAGCAGTGGCAGCTGGGGGCTCCCATGTCAGTGGAGAAGTGCATCTGCTCTGAGTTTTAGACAGAACTTTAAAGGAGGCATCTCGGGTTCTGAGTCTATTTGAAGGACAACGGTCACCATCTTGGATACCTTGGAGAGCAAGTGCACGATCCACTGACTTAGAAGCCCTCAGCTATCATTAGATGGCTCAGACACTGAAATCAGACACCTTTTGGCCAGTACTAAACACTGTCCCAGGTTCTGAACACTTTATTCTGGTGGTATGTTTTAGAGCAACAAGTAATGTGGTTTCACATGATTAACAGACAGAGCAATCACATGGCACACACCAGCTAGGGAATGCAACCTATTAGACTGCATGTCAGCACTGAAAGAGTCAAAGAGCCAGAGTTTTCTAATTAGCAGGGGCAAATTCATATTTCCCTCAGGCTTTTCTGTCCCCTTGAAAATCTAGCTATAAGTCCTCATAGTACCTTATGTAGAAGAGGGTAAAGGAGAGGGGGTAGATTTGCCCAGCAACATTGCATGGCTATGACCTATCCCTATTTTAACACAAAGTATTTCAGGGTGAAAAGCCAGCATGTGATAGTGGTTTGAGTGCTGGACTAGGAGGACTCTGGGAGACCAGGGTTCAAAACTTTGCTTGGCTACAGAAACTTCTTGGCTGAATTTGGACAAGTCACACTGTCTTAGTGTCAGAGGAAGGTGATGGAAAACCCTCATAAAGAAGTCTTGCTAAAAGAACCCCAAGTTTGGTTCACCTTAGGGTCTTCATTAAGCCAGGAACAACTTGAAGGCACACAACAAAATTCTAGGGTGGCTTCATCATCATTAGGCAATTAGGATCCATTAGCTTTTCACAGGAGCCTTCTCCTAATGGAGATTGAAACATTTAGGACTGGTTTGTTAATATAAATTGGGGCGGGGAATTATGTGGTTGTCCAGATGTTAGACTGCAAATGCCGGCTGGATGCTTAACCACAGTCTCTATTGAGTCCCACAGCACCTGTAGAGCTGCAGGCTTACCATATCTGATATACAATAAGACTATCGTTTTTACTTGCATTTTTGGACTCTCCTGGACAGTGTGGCTGTGGGGACTATCCTGGTGAGCACCTCCATTTCATGACACACCCACACACTACTGCAGCTCAGGGAAGCACCTATGCAACTTCCCTCATGTCAAATCCACTCTGCTTTTGTCAGAGTTTTGTTGCTTAAAGCATGCCATCAGTTAGAACTCAATGTGGCTGGTTCACCTCATTCTGTTCATTCATGGTTTTGAGTATTAGGGGTATTAATTTTATCTCTAGGGGGTAAGAATATGTAAGATCTTTACCAAGAGTAAGCCCAGCTGATCTCAATGAGACTTACTTCTGAGTAGACAATAAGCATCACAACAAGGACAAGCTGCCGCTGATCTTGCCTGAACTTTCTCCCTGTCCTTCAAAACGGCTAGAATCTCCACCACTCACTCATGTGTTACAAAACTACAGATTAGTAAGAGTCACTTAATGAATTTTTAAGGCTGTCTCCAATACCGTAGGTAGCAGGGCAAATTAGAGGTGAGGTTAGGAGCATCTTGCATCTAACTTCTCTGTTTAGCTCAACATACCTAAGTCTTTTAGATGAGTTTGATTGTAACCCTTTGTTACAGGCCAGGCTTATTTTGACTGCCAAAATAACACACATATAGTGGAAACATGCATATAATGTACACAGTATAAGTTATAGTGTATAAGATATAATGCTGGAAGCTATGTGTATCTGTTACTGGGAACAAAGAGACAGGCCAGTGCCAGGTCGAATGCCTGCTCAAATATGAACAAAGAGATGAGAACACCTGTTTGTTTATCAACATTGAGGTAGGAGTGGATTGACTGCTAATAAATCCTTCTAGCAGATGCACAAGCTGATGCAATCAAGATTGCAACCAGCCAAAGACTTCAACTGGACCTGGAGTGACATCATACATAAGATCTCTGTTTTGATCGATTGACATAAATGAAGCATTGTCAGCACCTTTGTTTTGATATGACAGCTGAAAGCTAGGCAGAGGTTAGGGAGAGAATAAAAGAAGCTGAACAGAGATAGCAACCAGACTGCTTCGCCAGTCCCCATTATATGAAGAGTGGTTACAACATAGCTTCCAAGCTGTGTTGTTCCTGATAATTCATAAGTTGCTCAGATATGTTGGTAAAGATAGATCATGCTGGCAAAAGAGAGAAAATTTTTCCTCTAGGCTATGCTAAAATAGATATATATCCAATTATGATTGTAATGGATGACCATTAAGATGCTTATGGATATAATAGATATTAACTCAAGGAAATTAACTCTTGGATACCTGTGTGTTCACAGATACTTACTTAGAGATATATGGTAGAGAGAGATAAAAAAAAAAGTTGAGTTATATTGTTTAAGATGGTAATGTTCCTCTATGTGTCAGCTATTTAAAAGCTTACTAAAGAGATGCAGAGAGAGAGAGATTCGGTTGTTAGGAAGGTGTAACAGCTTACTTGGCATATACTGTCATGTGTGATGTCTTACATGCAATGTAATGTACTGTGATGAAAGTAAAGCATCCAGACATTAACATGTCTGTGTTTCTCACTAAGGGGAATGTACATGTTCTGTATTTATGATTGCATATAACAAATAGCTTAAAAGATTGCCAAAGACCTTGCTCATTTTCCCATGTAAATAACCTTAGACTCCAATACTTAAGCATGTTAAGTGGAGTGTTGATGTTAACTCTTTCTGTCAGGTTTTCACCATCACTACAAGTTAGACACCTAGGTAACAATGGGACCCCAGAGAGAATCCAGACTAACTGACAAATGGCAAAGGACCCTCAGTTCCTCAGTCTAAAGAAAGAGAGCTGAGGAACCATACCTGTTTCATATATCACTCCCAGCCACCATGGCCATGTTGACTGGGAATGAAGAGAATAGTAGTTCAACATGTCTAGAGGGTGCCAGCTTGAGAAGGCTGGTTTTGATCACGCATAAAGCACTGCAACTCACAGCAGTGGTCCCTTGATCCCTGACTTATTAGAAAAATACCGCAGGCCCCCCACGTTGGGTAGCCAGAGAAATACTGGCATAAAATACATGCCTGAAAGTCAGAAGTGCCCCTATGGTATAATGATGGATCGCATTCTTGCTGCCTGGAGGTAGGGGTCATGCAAGGGAGGGTTTTTGTCCCTTTCCACCTGATCCTTCTATTGACAATTCCTGCATCTCAGATAAAAAGGAGGGTTTTTTTTAAAAAAAAAAATTTTAAAGAAGAAATTGCTATAGCTGGCAAAAAGAAATTGTAAATGATACTTCAAGCTGACTTTATTATTTTGCTTCCATAAGCACAGATGTGCCTGAAGCAGTTATTAACTGTTTTGTGAAACTTCTATATATCTGAAGAGCTACGTATTGATGGTGAAACAAATGTGGATATTTTTCAGAGGGAAATAATCTACCTACATCTGACATATTTGATGGTGATATTATTTAATCATTGTTCTCTCTCTCTCTCGTTCTTTTTTTTAAAGGGGCAGATGAAGAAATTGTATTTCACATATTAGACTAAATATGTCCAGAATATTCTCAGACTCTGGAGTTACAAGAGGAAAACAAACATACTCCATATTCTTCAGAATCAAAAGGTATCCTTAAATATTACATAAATCTGAAATATGGAGGGGCCCAGTGATACCTCCAATCTGGAATCCACTCAAATTCTTCCTTTGAGCATTAGATGGGGAATATATCCAGTAGCAACATGTTGTCTGCCTACAAGTTATTTCCGATTTATGGTAACACTAAAGTGACCCTAATACAGGGTTTTCTTGACAAGATTTGTTCAGAGGCTAGTCTTTGCCTCCCTCTGGGGCTGAGAGATTGTGACTTGCCCAAGGTGACGCAGTGGGCTTCCATGGCTGGGGGGATTCAAACCCTGATGTCCAGTCATAGTCCAAAGTTTAAATAACAATACCATGAGGATATCTAATGCAGATTTTCAATTGCTTGTTCAAAATTCATGCTTTGAGGAAAGTCATATTATCCAAATCATGCATTAGTGGAAAAGCTTCAAATGCAGTTACAAAAAGTAAACATGTTGCCACCAAAAACATTATGTTTCTTCATTTTTTTTCCAGTCTTAAATTTGTATCCATTGGCACTAAAGGCAGCATTCAAAACAGGAATGTCTTTATAAGACAGAATGTTTCTCCTGTCAAATAAAATTCTCTCAGGAACCACATTATAAAATTTTATCTTAATTATGAATGTTTCTTTCCTGTTGCTCTTCAAGTGATTCGTAACCTAGGGTGGCCACATCACAGGGTTTTCTGGGCTGAGAATGTGCAACACACCCAAGGTCACCCAGTGGGTTTTCATTGCTCAGCAGGGAATTGAACTCTGTACTCAAGCGATTACACTGCGTGCTGGCTCTCACTTATTTCCTAGAACTTTCTAAATTGAACAGAATTTATGCAACTGAAGCCATTTCTGCACTAGACTGTTATAGCACTCTGATTCCACTTTCACCATCCTGTGGAATCCTGGGGTTTGCAGTTTTGGGAGGGGCCAGCTGATGCCCTCTGCTGTTTGAAGGGAACATTACAGAAATGCTCCTATCATGAAGGGATATGGGGACTTGCCAAAGATCTCTCCACCTCCATTTATCTATATATCTATGGCCATTTCTGCACTGGACTGTCATAGCGCTATGTTTCCGCTTTCAACATCTTATGGAATCCTGGGGTTTGCAGTTTAGGAAGGGGCTGGTTGCCCTGTCCCTAAACTACAAACCCCAGGATTCCATAGGATGTTGAAAATGAAATCATAGCGCTATAACAAGCTAGTGCAGAAATGGCCTGTATCTTTTTACAATGTGCTATATATTTTTTTAAAAAGCTATCAAGAAATCCTCTCCCCATCAATTTCCATCTTATTTTTATTCTTAGTCCATTCTCCAGAAAATTGATTTTCTTCTTGCAAGGAAAGATTTGCTAATGGGGAAAAAAGAGTCTTTTCCATTTCTTATAGAAATTTGAAGCAAAGGATATTCGTTGATTTCAATAATCTTGTGTTATATGATTACCTAAGTCTATAATGATTTTCAGTATGTGCACTGTGTTACAGCAACATGTCTTTTTCACCAGTGTTGATATGACCGATGGTCAAATAATTTATACTATGCTGTCCCCAGAAGACTGCAGTCCTCTAACATGCTTTAATTTTGAAAGAGTGCATGCTCTGATTTCATTGCAGCTAATGTACAGTCAGTACAGGCTAAGTGGTTCTGAATATATATCCTTTTAAAGAAAATAACTAGCAATGTTGGATCAGATCAAGGACTGCCTTGTCCAATATTCTTTGCAAGAATTGCAGCAAACAGCTGCTTCGGAGAAACCTTTCGCTCTCCAGCTGTTTTGGCTTACAAATCTCATGAGCAGAGGTGAGGAGCTATGCTGGGCCCCTGGACCATGAATCAAAAGATGATGCCTGGTGATATGTGTTCCACCCCCATTCCCTGTCCCAGGCCACAGAAGCTGTGGCAGCAGAAGGAACAGCTTCTGCTCCTATGGAGGACTGTGGAACTGATTTTAGGGTCTTTGCACACTACACTGTTATAGTGCTTTTATTCCACTTTCAACATCCTATGGAATCCTGTTTGGGGAGGGGCATTTAGAATTTTTTAAATTATTTATTTGTATCCCGCCTCTCCATATGGATCGAGGCAGTGAACAACTTACAAATAGCATGTATTTTGAAACATTTCTATACATGCCCCCAACAAGCTGGGTACTCATTTTACTGACCTGCGAAAGGATGGAAGGCTGAGTCAACCCTGGAGCCCGACAGGATCGAACTCACAACCTTGTGGCTTGCAGTACTGGCATTTAACCACTGCGCCACCACGCTGAATTCTCAGCCAGAGAGCTCTTTGGTCTCAGTAAACTACAAACCCCAGAATTCCACAGGATGTTGAAAGTGGAATAATAACATTATAACAGTGTAGGGCAGAAAGACCCTTACACTTGTGCTGGACCCAGGAGGAAGAGGAGCAGCAATATCTCTTCTGCAGTCACTACTTGACTGTAGCAACAGCATTTGGCTCTCTTTTGGCTCCTGTGGCCACAGGCAGGTATTAGCATAAAACTAATGTCTCCACTCCCTGCCTTCTCAGTAAGGACACTATCCAGACATCAATGACACTCTCTTCCATTTCCTTGTTTTCCTTCTGTCTCTTGCCATGACTTTCTTTTCTTTTCTTTTCTTTCTCTTTCTTTTGGAGAGTCCTCCATGATGCATCGTCTCTCAGAAACCTGTGCAAAAACATCCTCCTCCCTGATTGCTTGTGGCACAAACAAGGCTGGTTACTGCATCTTGCCTGGGGCCTTACAGGCACTAAAGCTATTCACTGCCACCCAGCCAGCCCACTTGTGAGGGATTATGGAATTTGTAGTCCAAAATCCCAGAAAGACCCTATGTTCCCTGCTCCAATACTAGGGGTTGCTGTCAGAAATTGCCCGTTTTATTTTAAGGAAATTATGAAATGTCATTTATACTTCATCAAGTGGGCCACTCCTGCATGACAAGTTGTAACAAAAACAACAATCACAGTAGGAAAAAAACAACAGTAAATTCCACACTAGCTGAAGAGCAGGGATGGAAGGAATCTATGAAGGGAATACAACAGCGGGGTATGCAGCCTCACTGCCTGCATGAGTGTGGGTTGCGTGACAACTCAAACAGAGCAGTTGACATTATTTTGATTTGAATGGGGGACCCCATAGCAACAAACTTAATTATTCCAAGGAGAGTATCTGTCTTCACTACAGTGATAGCAAAGACTCTTAGGGACTTGTGGATAACAATGTTGTTTGCTGTAGAGGAGGACAGATTATAATTCTGTTGCTATGCTTATGAATTATGGATGCTGCTTGTCCCCTCCCCCCGGAACAATGCTTCCTAATTGTTTCAGCTGCTATGCCTAATGGTACATTTCATGTTCCACCCAATGGTCTGTCAGTTTTGAGAACCTGTTGCTGCGGGTTGGGACACTGCAAGGATTCTGTTGATATACCATCCCATCAGTGCCTTGTAGTCTTCTGGAGCAGTCTCAGGATTGGTGTTGGATTATACCGGTCTTCTTGTTCTGAGGGATTGCAGAATCCACTCCAGAGTGACTCATTCAGGAGGAGGAATAGCTCAGGATTTCATGTCCCCCATGAAAACCATGGCCCTGCCCCAAAGAGCATCCAGCCCCACGTATGCAGCAGTGCATGTATTTGAATTGGTTTTCTCTTTTACATGGAGATCATACTCTGTAGATCATACTCTGTGTGATTCCATTATCATGGTTAGTTTGAGACTAGATGCTGGTGGAAATTATGCATGCTGGGCAAGTTAAAATAGCCATTGAGAACCTGGAGATCTTAAATGTTCCCTGAACTCACTCAGGGAGTTCCATGCTTTATCACTGATACTGTCAAAGCCCTGGCTTACATGAGGAATACAAAAATGGTCAAAGAAGTAAAGTACATTGCTCCTCAACTTTTTCTCTCTTTTGGCAAGGTAAGCAAGGATGGACAACATCTTCTCCTGAGGCTCCACCAAAAATTGTGCCAAGAGATTTCAGTGGTAAACTGCTAAAAGCCAACAAGTCAGAAATGCTTGCTTTAAATGATTTTTCATGGCTTGCTGTTGAAAAGGGGCAGCAAATCGGAAAAACCCTATTAAAACAAGCATTTCCTGCTCATTTTAATGAGCTTTTTCTAGTTTGCCTTTGAAATTTGCTGGTGCTATTTGGTGCTGGTGCTATTTGCTGGTGCCTAAATATCAGAAAGACACCATATCCTGTCAGATCTTGGAAGCTAAGCAGAGACAGCTGTGGTTAGCACTTAGGTGGGACATGGCCAATGAATACCAGATGCTGTAGGCTATATTTCAGAGAAAGGAACTGGCAAAAACCACCTCTGAATATTCCTTGCCTAAGAAAATATGGATCAAAAATCCATGGGGGTCACTATAAGTTAACAAGTAACTTGAAGACACATGCATACACATTTGCTGCTAAACTTTGCTGGTACAGGTCCCAGTGTGGGGCAAATGGCTCTCAGATGCATCAAAGTTTTAACTTCCTCTAGTAGAGCCAGGTTGGTCCACTACTTCAGCAAGGAGCTAAAGGCAATGAAATGGAGTGATAGTGACTAGAATGCCACTGTAGAAGAACTGCAATAATGAATTGGATCAAAATTGTACTAGAGTGCAGTTGGAGAACTACTCTGTGGAGTGAAGTCTCTGAAGAAAGTTTACTTACATTGTTTCTGCACAGGATAGACCGGCACTGCTTTTATACACTTGGCAAGCCTTTCTTTGCCAGGGAGATGTACTGGAGACCTGGAAGAGTTGGAGGCTTGCTATCAATAACTTGCTTTATCCATTACAGATTGAGTCATTTGGATCTGCCTAGATTTGGATTCCAGTAATGAGATAGAAGAAGTGGATATAGTCTTGGCAATGGGACATCTGGATCCCACTGACTTGTGGGTCTCAGATGGATGGAGAGGTCTCCCACTGGCTTGTAGGGCTTCAGACACCAATCTGCTCTTACCTTTCCAGACTAATTAAATCAGCTCAGCCAGGACTGGCTGCATGGCTAAGGGAAGTAATTAAATCCCCTTCTTGCATAAAGGGAACCATAATCACACCTTTACTAAAGAAATATTCCCATGACCTATTAAATTTGGGGACATGTAGATCAGTTTCAAATGCTCAGTTCTTGGTCAAACTTATGGAGAGCTGATTATGTAGAGCCACTTTGTTCCAGGTGGGGGACAAAAATGAAACTATTCTGGTCACTGTGGGGAATGTCATATTCAATGGAATGGAATGGGCACAGTGTTGGCCCTATTGACTCTCTTATACCTTTAAGTGGCTCTCAGTGCTGTCTTCCATGGAAACTGGCTAGACTGTCTGACAGGGATGGACTTCTGGAATACCGTATTTCAGTGGTCCAGGTCCTTCCTGTCAGGTTGTGTCTAGAAGCCATTATTAAGGGGCCGCTGTTCAGCATTATTGGCACTGGCCAATGGTTTCCTATGCTAGGGCTGGGAGGCAGCAGTGAATTTGCTTCAGTTTTTATTCCAGACTTTAAAGGATCTACCCAAAGTGTGGAACCCTATCTCCCAGAGAGGTTCCACACCTTGGACAGCTCTTTGCAAGTCTGGAGTACAACCTAGAGCAGAGTTACTGCACCACTGACACAGAACTTCTAGCCACCTTCGGGCAGAAGCAACAATTCTTGAATCAATTTAATCTGAGAACAGCAAATCCATACCTTGGTTACATTTCACTTAAGTATGACAGTGTATCCTGTTTACTATGCTGCCCTTAAAGAGCAGATGGAAACCTTGCCTTTGACACAAAATATGGAAGGTAAGTTGTTAACTAGTACATGGAACCATGATCTCATCACTCCAAAACAGGTTGTCCCTGGTTTGCCAGAGTCAGCTTAAGATGTCAACTTAAACCTTCAGTGCTTGACAATCTTTGGCATGTTTTAGTCCATACTGCATTTCATTTTGTAAGCAGCCTTTAGCTCTAGTATGTGGGGGAACTGTAGGCTAAAACATAAAATAGAAGAATGAATAAGTAAACTTATTAATGCATGTTTTAAATATGAACCTGCTCCATCATTAAGATCAGCAGGCAAGGCCCTTTTGAAGACACCCCAACTGGCTGAGATCTACTTGTCAGGAATAGACAGGAAAGGATTTCTCCTGTGTCGCTTCCAAATCCTGGAAGAAATTTGTTTTTGGAGGATCAACTGCTTCTGACTCTGTCCATGTTCAGGAAAGGACTCAAGATACTTCTTTTTAACTTGGTTGTTAAAATGGTTTTTAAAATAGTTTTTATATTAGCTGCAATTCTATATTTCAGTCTCCTTGCCGTTAGTTATGTAGTGGAGGCACTATAGAACTCTCCCAGTGAATTGCAAAGATGTGTATCGTTAGGACACCATAGCCAGCTTCCTAATTTGGATTGGCCACTACTGATACACAACTGCATTTTCTAGCTGTTGTTCATATGAGCATTGTCATATGAACTGTCATATTGAGACAGATGTGTATTGGCACCCCATACATATCTGTCTCAATATGAACCAGTCCCAATGTACAACAATCACTTTGCTGATTTCCCTATGTAATAATGTACTTGCTGAGTACAGACATTGCGAAACTGTTCAATTCTGTTTTCCACAGATATAAGTCCACTCACATAGACATAAGTCCCATGATGAATTCCAGCCGCAGTATTGTTCTATTATGTTCGCATGCGATGCTTACTTCTTAGGATATTTTTTTTCCTGCACTGCCTTGATTGATTTCTGAGAGGTGGTGTGGGGATTGCCTAAGTAAATAAACAAACACTGCAATCCTAGACCACTTTTTTCTTAATGTAACTTTACATATGCTTAGTTAAGTAGCAGAGGTGCTAAGAAACCCTGTCGGTGAATTGTAAAGATGCATATTGAAACAATTGCAAGAATGCGCAATGTGCATTAGTACTCAATGCACAATGGTGTTAAAGGCCCGATGAATTTTAGCTGCCAGCTCCTCAATCTGTGCATATACCATTAAGATATAATATATGCACACTTACATATATATCATTAAATAAGGACACGTAATCTGGTAAAACCTATAGATGGTACAGTATAGAGCCTAAGATCCATGACAGTGTCTGCCCATTTTTTTGTCTTGTAGTAAAAGAAAAAAAAATCTTCTTTAGCTTTCAAGTCGTGGAAGAATGCCAGATATTCCTTTAAAGGATGTAAACAAAAACTGCAAAGAATGACCTCAGGTCACCCTGCAGGTTAGTACATTAGAGACACCTGACAACAGGTAGTAGAGTGTAAACTAAAAGTGGGGTGTGCTCAAGACTCAAGTGTATCAAAAACAAAACAAAAAAAGATGTAAACCTCTGATTGGATAACCAAGGCATGGTGTGGCCATCGGAAGAGAACAACAGAGCTAAGTTAGAGCCATGTAACTAGGCTGCTATTCAGCATGCCTCCACAGCAGGGAAGAAAAGGCAATGATGCAGCCTTCCCAGAGAAAAGTTCCTGATAAACCCAGAATTGCTGCCCTAAAATGCTGATTCTGGGAAAGCTAGGAGATATATGCTTCCATGTGATCAATGCAGTTAAGACTTGCTTAAGAAGTTCTTGCAATTTAACCCTTGAATACTTGTGTTATAGAGAAGCCTGTTAGAGTCGTAAAATTCCTCAAACAGATGAAAATGGCTAAGAATAGGGTAAGGAACAAGATGATGATGATGATGATGATGATGATGATGATGATGATGATGATAATAATAATAATAATAATAATAATAATAATAATAATAATAATAATAATAATAATAATTATTTCTATCCCGCCTCTCCCCATGATCAAGGCGGCGAACAACAATACATTAAATACATTAAAAACATACCCAATCCTCCCCACCCACCCACCCATCTGAAACCAACCCCCTGAAACACACAACAATTAACAATTAACAACAATCAACTGACTATTAAAAGGACAGCAAGACAGTTGGTGGGAGCTGGTGGAGTACTAGTCTGGGAAGGCCTGTCGGAAGAGAGCAGTCTTGACTGCTTTTTTAAAGCAGTCAAGACTGGTAATATGCCGGGTCTCCTCCGGCAGGCCATTCCGTAACTTGGGAGCGATAGAAGAGAAGGTCCTCTGGGTAACCGCAGCCAACCTAGTTCTGACTGGCTGCAGTAAGTTCCTCCCAGAGGACCTTAGTGTGCTGGGTGGATTATATGGGAGAAGGCGATCCCGCAGGTAGGCTGGCCCCAAGCCATGAAGGGCTTTAAAGGTAATAACCAACACCTTGTACTGTGCCCGGAAATTAATAGGCAGCCAATGTAAAGACTTCAGAATTGGTGTTATGTGGTCAGTTTTAGGTCTACCAGTGACCAACCTGGCTGCCATATTCTGAACTAATTGAAGTTTCCGGACTAAGCACATGGGTAGCCCTGTGTAGAGCACATTGCCCTATGCAGAGCCCTCTGTAGAGTGCATTAAGAAAACGGAAAAACCTTTGAGAATTGTCTGTTCAATGACTGAGTAGACACTATGGAAAACTATGTGACTGGGGAGAACCTGATTAAGATGATACAGGGAGAATGTTACATGTTAACTGGTTTCAAAGACTGACATTCTTACACATATTACTTATTGTCAAGCCTGTTAGGAAGCTGAATAGAAAGACAAAGTCCCTATAAATGTCCTGATGAATATGATGTGATGGCTCTATGACTCAGTATAAGGAATCATATATGCAACATAATGAAATAATGCCTTACATGTGGTGTTATAGAATATAACTCAGCTGAAGTGCCCAGGCAATGCTATATCTGTGATTCTCCCTAAAGAGAATGTATATTATGTATGTATCAATGAATATTTAGAATAAATAGCCTAAAAAATACTGAAAGAATCTATGCTTCCTATGTAAATACCCTGGAATTCAAAGACTTGAAAATTTTTAAGTGGAGTGTTGATGGTAATCCATTCTGTCTGGTTTAGCTGCTACAATATGTTGAGAAATTTAGCAATCCCAGACAAGATCAAGAAGTAGCTGACGAGTGGCAAGAGCCCTCTATTGCTCAGTCTGAGAGATAAGGATGAGAAACCACACCTGCTTCAACAGGAACGACACACATTGGTGCCCAGTGTGCATTGTCTCCATGGTGCATTAGTGTCTTTGCCAGCTCTGCTACATAGTAATGTAACAACAGCACCTATGTTGGATAGGGATGTTACAAAACTGCCCAATTCTAATTCTCACATACTTAAGTCATACATAAGTAAGTATGAAGGCCTAACTTCCATACAAGATTCTGGCCAAAGATTATAGAACCCAATATTCATTCATTCCTTAAGCCATGGTCTCCTAAGAATTCCTCATAGAGGCACAAACAGTTGTTATGGAAATAAGATTTTATGTGGATCATTATAGCAGGATTGAGCTGACCTCTGTTGCCATGGATAGGACATTGGCCTCACATTATAGCAGGGTTGGAATGAGCTTGGAGGTCTTTCTATCTATCTATCTGCCTGTCTGTCTGTCTCTCTCTCTCTCCCTCCTCCTCCCTCTCTCTCTCCCCCTCCTTCCCTTTTTTTGATGACTTTTCTTTTTTCAGTTTTCATTCATTATTGCTAAAACCATGAATCCCATCACACAGCCTGGTGTCAAAAACATACATTTATAAAAAAAAGAATTCTGAACCCACGAAATTGTTTTGAATAACATAATCCTTCCACACAAAACTCTACTCTTTTCTGCACTTTTCTTCATTTCAGTGATATAGTTTAGAGCCGAAATAGAATTCTTCTCTTGATACTGTTATTAAACATTTCAGAATCAAGAGATTCTTACTGGTTTACTGTAAATCTACTAATAGATCTTGATCTGCTTTGTCTACATCTGATGTATAGCACACTGAGCTCTCATGGAGGGTCTGGGATGTAAACAAATAAATAAAAAAAACCTAACTCATAATTCAGTGGTAGGACTGGTTCCATTAAATGGATAAATTACTCCACCGAGTAGGAATGAATTTATTTTGTCCTGACCAAAGATACCATTCTGCTAGATTGGTTTGCAAGCTTTCATTCTTCAAGAATCCTTTCCACATCAATTTTGTCTGTGAAGGCAACACTGGAAGCTTGTCAAGGAACCATGGTAGATACTTGAGAGATGGGTGTGCACACAATTTAGATGAACTATTTTGTCTGTATCTACTGAAATGGTACCCTAGAGCAGTGCTATGCAAAGTAGTGATCCATGGCCTGGTGTTACTCCATGAACTGTCAGCTACTGGTTCCTAGTGAATTTCTAGGAAAGAAAGGAACAGTTGTAGCCAATGGGCACAAATATGGTACCTGTCCCTGGTGTACTGAGGGGAGAATGAGATTCCCCACATCAGGCAGCCTAGGAAGCATTGCCCTAGAGTGTATGTCAGCAGTGCCCTGTAGCTCCACCAGTCTGATGACTGATAGTGATGAAAAAGTCTTGTTCTGAACAGATGCTATTTTTGTCCTTCTCATGAAAAGAGAAGTCTAATAACAGATAATAGTGCAAGTAAAGCAAAGTAAAACACAAGAGTAGGAATTGTGAAGCACTCCAGATGTTATTGGAGTGTAATTTCCAGTATTCCTCACCATGGATGATGCTAACTAGGACTTCTGAGAGTTGCTCTCCAGCCACACCTGGAGGGTGACACAATTTCTACCCTTGTTGTAACAAGCCCATGTCTCATCCTAGTTTCATTTCCAAGATCTGTACACATAGGACTATCTATCTATCCAGTAGAATTAAACTCACCTGTTGTATCTCTTTCTGCTTTTTTCTCCTCTGAAACTTAACACAAGGTTATTACATTGGCCTACACAATCCAAACAGAAGCCTCTGCAGTTGGAATAAACATAATCTATTAGCATGATGATGTTCTCATTAGAGAGGAGTTTTTTGAAGTGAGGACACAAAGACTCTGTGTTAACTGTCTTATGAAATGTCATCAAAACAGTGACAAAAGTAGCATATCAAAAAAGAACACCAGAGCCCTGCTGGCTGAAAGAGACATTTCACTGCAGAATGCCAGTGTGATTTTCGCAAGGGGGCCTGGAAAGGTCAGCTCCATGGAATGGAGAGCTACCACCCGTTGGCTGTAGGAAATCAGCTCACCTTGTGTGTCATCTTTATATAATGGAGAAACCTCAGGCCAGACACATACACAGAGAGATGGGAAACATGGGAATGTCATTACCTGCATTCACTTCCAAGTTCCCATTTTAAGGGGAAAATACTGTTGGAGACAGAATGCTTAGATATCTCACTGGTGCAATTCACGAACAGCTGTTGCTACTCTAAAGCAGCAGCAGCTCCTGCAGTTGATAAAGCTACTTGGGTGATTGAGACTCCCACTGTTCTCAGACAGCATGACAGTTTAACACATACCGAAGGGAAGAATGAAAAAAAGATAGTACTTCACTTATGCTATGGGGAAGGAGTCTTACAGGATAGCACATATGGAATACATATTTTAAGTCACTCTAAAAATATTTGTTGGTGTGAGAGGTGTGAGAACTGGTCCATGAGCCATGGGGCTGCTAATTTGCTGCGTGTTTCCAGGAAAGCAAGAAAAAGTTTTATGTTAATGGGTACAAATATGGTGCCAGTCCTTGGGACATTAGGATGAAAACCTCTGTCTGTTCCCCACATCAGACGTGGGCTATATTTAGAGGAAGGCAATGGCAAACATTCTCTGAATAACCTCTTTCCAAGAAAACCCTATTATAGGGTTGCCATAAGTCAGGGTGCTTCTGAAGGTCCATGACAACAACAAAATGAAGTCTTAGAATTACAGTACACACCTATGTGTATTTCTTTGGAATTAAATCCCCACTGAATTTAGCAGGGCTTGCTTCCTGTAAGTGAACACATAATTGATCTGAATCTATTGATCTGAAATTCCATGTGTACTAGAAATAGATAAACTAGCATAAACATACCCAGAGGAGGTTAATGAGTCCCACCAAGAAATAACTATTTAGAGGAAAAGCCTGTGGAGATGGGTTAGCAGTACTCTCACTGTCCCAGAAGTCCCACAGGTCATAAAGCTGACTGGAGGAAGTCTACCAGTCATCCAGAGGAAGAGAATGTAATACTTTGATCATTCCTTTGTGGGTAAGACCTCCTCAGAGAAAGAGCTGGCTTCCAAGCAACATCACATCTCTAAATGCCCAGAGCTCTTCACTCCCTTGTTATTTCCCAGTAGGAGAAACAGACATTAAGCCTGGAGGTAGTCCAGTGGTATTGGGTAGACCAGAATTCAAGGCAGAATGCCAGTAGAGCCCACTTTTGTTAGCTTGATGTTACCTGTATTGTGTTAACCAGCACAGTTTGCCTTCACTATCATTATTATGGCTCCACTGAATTTGGTTTTCATAGTTGACTAATTGGCTACAGCTGGTTGTCAGAAGTATGGTCTAGCCCAAATTTCGAATGTGAACCCAATCATAATTTCTGGTAGTCCTAAGAGAAGAAGCTCCCTTTTGCTCTAGATTTGTGGATTGGTTAATTGTCCCAAAGTGGTTATTCTGGGCCAGAAGGGATGTAGAGAGCTTCCTTTAGGCCATGTCTTTGCTGCATAGCACACTTCACAGCTGGGATATGTTTTGTTTTAGCCACTGCATTGGGTTTTGTCAGTAGTGTCTTGTACTCTGTACATGCTCTGGCTCCTATGGTTTCTAAAAAGGTTCTTAAAGAGTATTTTGCTTTTAAATTGTTCAATCCCAGTATTGTTTTAAACGTTTTCACCTACTGTGCATTGCTTTGGGGACCACAGTGGGCTTGGAAATAGACAGACAGACAGATGTTCTTTTGTAAATGGCTATTCACTGTCCCCACGCTTGTAAATAAATCCATCTCCTTTTATTTGGTGCTTGGTCCAGATTGGGGCATGGCTAAGATATTAAATCCACCCACTCCTATTCTGGTATCATATCTAAGACTCTAGTTTCAGTGAACAAAGCTTGGCCCTTTAAACTTGGAACAATGCAGAATAAATGCGGGTTCCTCTAGTCCAGGCTGAGTGGAAATTTGGGGTGGTGGTAGACTATTATTGGGGGCTGGTTCAGCCCTGGGAAGCAGTAAGTTGCCAGACAACTGAAGTGGGGAGAGCACCTGAGATCCCCAGGATAAGACTGGCAGCTGCTTGTGTGACTGCTAGTTCATACTTCTGAACGGGGCTTGGGCACTTGGGAGGCACGATTAAGATTGGAACTGCCATGTGGGGAGAATTTTGTTTTGAACCTTTTACTCCCATGGCATCAGTCTCATAAACACTCATACCAAGAGCTGACGTAGATAGTAACATGGGGGGAGATGGGGAAGAGAGAGGAATTTCTGTCAAAAATTGCTCTGTTAAAAAAAAATATTCGTGCCTGTGCCCCATCCCCCATTCATGGATCTCTCTCTGTCTCTGTCTCTGTCTCTCTCTCTGGTTGCTATTTCCAGTAGACTGAAGTATCAAGGCCAAACCATGTATTTAACAGAACATCAGTATGACTCGTTTGCTATTTTAGTGTTCTATTGCACTCAGGGTGTTGTTGAAGCAACCTCCTTAATTTCAGGGAATTTGCACTGGGAGCTGTCCAAGGTTCAGCCTTGCCTGACCCAGCTTTGGCATGCAAGCAGAACTCACCCTGGGTTTCATCCTCCCAGTGAGCATACCTAGATCCCCACCCCATCACCTGACAGACATACTCAGAGGCAACTTCAACACCCACCTGAACTCGTTGCTCCTGTTCCTCTGCAGAGGTTTCAGACAAACTGCCTCAGCTGCCATTTAGAAGTGCATCAGCCCTCATTCACTGCACTGTTGTTAATTGGTACAGGGAGTGGTAGCAAGATCTTGGAGAACAATACTGTGTGTCTTGCTCTGAACTGCCATGCCTTTCACTCTTCAAGTTTGTCCCCAGGTACAGTGGGGTATGATGACCCCTGCCAGTATCAAGGTAAGACCTAAATTCCAATCCAATTGATGTATAATAGGAGCAGGTGCCGTCTTGTCCTTTTGCCTGAGGCAGCAAAATGTCTTGAACCTGCCCAAGTCTATACTGAGCATGGTGAATGTTCATCCACAGCAAAGGGCTGTGTGTTGAACCTGCCGTCTTTCTATCCATTTCACTAATGCCTTCCTCATCCCTCTACAGGCTCACAGCTTTACAGAAACAAAAACATATGGACAGATGCTGTTCTGGCCTGCTACACATGTAGAAAGCATCTCCCTATGTCCCACCGTTACACTGAGCTTCTCACAGTCCTGTCAGCAACAGCGACACAGTCTTGTCAGCTGTTACCACTCCCTTGGTACACACACAGGAATCAGGGCAATGTTTGGAAATGCTATTTTGGGCTACAGCTCCCAGAATCCCCTAGCCAGCGTGGCCACTGGGAACTTTAGTCCAAAAAAGTAACCTTTCCATAGTCTTAACCAGTGCAGAACTGCAGTTCCCCAAGAAAGCATGCTTAACAAAGGATGCATGCAGGTGCAAAGGTGCTGACAACAGACACAGAGGGAGCTTCTCAGTATTTTAGAGTGCAAACATGGATCTGTGAAATTTTTTTGCAGAGTGGAAAAGAGGGGCAGAGCATATTCCTTCTCTTCCCCCCAACTTCTTTGCTTGGTGACAGCAGCTGCAGCAACCAATGGCATTCTTTTCCTGTTGTGCTGCAGTGCATCCCTTGTTAACAAAGAAATTTCCTTATCCTTAAATATTAATTAATCTACTTGATTCTTCAGAAAACAAAAACAATGACCACAGACAATTTGCATAACTTTAAAGTGTGTGACGAAGACATTGAAATAAAGATTTTCTATACCTGGCTCAGACTTCAATAAAAATGGAAACTGCAGACAAGAAATTGGAAGAAAGCTAAAACTAGGAGGGGTGGCCATGAAAGAACTAGGTAAGATCCTCAAGTACAAAGATATATCAGTAGACACCACAGTCATGATTGTCCATGCTGTAGTATTTCTGGTTTCTATGTTTGGTTGTGAAAGCAGGACAGTGAAGAAAGCTGACAGGAAGAGAATCAACTCATTTGAAATGTGCTGCTGAAGGTCAGTTCTACAGAATGCAATGGACTGCTAAGAAAACAAATAAATGGGTATGAAAGCAAATCAAGCTTGCTCTCTCACTAGAAGCCAAACTGACTAAACTTTGGCTGTTGTACTTTGGACATATCTTGAGGTGACGTGACTCATTTGAACAGACAATAATGCCTGGGAAAGGGGAAGGCAGTAGGGAAAGAAGAAGACCACATTGCACTGCTGCAGCAGTAGCAGCAGCAGCTATATTTCTGTACACTTATCAGTGCTGAGCACTCCCTAAGTGGTTTACAATGTGTTTTAGCTAACTGCCCCCAACGAGCTGGGTACTCATTTTACCAATCTATGGAAGGATGGAAGGCTGAGTCTACCTGGAGCCCTGCAGGATCAAACTCACACCATTGTGGCTGCAGTACCGGCATTTAACCACTGCACCACCAGGGCTCAGATGGATTGCAGGTGGATTGATTCAAGGAAGGAAGCCATGCCCACAAGTCTGTAAGACTAGAGCTTGACAGGCGGGACTTAGGGAAGTCTCACATTCATAGCGTTGCCCTAAGTTGAAGCTGACTTGATGGCAAATAACTACATTTCTTTAGTATAGCAGATTTCCCCTACAAGAAACCTATAGCTGTCTGCTTAATCCAGGAACCACCTAGCTTGGGCAGAGTGGTAGATACACTGGCAGCTGGCTTAACAGAGTTGAGCCCAGGGGGAAGGGCAGAAGCTTATATTGCATGGCGGCACTTCCAGGCTTGCACAAAGGACATTCGCCTTTGTGGAGGTCAGCTCCATAGCCCTGTATAAGATTTTAACACAGAGAGAACTGATAACTAAGAATGTGTGCCTGTAACTGCCTGTCCTCAGGATGTAATTCCCTCCATTCCAAATGGAGCAGAAGTCAACACCCTTTAAACAAATCCCCAAGCTCAGCTGGTGAAAATTTGACACATGTGCACTTTCTATATTAAGAGGTATTGTGAGGGCATTGGGTGTGTACAACACACATCTCCATCTCCATCTGGTGTATGCTTTTTTTTCTTAGTGTAGGGGATGGATGGCTTTTTCTTCTGAAGACCAATCATATTTGACAGGCAGGCAGGCAGGCATTCCCCATATCCCATGCTTGATCTCTCTTTCCCCTTGTGTGCCCAGCTTTATCTGCATGCAACACAGGGAAGAATCAAGACAGCTGGGACAATAAAGCTAACTAACTATTTTCTAGCCTTCATCTCACGTCACAGCAGTGGAGCTTGTTGAGAGACCCTCAGGGTATAGAACCCCTGCCAGCTAGTTAGGTTGCTCAGCAGAACTGCTGAAGGCATTGCTGGAAAATTAGAGCAGTTCTGTGGGGTTCTGTTGCACAGCATGTTGACTCTCCAGTTACTATTGCTGGATTGCACAGATGTCACTGACTGGGCATGAGTCTTGCTATGGATAACAACACCTGCTTGGATCTCTGCATTCCCAGATGGTGTCAGAATTTAAACAAAAACTACAAATGATTATTAGGGACAAAATGGCCACTTCCTACACACCCATACATATACACAAACATGCACACACCTTTGCTTTTTAAACAAACAAGTAATTTCTCCCCCTACTCTTGAGTCGCTTTCTTATGGCATTTACCCAAGTTTCTGCAACACACCACTTGGTG
The DNA here is from genome assembly GCA_948474755.1 of Ctenosaura bakeri. Classification (NCBI taxonomy): domain Eukaryota; kingdom Metazoa; phylum Chordata; class Lepidosauria; order Squamata; family Iguanidae; genus Ctenosaura; species Ctenosaura bakeri. The sequence goes on along the minus strand of CAOLHI010001436.1, from coordinate 280,648 downwards.
AAAAAAAAAGAGTTGTCTTTAGCAAAATGGGATGGCAAGGCTGAAGGCTGTAAAGACAGAAATACATTTCTTCACACATTTAAACAGTCAATTGTGGAATAAGCCTGTAAGATTGTAGGCCTTTCAGATAAGTATGGGAGTGACAGACAGGTCATTATAATTGGTAGGAAGTGTTAGATTGCAAGGACAGATGAAAGTGTTGAAATTACTGATTACCATTCAACATTCCATTGATAGTATGAACCCCTTTCTAAAATGCAAGACACTGTCTGTAGGCATAAATATAATTACAGTGTGTTTCTGAGTCTACTACCAACTGGTCCCCACACTCAACAATGAAAGTTCCCTGCCAAGATCCTGATCTTGTTTGCTTGAAACCCACACCCAAGCATCCCAAAACAGATGAAAATATCCTTCCGTCCTCCAGAACCCTCAACCCCCAAATACCTCTTTTTCAGCTATATATTGGCCAAAATAACAAATGGAGGTGGTATTGCATCACTTCTGGTTATTTTGGCCAAAATATAGCCAAAATGAGAGGATACGTCTAGCCTGGATGGGAAGATGTGGAGTTGGACGGTTGAAAATTAGCCCTCATCCACTATGCAGTAGCCCACTGCTGCTACAAGCAAAAGGTGGGCAATATTTTTTCAACAAAGGCTACTATCTCTCAAGGGTAATTGCATGGAGGTTACATGCCAACAGTGGTATGACAAAGCCAGTACAGGACATCCCCCATCTTTTGATGCCTTATGATCTGATAACTCACTCTTTTGATGTTTCCAAATTAAGGACAGGTTCCATTTATTTGATGGGGGTTCCACTCTTTCACCAGTTCTTCTTGTCTATAGAGGCTCACTTGGAACTGCTTGCAGAGTGAGCTAAGAGGGGGAAAAAGGCACTAAGCTGGCTGAGAGACTTTGCAAGCACCATACGCACAGCTGGTCCAAAGTGAGCTTCCATAAATCCTTCATGCTATCTATAGTACGGTACGTGGGTTCTGCGTTTCAACCAATTTTGTTCTCTACAGTGCTCTGGTCCCTAACCAGTCAGATAAATGAGGGAAGTTTGTAGTGTGTGGGGCCAGAGCCAACCACAGATGAACCCACCCACCCCTCTTTCTGTTTCAGCTATCTCTTCCTCCCCCTTCCCCCATATACACCCCTAGTGGACTGGGACCTGAACTGGTTAGTTGCAAAAGGCATTTGGCATCAAGACAAAGACTTCATGGGATCAGGCCAAAGACGGCATCTCTGCTACAAGTACACTTTGTTGCAAGTTCTAATGGCAATTCTGGCTAGAAGCTTACTTATGCTAGCTTTTAACAAGGGGTGACCCAAAGACTAAAGGAAGAAATAAGAAGTGGGATCCTCACATATAAAAGCAAGCTCCCTGTGTCTTGCCTTTCTTTGTCTAGTAAAAAGAAAGTGGGAATCTTAGTTGAGAAACCAATAAAGCTGTCAGCTGTTTCAACCTGTTGCTTCTTTTCTTTTTCTATCTGGCAGCAGGACAACAGAATTCTATGGACTTGCTGCCCGCAGAAAGCCACACATGGTTATGTTCATGAAGCTTCTCAGAAACAAGAGAAATGACATAGGAGTACAGATGTTTGGTTGGGAACCAATATAATTGAAATAATATTTTACACACATTCAAGTGCTCTGTGAAGTTTAGCTTTAGGGTTATATGAAAGAACAAATCATGATGAGCTCATTGAGGAGAAAAATTACAGGTAACAGCATACACATAAGGGTTGCAGGTACAAGTCAAAAATCCAAGCAGAAACAGGTTGTGGTATCTCATGTTCTTCAACACTTCTTTGGACATATTGTGCATTGAAACTCATGGATAATTTAAAGAGATGTAGATGTTTTTACGTTTTGACATTTAATATGGAATAATCAGCAATGTTTTTTGTTCCCCTCATCTCTCCTATTAAAAAACTTTTAGAAACTTTAAGAACCAGGCAGGAGGAAGTTCTGAGTCAATCTCAAGTATTATCACCTCCACAATACTCAAAATATCAGCTACTACTGATGCAAGCAATATTGTTCTTTTGTAGTATCCATGCTGAACCATTTTATCCCCGGAAAGAAAACAGCAGCTGCAATATTCAAAGCTAATTATTCTGATGATTTGCTGGGTTTTCTTCCTGAGAGTTATAAAGAAAAAACTAAGGAGAAAATGAGGAAATGCTTAGTGTACGTGCATAGGGAAGGCAGTTATTAAGATAAAAGGCAATTTGACAGTGCATTCAAGTTTATGCTTAGGTATTTTTGAAGGAAAAAAAAACACACAGCTGTTAACAGTCTTTGCCTTCCAGAATTGATTTTTCAGTGCAGCAATGGAATGTGGTCATTCCATCAGAGAAGGTCTTCATTCCTGAAGCATCTAACATGATGGCCATTTATCAGGTGGTGCAAGCACAGCCAGAATTTACAATCCTTTGTCTGAGTGTTGCAGCCAGATTTTCTGTTCCTGCATGGGGTTATTGTTTGGGCATAGCAAAATCCCAAGCAGTCTCTTGTGCACACTTCCACATGGCCCTCATGAGTCGGGTAAACCCCATGTCTTTGGGTTTTTCCAAACCCCTCATAAGCCGCTGCTTCATAATGGCGACAAACTCCTTGTTGCTCAGTTCACCATTGCCTAAAAGAAAGAAAAAGAAAAAAAAATTAAAATGGTCTTAGAAAAACAATAACAAAATGGTCCAAAACCCCGAAAAGCCAGCAGTCCAGGCACAGAACATGTAGATTTATTTTAGGGTCTACCTACACTGTCACTGAACTGGGCAAATGTCACCTTTTAACATTCATTTAATACATGGGTCACTTGTGATCCCTAGGCAAAGTCTAGGGTAGCCCTGAATTACTTAAAACACTTTTACATTGGAAAAAAAAAAAAGAAGTCGGAGGAGGGAATTGTTCAGGGAAAACAAGGAGCAATGACAAAAATTTCATTGTGACCCTGGGAATTTGTCACTGTTTGTTGTTTTGGGCAGAACCTATCACTCTCACTGTTTTCCTGCTGTTGTCCCACTGGTGAATTTAAAAAGCCACTCCAGTGTTATGCAACTGTGTTGTTTGTGTTTACAGTGAGAAAGTAGAGAGGCAGAGGTGTTGCTATAGGGGGAACAAATGAAATTTCTCTTCAAGTCCTCAAATTCCTACCACTGCAGAGAGTGAGACAATTTAAAGTCATTCATTAAAGTCATACCTACAATCCTTGCATTTGTCTTGTTCACATTTCCTGGGTAACTTTGCCCACAACTTTTCTTTGATTGCCATGACTGTAATTCTAAATGCCCAACTGAGCTTTAAACTTACGGCAATACTAGAAATTTGGGGCCTGAAGGGAAATTTCATTTGTTCCCTCCACAGCTACGCCCCTGCCTCCCCAGCTTCTCACTGTGAACAAGAACAATACAATTGCGTAACAGACGATTTTTTAAAAAACCCATTTTTTAAATTTTTTGAATGAATGACCAGTGAATGAAGAACAACAGGAGGAAGACAAGATAGATTTTGCATAAAATGACAAACAGTGGCAAACACTGGGGACAGATTTTTTTGGAGGGGGGCTAATGCTCCCATAGCAACACCTGTTAGGAGGGGAATCTCCTTAGAAGAGTGAAAGGAGAAAATGCCTCTCTCATACCCTGAACCACAATCTCATGAATGTAATCACTGGGGAAATGAACAAAAGTATGAGATTCAGTTATTACAAGAATGTTCAAGGAGCCCCTGGCTCTTTAAAAACTACAAAATGCTTTGACTTCACAAACTGAGAGGGAGGAAAGTTCTCCAATCAATGGCATATCCTCTACACACGGAAACAATCTTATTCCACAAAAGTGACTGCAGCAAAACTCCTGAAAAACTACAGCTCACAGCCCCCCATCATGGATAATTAAGCACATCATGAATGTACTGAAGGCTAATGTTGCATTTATTTTCCCTTTCCTCATTTTCAAAACACTTCAAAGTGGATTCAGTTTCTGACCGGACTGAGCTCACCCGTAACTGAAAATGCATCTTCTTCTTGACTGTCCATATCTCAAGAGATTACCTCCAAGCCTCAAAAGATTGTAAGTACAATGAACCATGACTGCACAATTTACAACTAGCAGTTCTTTAATCCATCCCCAGCCTGATCCTTCCGATGGAAAGACAAGGAAGATTACTTTTTTCGCAACAGAAATTCATGTATCAAAAAGTCTATTAAACTAGAGGTTTGATGACCTCTTGACAGCAGCTGATACACAGCTGGCATTATTCAGGATATCTATACCTAGCACTATCCCCAGAAATCATCACTTCGAAAACAGGTTTTGATAACAGACTAAGGTATTTTTTTAGACCGTATTCTGAGTAAAACAGTGACACACCTCTTTTTTAAAAAAGCATTTATTAGTTTTCTGGAATTACAGTTTCTGCATTCTTCTCAGACAAGTCCCATATTTGTTTTAGTTGTTTAATCAGAATACTGAGACTGTAGACTCAGCGGTGTTTTGCTATCTTAGCCAGAAATAAACTAGGTTGAGTGAACAGGTTTTGCAGGGAGGCTTCCTAATGACACGTTTGAGAGCTGCTTCTGCATTCTTTAAGTGGGTGCAGAATCACAAAACAATCAGAACTATAGATCAAGCTATGGTGGAAAGCACCTTTTCCTCTAATGAATCTATTATAGTCCCTTTCAGCAGTATTGATCAGTGTTAACTTGGATACAATACATCTTGAGTGCAGGGACCAGAAAGATTCGCTACTTGGGAGCCCTACTAGGGCCATTCCCGCCCGATTCTGTTATAGTGTTGTTATTCCACTTTCAACATCCTGTGAAATTCTGGGGTTTGTAGTTTATTGAGGCCAAAGAGCTCTTTGGCTGAGAATTCTAAATGTCCCTCCCTAAACTGCAAACCCCAGGTTTCCATAGGATGTTGAAAACGCAATAATAACACTATAACAGTGTACTGTGGAAATGGCTTAAGATATCAAGGCATGCCCCAATTAGCATCCTCAGGGTCTGCAGATTCACATAAGAAAGAAAATAATGAAATTAGCTATTTTGCTGCTGATGCAGTTCAGGAGTAGAACAATTTCTCCTTCTGTAAGGTGGCAATATATATTTCCATAATGCTAATGCTAGACAAGGTTTTGTTTCTGAAATTCTTTTTGAAATTTGTTTTGATTTGGACCATGAAGAACTGAGAAGAAATGCCAAAAAGGGAAATGAAGCCAGCAGATTGCCAGAGCTTGGTAGAGAATAGCAATAGCAATAGCATGTGCATTTCTATACCGCTTATCAGCTAAGTGCTCTCTAAGCGGTTTACAATGTGTTAGCTAATTATCCCCAACAAGCTGGGTACTCATTTTACCAACCTGCAGAAGGATGGAAGGCTGAGTCAACCTGGAGCCCAGCAGGATCGAACTCAAAATCTTGTGGCTGCAGTACTGGCATTTAAGCACTGCACCACCAGGGAAAGTGTTCCTTGAGTTGTTTAGAATTCCACAAGCTGCTACACAAAGGATCTTTGATCAAATGAAGGAAAAGGTTTGAAGGTGATTCCATTAGGTTGCAGTAACACTGAATATAGGAATGTATTGTGTGCCTTCAAGTCATTTTCAACTTATGACATCCTAAGGCAAACCTATCACAGGGTTTTATAGGGCCGAGAGTGTGTGATGCGCCCAAGGTCACCAAGTGGGTTTCCATGTTCAAACAGGGAACTGAACTCTGGTCTCCGGGGTCATAGTTTAGCACTCAAATCACTATACCACACTGGCTCTAGGAAGATATAGCTTAGTCTAATATTGTTCCAAGTTGGTTTCACATGTGTTCATTCATATGTCACTTCTACCACACTTCTCTATTAATTACAAGACTATGCCCACCTACTTATATAGGGCAGGGCAGATACATTGATTCTCAAATATCCTATTATTATACCCTTGTATCTCTCATACTCCCAAATCCATTTTCACTGAAAAGAAATATAACCAAAGTGTGTACAATAGCACCCCTCAAATGTCCACTTCATCCAATTCCCCCCCCCCTGCAAGTAGGGGCTGAAGTCTATGGCTTCAGTGGGCATGAATAGCTATTTTTTGGTGAAAAGAAATTTTTGGTTAATGGGGGAGGTGAGCCCTGGGGGCTGCACTTTGTCCATCCCCAACTGATATGCACTTTACATGCACATTACTTTAATACAGAAATTGTAATATGGGCTTACCATAAAGATGCACATTTTTATATGCACTTTAGCATAAAATGACCATTCATAGGTATTTTGATTAAAAAAAAACAAATGGTGCAATGCAGATGAAATCAGTAGGAAATCAGAATTATAAAGGCATTCCAATCCACAGATTACTTTAAGAAGTACAAATCACACTGGTTGCAGAATATATGGAATGAACAAAATTTCTATACTTATTTTAGCATAAAATGAACATTTTAATGACTGTTTTGATAGATTTTTTTTTTAAAGCCAAATGGGTTTACATTAAAGCCAGACTGTAAGAACTGGAGACATGGGAAATCAGAATGATAAATGCTTTTCAATCCGTGTATTAATTGGATAGAAATCTCTTGGGCTGGTTCAAAATGTTGAATGAACAAGGTTCTAGAATCTTCCTAAGAAGGAAGTATCATCATGTATGGATATTACATGTGATCTTTCTGAACAAGGGAAGAATTCTTATCTCAAACAGAGTTAACTAGACCATCTTTCTTCTCTCCTTCCTTCCTTCGCCATAAATCAGAAATGACGCAACAACAACAACTACAGCAACAACAACAACAAGGTAAACCAACCCTGAAGTTTGCTTAGCAAGATTTGTTAAAGGGGGTTTGCCTTTGTATTCCTCTGAGATTGAGAGCATGTGAATTGCCTAACGCCACCCAATGGGTTTCCATAGCTGAGCGGGGATTCAAACTCTGTTTTCCAGAGTTGTAGTCCAGCGTTCAAACCACTACAACATGCTGGCTCTCTTCCTGTAAGCGGCAAGACCAATATACAAGATTATTTTGGAAGGGAAGAAAATGTTTCAGTGAACAGATTATTCATTTTGCCATTACTGTCTAAAACAATCTGGTCAATACAGTTGTACTTTCTGAACTCTGATAATGCTTTAGGTCACAGCATTTGAGAATGCAGATGAATTTAAAGCATAAAAAGTGGTTACTGGGAGTCTGAATGTAAGGCAACTCACACAATGAAACCCTAGGTTCTTTCTTAAACTGTAATCTTTTCCAGCCTACTGAACCTATTTAAATGTGTCCTATGCAGCCCCTGCTTCTTGGACATGCAAGAATTGACACATTGAAAAAATGAATCTACAGGAGAGCTTTCAAGTGAAAAAAGTGTCACACAACAATGGTGACAGTTTATTAAAGTGGAATATGGGAAAGAGCAAGAGTACCAACCTGTGCAGGAGAGACGCAATTGGCATCAAAGTAATTTAACTCAAAACACAAGCTATACCATGTTTTAATTTCAATGATCTCCAAGGACAGGAATTGTTACTTGGTTAAATTTTACTTGCAGATGATTTAAATGGAGAAAAAGAACTGGAAATACTGATAAGCAGAGGGGAAGGTTACCAACAAGTCAGACAAAATTATGCATCGACTTTGTCATCCAGTGGACTGATCTGGAAGCAGGTCTCTGAAATCCCAGTCCAATTTACTATTAATTTTCTAGGCCTGTTTTGTTCCTCTCAGACTTCTTGACAGTGAAAGAAGAGACAATTTGTGCCAACTCTAATCCCAACACATTTTTGCTCATCACTTGGAGCTTCACTTAAGAGGCAGCCTGTCTCTTCCAAATTATTTTTTTGCGGCAAACGTTCCCCTGCTCTCTCTCTGCACATAAGTCAAGGGAGACATGATGGAAAGGATGAATTCAAAGGTGATTCAAAGAAGCTCTGCCAATACTGAGCCCTTCATCAGTGACTTTTTTTCCATTATATTTTTATTAAATCAAAGTTATATTAAATTATTTTTCAAGTAAGATGCACTGTCATTGAACATACTATACATAGATATACAAAAATATAATTTTCCAATATTATCATTAATTACCTTATTATTTAAAAAAAGGAGAAAAAAGAGAAAAATAAAAAACGAACAAACAAAAAATAATCAGTGACTTTCAAATAGCTAGAAAGCCCTCTCCAGTACCTTATTAAATCTCTACTGTGAACTCTGCTCTCTTCTCAAGGTAGTTTTAACATAATCTGTTTATTCTATTTGCATAGAAAACCTAGCTATTGCAGTTTCTGTCACAGGTCACCTAATGTTACATGTCTTGCAAAAGATATCACACTGCTATCTTCTGTCTCTGTGTCTGCAATACATTTTTTTCTGTTATACTAGCTCAGAAACATAGCAGAATTAAGAAACACTTCCAAGATTCAGAACATGAACAGGTCAAAGCAAAACTTTTGAAAAGCTTTACTGGATAAGTATAAAGGGAGTACCTAGTATAATATGTATAGGCAATCATTCCTAGGAAGCGCATAAGCAGAGCTGGATGGCTATAAATCAGTTCACTGGTCTCAAGCACTTGGTGAACCACGGGGTCAGGATGGGGGAGAATTTTACAGTCTGTATTCACTTTTTGGAGTGATAAGTAGTTTGGAACAATTATTCTTCAGACTACACACCTCTACGAATCTTTATAATCAGCAAGAACATGGTACATACAAAATATGTATATTAAAGAAAGTCTGATATGAAAATGAATGTGAATTTTCATGCATTTTTAGAAGACATACATTTGCAGATGGATGGACTGAATGGGTTTTTGAATGAATACTCATGAAATAAACACAGATTGGATAAAGACTCTTTCCTACCCCGCTATTTATGGTATTCTGCTCCTTAAGATGGAGGTTCCACGGACATAATGATATTATGCCTAACGGGCAAAGAAATCTCAGACTCCCTGGATAGCTCTCTAGCAAATCTCAGAAGCCTAGTCTGTCCGTGGACCTCTAATGCTTTTGGATGCAAATTCTATGGGAGAGAAATACATTAGCTGAATACTGAGTGACTGGATCCACCATAAGTCTTTCTGCTCTTCTCAAAACATATATAGGTAAACGAAGTCAAATAAGACTATTGGTGCCTCATATGATATTAAAATAAAAGCAATTTCTGTGTAGCCAAAAAAAAACTGTAGTTGGCAAAAGTGAACAGAGTTCCATTCACAGTAAATGGAAAATGTTTGAGCTACAAACCTTTTATGGTGACAGATACAAGGGCAGGCATGAAGCTCAGGGAATATGTGTACAAGAATCTTTAAAATAATGGATTTTTGAGTCTGGGTGCGTATTTCAAGCCCTTTGCTTCTACTGGCTGTGTTGTGCTGATGTCACTGGCAGACTAAGCAGCAAGGAGAGGCCCTAAGGACAGGCAACATGGAGCAGGAGTGGTGGAAAAGATAGCAGAGGAAGAAATGGGAGCCAAATGGGAGCCAAAGGTGAAAAGGAACACTGGGAGTACAGCCATTACAGGAAACAAAGAAGACAACAGGCCTTACGAAAAGAAGAGTGAAAGAGTTCTCCTTACAGTAAAAAGAGCAAAAGAAAGTTTCAGAGGAAGCAGTGAAGCAAGGGATGACAGGAATGAAGAAGTGAAACAAGTAATCTTGTAGTTACACTCCACAATTATAGCTGCTTACTCCCACAATTGCCATGAGCCTGTGCTATAGAATCCTGGGACTTGTAGTTTGGTGAGGTGCTGAACTACAACACCTGAACTATCTGGCAGAGAATTCTAGGTACCTCCTACAACTACACATCTATAGGTTTCTATAATAATAGACCCATGACAGTAAAGGCAGTACCAAACTGCTATAATTGTATAGGGTGGATGCATACTATGAAGGCTGGCTAGCATGTTTACAAGTGCCTTGAGGTCTCTAATCTGCTTTTAAATGACACTGCAGCTAGGAATGAAAGCAACGGCTGCTCTATTAATGCAGATATTTTAAAAAAATACTCCTTCTTCTTATAGGATCTTCTATTAGTTTTCAAAAACTCCTTTCAGCAATCTTGCTTCCTAGTATGGCATTATTTCTCCATGGATAATTCTGAATGATTTGCCAGTAAAAAATCTGGGCTACAGAAGAAACACTCCAACATGACTTTAAAGGCATGCAAAAATTTAGTCCAGCATTTTGAAGTAATTGTGCCATGGCCTCTGCCCCTCCATAGGGAAGAATAGATATATCTGTATTTACAAGCCTTGCAAGAAATTTTATGAGTAATTATTATACAGTTTACATGCACTGGAACAAGATGTCAGTATGCATTTTTTTCCTTTAGAAGGTAATCCTCGAAAAGAAAACAGAACTTGATCCTTCCATCATGCTTGTGCAGTCCCTGGCTGGCCCTTTTCTGACACATTGCACAAAACTGTGGTTTGTATTTGTATGTCTTTTTCACTCTTGACAATCATTAGGATGAATCTAGGGCTTAAAACCATGGCTGAAGATGTTTGGCGGACCTTTGCTAATATTTATGATCCTGAAGAACCCAACACAGAGTACGCTGATTTTTTTTTATAGGAACATGTTATGGAGGTGGCAGAAGCCAAACCTGAAAAATTGATTTGTTTTAATCTTCTCTTTCTGAGAACAAATCATATGGGTTTCATAAGCAGTCCAATACATATCAAAAGATTCAAGAATAATATCCATGGCTCTTGATATTCCCTTAGAAATTGTGTCACTTCAGTCTCTGAAGCAGGAAACAGCACAGTAGAAAATAATCTGTGGAAACCTAAAATGAGCATCACTAAGCCAGATATCTGATGGCCTAAAAAGAACACCAGGGAAGCCCTCTGGAAAAGCAGTGCTGGTAACTGTAATCAAAAAGGAGGTGGAGGATCTATCTCAAAGCATTAAAGGAACAGAAGATATCACCATTAAACAGACAGGAATTCAGACAGACCAGAATTCGCTAGGATTGCTTCACAGATGGCATGTTTCTTACATGGAAATTATCCCTATGATGGGATGCCAGTGTGGAAAAAGGCACTGAGCTCTAAAAGTAAATAAATGAGAACTGCAGCAGCTCAAGAAAAGTCACAATATTAGAAGAGAAAGATGCAATCAGTTGCATCTAATTGTTCAGCTCATCTCTGCCTCTCTTTTGGTTTAATTAAACACATCCACAGAAGAATAAAAACAGTGACAAATGGTGCAAATGCAGACTCTACTCATTTCAGTGCCATTTGTGTACAAAAGCAGAAGCACAGAAAAGAGAGAATTCAAGGGGTCACTGATTCACCATTAAGTAATCTTGGGCACAGACTCAGAGACTGCAAGTCTAGGTCTGCTGTCTCCATGTGTCTCTTCACTGTGAGTCTCTCATAAAGTGAAAAACTCAGATAATGTAAATACGAAAGATGAGGTGATTACAAGAAGCCAAGATGAACAGACCTCTTGCTCTTTTATCAACAAAGTAAGAGAAAAAAAGAGAGAAAGTTCTTTATTGTCTTTTTCAAACAAACCCCATAACTAGCTGCTTTGTCTGTGCAGAGCATCTTTCAAACCTTCTAGGACAAAAGCAGGGAATGGATGACCCTCCAGATGCAACTCCGTCAGTCCTAGCTGGCATGACCAGTCCCAAGGCTTGTGGGGGAATTCTGGGAGCTGTAGTCCAAAAAAGGTAACTAGTTCAAGCTCTGCATGGAACCAACACTTTTCTCCTTATTTCTCTTCTGACTTCCACAATAACAACATCATTTGTCTGTTCTTGCTCTCTGAGAAGCAGAAAGCCAAGGAAGGAAAGGACTGAGGAAGGAGTTTGTGGCGGGGCAGAGGGTAGCAAGCGAAACTAAAATGACAGCATCACAATTTTGCTAGCAGACTTTGGAATATGGGGAATTTGGACCACCACTTGCAATGTCTCCTCAAAGTGACATTCTGGAGCATCAAAGGGTAGAGCAAATTACTAGTCTGATACAATGGGTACACTCCTAAGAGATGAGAGCTATGAAGAATTATTTTATTTTGAATGTTTACCGCAAAGAGGACTGATTGTCATTGAAATGCTTAGTTACCTTTTTAAACAACACACACACACACACACACACAAGCAAGCATGTTAAAAATTCTGGGCTAAATCTCAGTATTATGCAAGCAACTTCTGCCCACCCTCAAACACTTCTGAAGGGTCTTCCAACCCCTTGCAGCAAATTGGGGTGTGTGTGTACAGAGAACTACAGTGCAGCTACAGATTTGATACCGGCTATTATAGTTAATGACATTACAGTCAGCCCTCCATATTTGTGGGTTTGAATTTTATGGTTTATAAAATTTTTTGATTTATAAAATCAAATTTATAAAATTATAAATTTGATTATTTATGACTTTCTTCAACCCCTGCTGTCCCAACTCAGGCAATTTTTTTTCTGGGAGAATCTCCCTCTCAGTGGCTCTGATGAGGCCGTGCAGCCCTTTAAAAATCTGCCTCTAGCCTTCCTCCTCCTCCACCAGCCACTGCCTGGCCAGCTAATGACAGCTCGCAGCTCAATTTTTCAGCACCACAAACCCTCGCCTGACGTCCCTGCACAGCCAAGGAGGGAGATGGGTGTGAGAGAGAGAAAGTATAGGGCCATCATGCCGATCTCCCCCTCTCTTCTCCTTTCCCTGACCTAGTTTGGACTCTGGGTGCCCCCTTCTCCCCACCATTCCTTGGCCCCCTTCCCACAGATATACACACAAATTTTTGATATTTCCAATTTTTCCACTTTTGTGAAGGTCTGAACTCCTAACACTAGCAAACGTTGAGGGCCAACTCTAATATCATGGCTTCCCTCCAGGTAGGTCTAGACCACACACATGGTTCTGCTCATTGTAATCTTCATACAACCACTCTGTGAAATGGATTAGGCTGAGAGACGGGCACTGCCCAAAAGCTATTCACTGAATTTTATGGCAGCAAGGAAAACTGAACCTGGCTGTCTCTGGTCCAAGACATACTAAGTACTATTCTACACATGAAAGTGGACAGCACTCACCATCACAGTCAAAAAGAGCAAACACCACATCACAGACATGGTCTGACAACTCCACTTTTGCCACTGTCTTGGCTACCTGCTGCATTGTATCTGAAAGAAGAAGGAGAATACACTGTTAAGTCAGACAGTGATACAGTAGAGGAGATTAAAGGACCAGCACTGACCATACTCATACTACCTCTGGGCATTTTGTCAGTAACCACAATTCCAGCAGAATTTTCTGTTCCCCAAGTCACTCATCCCCACCCCTTTTGTCCTGAAGTGATAAGTACTTTTTAATACTGAATGCTCTTGGGAGTTGGAAGGGTAAAAGGTGCTGAAACCAGCATGTAATTTCTCATCTAACAGTTCTGCTGTAGCCAATCATACCAGATGCAGCCTGTCGTTCTGCTGATGGGCATTTCATTACAGTCCATTTTACATGGCAGTGGAGAAATGGGGAGAGAGATGGGTGGGTCTGGCAGAAGCAATGTCATTTTAGAAAGCTGCAGAATCTCAGAAATATGAAGGCAAAAGACTGCATCTGTTATGTTCAGCTGAGGACAGATGGACTGGATCTGCAAGGACAAAGCTTGTCAGGAAGCATTCCTGTGGGGTTGACTTGATTGAGAAAGGTGGAAAGTATACTGAGAGCTTAGACATGTTAATTTTTTAGGACTACAGTTCTCAGAATCCCCCAGTCAGTATGGCCAGTACCTTGTCTGATCTATGCTAAGCAGCTTCAGTCTGCTTGAATGGGTTTTGTTCATCCCCGTGGATTGTAGCTTTTGTTGACATAAATACATCTGAAAGTATGATCCTCAATAATTATTTCAGTAGGTGCCTCCTACAGACTAAGCAACAGATTTTAATCCAAAGAAAAAGCTACATGTCAAAGGTAATAACAAATTGACAATATTGAGTGCATAACCACAATAAATGTTATTTATTGTGTGTATAAACACACAAATGCATCTTAAAAAAATATCCCCACCCCACCCTCTGTTCCCTTCCCTTGGCTGAGATAATTTCATTCCAAACACCCAAGGAGCAATAAAGCAAATGAGAAATTATAAGCATAGCCCATTCCATTCTTACTCGACCCCAGAAAGAACAGAAGTAATTCCTAAACCAATGAGAGCAAACAATGAAGAGCTTTCATAATCATCTCTGCGATTTCAAAGATTAGTTATAAGTAGAAATCTAAAATGTCCAAAGATGGCTAAGTACCTTCATAAACAAATTTGCCTGGGATAACTGCTGTGTAATAAATGGACTAAGTTTAATATCGAATATATTCAAGATTTTGTAAGTCTTTTCTTCTCATTATAGGCATCCATAAACAAAATTCCTTTATCTAGGTACAAACAAAGGATAACTTTATCACTATTCTTCAACTATTTATCAACCATATTGTTTCAAGCCCACACACATTCTTATAATTACAGTTATATATTGAGAAGTTATGCCTCACGTAATTAATGCTGTGTGAGGGGCATGGCAGGCCACATACGATGTCTTCACCCCATTTCCGGCCATCTACATGTTGAGGAGAAAGGTCTGAAGGAGAGAGTCTGTTCTGTGTTGTGTAGGCTCCCCTCATCCCATGCTTTAGAAACTCTGGTTCTAAACCCTGGCCCAGGATCCCCCAGCCACTGATCATGGCAGTTAGGGGATTCTGAGAGTTACACTCCCATAAAGTTGACATGTCTAAGCTCTGTTTAAAACACTGCACAACTATAATTTTAAGCTATGGCGAAGAAGTAAGCAAGTGGAGCAGGTACTTCACCTTAGACCTCCTATCCAACATATGGACTGTAATGAATGTAGCCCTGCTATCTCTTTCTCACCTGATAACTGATCATGTGAGTAGACAGTGACCACACAGGGCTTTTACCTATCAGGGATGACCTTAAACAGTCTATGTTTCTCAAATATCTTTATCTACCCTCACTGAGGCTCTATGTAGACAATACTTAAATTCTGGAATTATATCCAGCAAGAGAGACTGCAGTGGAGTAAGAGGGTTTCTTCTCTACCTATTTCCTACTTCCCTCACTGAAGGGATAAGGAGACAATTCACAAACAGGTTCACCTCCCAGCTTCACAATGCCTGTTTATTTGAACAGATGAGTATCTCTTCATTCCAAGGCGGGATCTTTCCAGTTAATTCATTCACTTCTCCCTGCCATGAGGGAATGGCAAAGAACAGAACCAGAGGAAACATGGAAGTCTGAGACTCTGGTTGGGTGTGAGGACAATGTGAAGTTCTAACTCCTCACTTACCCCACAGAATCCCAAACCAAGGATCCAGTTGTAGTCTTCTGATCCTGACTTGATGATAGAAGGGCAAACTATGGATTGCTGCAAATCAATTCCAGTGAAATCTATTGATTCCTTTCCTGTTATGTCTCTTTGCTTGAAGGCAAAAGACCCTTCTATTCAGGTAGGCTTTTGGCAACAAAATGGCTGCTGTTGACAGGTACTGAACCAGGACCAGTTTGCTGCACTTTTACTAGTTGTTTCAATTTGATTATCAGTTTGTGTTTTAATGTTATAATTTATTGTATTTTTAATAGCATCTATTTTTTAACCATGTTGTAAGCCACTTTGAGAATCCGTCTTTTGAGAACGACGCAATGTAAAACTAATGAACATATATACAGAAACAGAAGCTTCTAATCTCTTCTTCTTGGATGTAAAGAGCAACAGGGAAGGAGAGAGCATGCATGAATCCCAAAACTTGCTGTTTATTCTGGATCAGTGAATAAATCATTTGGAGAATTGTCTGAATGTGGTCATGGCCTCTTCAGACAGAATTCCAGGGGCAAGCAAGAACTGATATTTGCTTATATCCCAAGCCAGACTATCACTTCTCACATAGCAAAATATCTTTTCTAAGAATTGTAACTAAGAATTGCTATTATGAAGAGCATGGAAAACTCATCAAAAGATTAATTGCATAACACTGACAAATAAGATAACCATAACAATAACAGCAGCAAGAGAACTATTGTTTACAACTGCTTCAGAAATGCCTATGCAGGAACTTTTATACTGAGGTTCTCCTTTTGCTCTCTTATGATTGTCTTAATTAGGTTGTCTTCACACCCACACCTGCATGAAAGGAGGACACTAGGTCACCACAAATATTGTTCTTCAGCAAAGCCTTGCAGAGGCACCAATGACCTAATCTTTTTTATTTCTCCTTATTCAGTGGTGCAAAGCAGGCTGATGTGTTCCTTGAACTTAATGACCTGAAGAATGGTTCCCTTGGCTGGAAAGCAAAAGAAGTAACTTGCATTTCAATGTAATGGAAACCCCTGACCTGTCAAGAGCACCGATACTGACATTTAAAAGTGTGGCCACTGGAAAAGCACCAATCCCCATGACTATATTGGTGGTTTTTATCGTGACTTCTGTCTTCAGGGTAGACGAGGAACTCATCCATATTTCTGCACCTACTACATCCAGGTACCTCATTCATCTGGGTTTATCATTTGAATCCGGTACAAAGTCAGTCTCTGGAATCACATGAACCCACTAGGCCAGGCACACACTAAATACAATCATAGTCAATTTACTTATCTATCACCATTTTCATAATACGTTGTACTCAAAGCAGTCCATAAAGTGGTTCGCAGTTGTGCGATATATATACAAATACAGGTCCGCAGTCAACTGTGCAACCAGATGATATTAGCATATAGAAAGAACTGCCCTTTAAATGTAACAATCCTTGCAGACTGCATGCCTTGAATTGCAACCACACTCTGCCTCCAGGACAGGAGAAGAAACAGGCAGCCCTTTTGACAGCTGTGAAAACACACAGTGAGGCTGCTAGGTGGTTCTCTGCCTGTTCTGCACGTAGAATAACTCAAGTTCAGTTCCTGGCACCTCCAGTTTTAAAAAAGGATCACAGACCAGATGGCAGGAAAGACTTCTGCCTGAGGCTCTGGTAAGCAGCTGTCAGTCTAAGGAGTGAATATTTGGTTTTATGAACAATTAGCATGACCTAGTATAAACAACTTCCTATGTTTTATTCTCTAGCTTAGGGACTGCAGCTGATTGTAGCTGTAGTCCAAATCATCTGGGAAGGCTCAGGGCTGCTTACCTGTAGTGTAACTCCAAAAGGTGGTTGACTCAGAGGTCCACTTGCAGTGCCAGTGCCTTTATGGAATGGTGGGGAATTATTAGGAGGCCTACAAGAGGGGGGTAACCTTACAGGATTGTTCTCCCTATGTATACTGGTACTAATGCAGGGACATCAGTTGGAGTTTCAAAGAATGTTTTATTGGGGAAAATCACAAACACATGCAAGATTCAAGCAGTCTCACAACCACACAAGGCTAACTGAAGGAAAAGGCAGGAAAAATTGGATAGCAAGGGATTGGGGCAAAGTGGACGATATTTACCTATCCTACAGAGATGAGATGAAGCAATGTGGCTCCGACTAAGGGTCTGAGGGTAGTACAAGAATGCGAATCTGAACAGCAATGTGATAGTCTAGGTCCAGTGTACTTGAAAGCTGCAGTTTAAATACCTTGAGGAGAGGGTGTTAATAGCTCTCTGGCAGAGCAAACAATGGGGTCTGGAATGGGCTAATGGGAATCATGATAGCTTCACAATGTCTGGGTAGATGAGGAAACAAAGCCTTTCAGTGGGAAAAGGAAACAGGTTGATGACCATCGATTGGTCTACTGTGTGCTATTGTGTTGGAAGGTTGAGTCATTGAGGGGATTACTGGAAGCTCATCAGTACTGGAGCTTCCCGACTGATACGATCTGGCCATGCCCTGAGGTCCCATCTGACCCGTTTTTACGCATCTGCAGCCAGTCTTCTTTGCCAGCATTGTTTTTCAGCTATAACAGTGTATGATTTATATTTTCCATACCAGTTAAGTAACTTTCATTGCCAATTGTATCATATCATAGAGTTGGGGTGTATGGCTTGGAAACAGTAATGTTGCTGAAATCCACAGGCACACTTATAGTTGAGCTTTACAGCTATACAGTGATCCATTTGTTTTTTTACCTTCAGGAAAATATAATTTTACTGTTTCCCCCAAATTTAAGTAAAAGTCCCCTCAGTAATATCACAGAGGAAGCTCCATATACTACATTTTACAGGCAGTTTCTGTCCTGCATACTGATGCATCTACAAATGCTTGCGAGTAGGCAGAGTGTCAAAATTTACTCTAGTGCTATAGGGGTGGAGGAAGCTAATTCCCAAGCAATTTCTGCATAAAATCTGGCTCGACTGGGCTAAACAATTCTGAATCAGTCTTTTGCAAGTGAACAGCAGGGGAACCTCATTATGTGTAACCAAAGCACATATGCAGCAACATGGTAAATTATGCTGCATCACTCAAGGTTTCAAGGGGAAAACAAGTATAGATACATAGCACAGAAAATGCCATGACCGCTTACAGCTTGCCAGTGCTTTAAGCTATTAAAAATTATCAAGCATGCATACGATGGATCTGAAAACACGCCTTTCATCCCAAAGGTCCCCAGGCATAAATTACAAATAACACTTGGGTAAATGCAAGGCATTTGACTTGATAATGAACTGTAATTCACGCTAATGGATGCACCGGATGAAGGCAATCAGTCCTACAAAAAGGGCTCAGTAAAGGCCTTTTGTGAACCAACCTATTTGCACATGCCTCAAACATCCATGAATCATAATTAAATTAGAGCAGCCCAGTGCCTCTTTCTCTCTCTCGCCACCCCCAACCCTGTTAACTTTTATCGGGTAGTCAGAGGCAATTAATCCCAAGGTTCTTGCATTTACCGCCACACAATACTGAGCATTAGTGAGAGCTCACCTTCCTATTTATGTCGATAAGGACACGTCCAACAACCAGAGACAAAAGAGAGGAAGTGTTGTTGTTCTTTGTGCTCTGATCCTCCTTTAAAAGTGCCTCTGGAGTATGCAAGCAAAAACAATCTGCTGCTGTCCTGAAGCCTAATGAATCTTGGGCCCTAGCTGACACAAAACAGATGGGGCAAGCACACCTCTGCATAATGTTGTTGATGATCCTTTCTTTGCACCTAATCACTCAGCACAGACTTGTTACCACCCCTCTTGGGATGGCTTTTATATTCTGCACTTTGTAGGGATATGCTGTAGCACCTAGCGGCATTCAGGACAAGAATTACTGGTCACTAACATACTTGGATAGGACAAAATACCAGGTGCTATAGGCTACATTTTAGAGGAGGGAACTGACAAAACAACCTCTGAGTATTTCTTGCCTAAGAAAACCCTACGAAATTCATGGGGCCGTCGTAAGTTGGTAGGTGACTCAAAGGCACATATACACACACATACAACATACTACCAAAAATAACTTACATCAGAGCTTTAAAAAGGTTACTTTAAAAGAGAAATGACAACTCTCAGAATCTCTCAAATAGTATGATCATGGGGGCTGGAAGAATCTGGAAATTGTAGTCCAAGAATGTCCCCTCTCCAAGTTCTGCCTAATATACACATACTATTCAATATGCAGCCAAGAGGCAGGCTGCAAGGAAGAACTGCAATGGAGAGAATCTAATTGTCTCTTATGCCATTATGCAATTGTCTCTTAAAAATCTGATTGTCTCTTATTTTCCAGCATGTAAAGAAATACATATATTTGGACATTCAAGTCAGTAGATCTGAAAATGACCTGCACTTGCAGTAACCCTGCAAATCTGATGCTTGTTTTGCTGTAAATAAGCTTCAAACCGCACATGTAGCACTTAGCCAGGAGTACATTTTGCTCTCTGCTTATTAATGCTTCTGAAGACATGTCCCAGTTTGGTTCACCTGGAATGGCAGCTTTGGTCTGGATGCTTGAA
Source organism: Ctenosaura bakeri (assembly GCA_948474755.1). Taxonomy (NCBI): domain Eukaryota; kingdom Metazoa; phylum Chordata; class Lepidosauria; order Squamata; family Iguanidae; genus Ctenosaura; species Ctenosaura bakeri. The sequence goes on along the minus strand of CAOLHI010001436.1, from coordinate 260,789 downwards.
AGAAAGCTCATTAGTGTAGGTTGGGTGAAATCATGTTCATTTTCAATTAATCATAAAAGGCATCCTGTGAACAAAAGCTTAATAGCTTTTTCGAAGACAGATCAACAAGTTTGCTCAGAGAATATGGTAAGATAGTGACCCCATTTGCAGCATACTGACATATTTTTTTACTCCAGCATTTTACAAAATCTGCAGTAACTGGAGAACAATCTGCATTCACATTTCCAGGGTAAATGGGTGTGTCATCATGCTGATGTGAGTCTAACCTGTCAAGGGCAGGAGTAGGCAGGTTGATAGTGTTCAACAAGAGTGAAGTTCTCCCCATGTGAGAGGAACAATGAATGCTGGGGAAAATCTCATGGCAGGGGATGGTTCGACAGCAGAGGCAAGCCCTACTCCTTTCCCCTGCCCATATATTTTGTTATAAAAAAATAGATGCTACCCCCAATCTTGTAGGCAAAATGGGCATGTTTAATGAATATGTGCACAGTTGGGCCCCAGAGACCTAACAACATGCAATAGTAATGATGTGATTAGTCAAGTGTTTCCAGATCTCACAACTTGACCTTGAATCTCCAGCAATCGGGGGAGGAATCTGAGGACAAGAGCATTGCCTTGAAAAGTATGTGCACGCGCTCTCCTTTTTAAGACTTCTTTAAAAAATTTGATTGACATACTCTGAGCAAGAGTGGTTGATACTTAACATCATCAAGGGCAATCCCTTGGTGACGGGGTTTGGCCCTGAATTCTCTGGGCCTGGCATGGTACTAACTTGGCAAGCCTAGATTACCAAATTACCAAGTGGGACAAGGAAGATAATTCTCAGCATCACAGACTGCATGAAGCATCTTTTAATGCCACCCTTCCCCAGCCACAACCCCTGTAAAAATCTGTCATGCCATGCTGCAATCAACATCAGTGAGAGGGAAACTCTCACTTTGCTCAGGTTTAGCAAAATCATCTCAAGGGCAACTGAGTAGCTGTGTAGCAAAACTGCACAGGATCTAAACTGCTCACTTCACCTACAAATAACATTATTACGAAAAACATCATTACTAATTAAAATGAAGGTAAAAGTGTCTAGAACCAAGCTAAAGTCAAAGGGTTTAGAGCCGAACTACACACAATGGTACACACTTTACGGGACTGGTTAGTATCATGCTTGAAGACATCATTGAGGCTCTTCCTTGATCTCTGGGTTAGGTGCTTAAATTTTAGGGCCTGGGATAGTATGAACTAGGCACCTCTAGATTCTCACAAGGCCACTGTTCTGCGAGAAATCACCCTCAAGTCTATTTGTTATTTAGAAAGAACAGTGTGTGTCAGGGAGGAGATTGCGGGGAGAGAAAATTGCATGGAGAAAATTTTCCTTCAGCATGTGTCACAATCCTGGTCCAGATCAGATTCCTCTTTGGCTGTTTTTCTTAGAAGCAAGAAAATGACCAACTGTAAAACTACTTTTTAAAGTATTTCCTTAATGTAACATGCAATCTTGCTGGTAAATGTCAAAGCTGGAGGGAAATAAGACTTAAAACATGCTGTCTCCTATTCAAATTGAAGGAGTTCATATTAGCATTTTTGTCAAGATTCCACAGAAATTAAAAATGACAAAATTACCACATGTACATTTGTGGCCAAGGACTGTATGAAGTAGTCCTAAGGAATAGCACCGAAACTAGTCAAATCTATTTACAGTTTTTTTTAAAAAAAAAAAATAATGAAGTGCCAGAAGGATCTGGTAAAGAACGGCTTGATCGTGTGGCCATCATTTTAAAAAACAGTGAAACTCTTATCAAGGTAGATTATAAAGGTCTATTGTAAAAATGATTCAAGACTCAAAGCACAGACACTATGGGTGCTATCACAAGAACAAAGAAGAAACTGTTTATCAGCAGACATGCACAAGTGGTTTGAGGAGCTCTTGCATTTCTTTAGGCTAGCTAGATCTGACAAAAACAGAGAGTATCGAGGAATAGGCAGTTTTTGATACACAAAAATATAGGCATCTTTGCTCTGTGACAGTAACCACCAGGGACCTATAAGCAACTGAAATGCTAACAGTTTGTTTACTAACATAGTTGATTGTCAGAATTCAAGTCTATGAGACATCTGAACATGAGGCCAAAAGAATTCAGTTTATGAACTGCCAAACAAGCTTTGGCTGAAGGAGGAGAACTATAGAGAATGCAGCCAAATCAGACAGAAAGCCTCTGAACACCAATAGTTCTAAAGAGAGTACTGAAGTATGGTTTCATGGCTCCATAAAGATTTCTAGGCAAGGCTGGCTCATTGGTTTCAACAACACAGGAGTTCCATTGATGATAATAATGATTATCTGCATCTTGTCTTCATTTTGCTTGCTGCCCCCACCAACTTGGTAGGAAATCAGTGCAACAGCAAATTCATACTATAAGATTACCTCAGATTTTATCCAATCCTTTGGTAATTTATTTCATTCAAACACTGGGGTGGAGATAAACCCTGAAAAAGCATCACAACTGTTCTTAGTTGAAGAAAAAACTATTCTGAGAGATACCCAGTGCTACTCAAAGTGGGGGTCCACGGACTGGTGCTGGTGGGCAAGCCACTGGTTGCCAGTCCCTGGAGAGTTTCCAGGAAAGAAAGAAATAATTTTAGCCAATGGACACAAATATGGTATTAGTCCCTGGGAAACTGGAATAAATTAAATGCTGGTCTGGCACCTTACATGGCTTGAGGGCGCACCCTTTTAGGATTTCTGCAGGTAGAAAAAAAATTCTAGGGTCTCTAGTGGATAAACAAAACAAAGAAACAAAACAAAAAGCAATGAATTTAAACACTGAAATGAATCATGGAGGCAACAGCCCCTTGAGTATTTCTGTGTTGCCACCTTAACGTAAAACTTCTTCCTAAGCAAGGGTGATCCAATCTGGACCATCTTTCTTTCTGCTAAAGAAAGGATAGGCGGACAGCAAGAGGGCTTAGAAACATTAAATAATTTCTGCTAACCTAAATGTTGATTTTAAAGGTGCTTTAAAGATGGTTAAATTAATAATCTACTGCTACAAAGCTATCTTAAAGGTCAAAGGGACCTGGGTGGAACAGATTCCAATCCATTAAATTTTACATTACTTGCAGTGTGGTATAAAATCTCCCATCTTAGGAAGCATGCCATGCATACAAATAGAATAGATTAGCCATGGCATTCTGGATGCTAATATACTTTACCCAAAGCTGCCATCAGAACTCTTTCAGCAAGTGAAAAAAAATAAAGAATCCTCCTCCAAAAAACATCACTCTGTCTATAATACATGAGAAAGCCCTCATTCAGTTCATACAACTGTGGAGCAATGGTCAAAAACATATGTTTAAGTTTGCATTATGATAAAATTAACATTTCAAGCAACCAAATGTTGGAATGAAAATGCAAATCCTAACAAAACACATCTCTGTCAACTGTGTGTGGCATAATATGAAGGATAATATAAATCATCTTAGACTGACTTTGCATATTTGTCTGTTATGACATTTGGGGCCCTTCCGCACTACACAATTATAGTGCTGTGATTCCACATTAACTGCTGTGGCTGCAACCGGTTTGTAGTTTCACAGTGCTCTAGAGCTCTTTATCTGAGAATTCTACACACCTCTCCCTAAATGGCAGATTCTGGGATTTCATAGGATGGAACCATGGCTATTCAAGTGGAATTGTAGCATTGTAACTGCATAATGTGAGAGGGCCTATGATGAAGATAAAGAAATTCAGGAATTTGTTTCTTTATTGTTGACCACCTGAGTCCAAAAGAAATGCAATTTCAACAGAAATTCAGGTCAAAGTATTCTGGAAGACTACACAAAGTTAAACTGGCTCCTGCTGTACAATACAAACCTCTGATAAAGTGGATTACAGTGCATGAATGCTTATACCAGAGAAAGCCTGTCAGTCTTCAAGGTGCCACAAGATTCTTTGCTGCTATATAAAATAGATTAGTTTTCACCATGGCTGTATATGCTGTGATCGCTGACTGCTCTCTGTGCAGTCTAAAAGCTGGAGGGCCCACAGCTACTTTAGTGTTGTGCTTTGGGTTGGGATTGTTCTTCCCTGACCCTGAGATTCTCATGGAGATCACTCAGTTATGAAAGAGGTTTTCTACTCCCCTATCAGAGAACCCAATTTCTCAGCGTGTTACAAACTCCCTCCTTCCATGCTGAGGTGTGTGTGTGTGTGTGTGTGTGTGTGTGTACACATACATACAGCATCTGACGTTCAGCCAATACCAGGGGTTGAAAAGGTGTTGTACCTCTGCCTTTCATACATTTTGTTAGAATCAAACATCCACTCACTGAAAAGCACAATCAAATGGGTTTCAAGTTTTGTCACATCTCACTGGTGTGTACACTGTGCCCATCCTTAAAAGGACAGGTCAGCTGCTCCGTACCATCAACAAAATCTGTGGTCTGCATTTGAGCATCCATGTTAGCACTGTTCGCCAGTAATCCTGGGGTTCAGTGTAACTCCACAGAACAACATTCAATAAGCCACATACTAAGAGATATCAGCATATCTCTCTTGCCTTAGTGCTTCTGCAGAGGACTAGATATTATTTTAGCATCCTGGACATATCTATCTGCCCCTCTTGTCATGGACAGGATGGTACTTCAGTAGCTGGAACACACTGGAGTTCATGTGATGCAGTCCAATATGGTAAGTAGAATACAATCAAGCCATAAAATATCATGGAACAACATAATTAAACCCTTAAGTAAACAGAACTCACTAATTAATACCCATACTTGTTCAACTGAGATTTAATGTCCTCTCCTCAAATGATGTAGCATCTTGTTTGACTTATTCTTGTTTTTAGTCAATTTGAGTTTACTTGCTTTTCACAGTCATGGCTTTTATAGCTTTAATTAGCACTTACTTAAGTCAATTACAGCAACTTCTCTAATCCAACTGCACAGTATTACCTTTGCTTGCTTTTCATCTTTATTAATTGATAGATGCACTTCTGTACTTAGCTGTATGGTTGCAAGATAACCTTCTTATCCAAGTTTCATTCAGTGCTAATTTTTTTTGCCTCTTTTCTTTCCATATCTATTTACACTCTTTTGACAGCTTTGTTATTATTATTTCGTTTTTGAACAGCAATAATGAATCCCATAGCAATTTGATTTTTTTCCTTTTGTACACGCTCTCTTAAATCACACCATAGACTTGATGGCAAAGATAAATTCAAGTGAGCCCTGAGACAGAGAGGCTTTCAGGATTTAACAAACAAAAGCAGCCTTCTCTAGAGAAGGCTCTTCATAAAACAAACATTTTCACATTGAAGTTTTTTTTTTTCTTTTTAGTTCAGCATCAATCTTTCAATATCAAAGCCAACTAGAAACCTAAAGCTATTTGCATTTTGTTTTAAAGGTTGTATTTTTAAAGCTTACTTTCAGTCACTGACAGAAGATTGTCAACACGTGTAACACCTTACTTTACATCAGTACGCATTGTGAATCAGTACAAAGTGTCAGTTCCCCTTTCTCAAATTCTTCTTTTGTCTTTGAAGCTAATGCATCAAATCTACTGTATAAACTCTTCCCAATACACTAAAAGGCCTTACAAGATTCCAGCCAGATGATGAATCTTTAAGAACATAAACTAAAGTGTGAAAGCTGCTAATCACAGCAAGGTATTATCTCTCAGGGTCAGTGGGAAATACTGGAAATCTCTTGGCAATACCACTCACATCTCCAGCCCTTATACGTATTCATCCTGCCTAGGTGACATTTCCAGATAAAGGTAGAACTTATGATAGCATTCCCCTCAAGAATTGGTGTTGTATACTGGCATGAAATATATTTGTTCAAATGCTAAAGGTTGGCCAATATCACATTTCCCCCCACTGCCTCTCCCTTGCATACTTCATTTTATTTTTAGGCCAGCCCCATATATTTTTGAGATTGAAAAGTCATCACCAGAAGCAGCCCATTTAATTGGATGCCTGCGGGCATCAGGGACAACAACCTTGGGACGCCACTCTGCAGCACTTGAAGTCCACCATCAGTTCCCAAAGCCCATCAAAGCTCTCCCAAAGTTTTTTTTTTTAATTGTTGGTGCAATTTTTAAAGAAATTGTTAATGCGATTGTAAGTGCACTTTCCAGGAGAAAATTTCCTGAAAATCAAATGAAACTCCCCAATGCAGCATACACACACACCCTTCCCCAAACCCTGATCAGAAACTGTCCACACTGAAATACCTTATTTTCCCAATTTCTCCTCCAAAATGGTGACAGGAAGTGATATGGCATCAGTTCCAGTAACCATTTTGGAGGGGAAATGGAGGGAAAAGTATGCATTTTCATGCACTTGAAGGGTGTTTGGCCTACAGAGAGGTAGAAATTTGGCCCCATTATCTGCAGCTGCCCATATCAATTTATGTTAAATTAGTAGCAGTGTTTTTACTACAGTTGCTATACCCTCCCAGCTGGCTATCCAGCCAGGTCATATTGGCTGGCGGATCCTAGGATGCCAGTTTTCCTTTTATGAAAATAAGAGCAGCCTTGTTGAGTGTATATCTATCCTATGCCAAAAATGGTTGTTGCCGTTTGGCCTTTACCCCATAATGTACAGTTTATACATTAGACTGCGGTCATGTGAAATTATCATAAATGCATCTATTGATGGGGGAAGTTTAGACATAAATCTACCAGTCCCAATTAGTGTAAATCTACTTGTGTCAATTGTTGCATTCTAACTTAGCATTTCTAGACATTCTATTGATTCAATAAGCCTGTTTTGGATGAGACCAGTAAAGGGGAAAAGGGGGAAAATCCTTTGATTTTCCTCTTCTCTAACAGGGATGGGAAGCCTGTCAGTCAGAGGCCTACTTTCAACCCCTACCTCCTACATATGATCTGTTCATATCCTCCCTCCCTCCCTCCCTTTTATTTTTATCTCGCCTTTCTTCCAGACTGTGACTCAAGGTGGCTCACAAATGACAAAAAAATTACAATAAAAAACAGAATTTTTATTGTGAACTCTATTGTACACATTTCTATCAAGAGATCTCTCCATCTATTGCTCCTTCAGTAGCTCAGAGAGTAGGAAGAAAGAAAGAATGGGAAAGTATGGTCACATTCACTTTTGGCTTTGGTCTTACAAGCCTCCTACTGACACATTACCTTCAAAGGGGGCCCAAAAAAAAAAAAAAAGTTTCCCTATGTTTTAAGCCACAAATTTTACTGATAACTGAGTCCAGGACACAGCTTCAGATATGCAGTGTGGAACAAAAGGGAGAATTTTCAGTTTGCTAAGGTAAAGATAATTAGCAAGAAGCTTCTTCAAGGTCACTGATCAATGTGCTAAATGCATTACTGCCAAAGATTTTAACCATCAATCTTCTCTCCACATCTCCAGTGTTTTGTGAACCCCTGAAGCTTAAATCCAAATCTTACACCTTCCTCTCTAAAGGAGCTGTAGGAACATGACTTATGACTTTCATTGCATTAATATTTCCAGCAGAATTTTTAAATTGTCTTGTCAGTTCTTGATGGGTCATGACTGTAATTCTATACTCCACAGAGTTAAAGACTAAAGAGATTCCTCTACTCTCTGCCTGTATGCTGAAGCTGTGAGAAAAATATTCCTCCACAGGGTATCACTAGATTTCCTCAAGAAGAAGGCATCAGTCAGTGCCAGTTGTGAGAGCAGTTGCTCAAAATGTAAGTGGCAACTGACAATTACAAATTTCAGTGGAGTGCAGTGTAATACAATACTGCCCTGAAGTCAAGGACACATTCATGCACATCATCTGCTGCAATTTCATTCACCACAAAACACTTGGTCAAGAGGGGCACAAGTAGCAGTAGTGTGACTCAAAAGCACAGTGGTCTTTTTTAGGGCTTAGATTACAGTGAGTGCATAGCATCTGAATATGCTGCTGCTAAGACCGCTTGAAAAGCAATTACAAAGTGGCTCTCTAATCTTCTCAAAGTTGCTGGACAGCTTCCCAATAAACTACACATTTGCTGCTTTGAGGCTATCCTTTTGAAATGCACTTATCTTTCCAAGGCTCAAAGTTTTGTATTGTTTGGGCCAGCTGTTTAGTGTTGATTTTCAACACGTGCTTTTCTGACCTTGCTCACTACTGTATCTAGTAATTGCTAGAGATTATTGTGGTGTCTACTGAATAATGAAGCCCGTTTATAGTTTATTCCACTTATATCCAACAGGGCAGCACACAAGTAGCTACATCTCAGAGACAGACAGGTCAAAGGTCCCACGCAGGCCTCTAATATCTCCAATTAAAGCAGCACTAGCAGAGCTCAGAAGGACCTCTACTTAAGAGGCACTACCAGTACTGGATAAATGGATTTGGCTTGACTCAGTATGAAACAATTCCTTACTTCTTGTCAGTGGTGAAGTAGTAGAAGAATGAACGAAAAAAGGACTCCTTCCCTCACTGAGATTGTTCCTAAAAAATTTCCCATGAACTTGTAGTCTTTTCCATATGAACTGCTACTTGACTTCAGGGAATGACACTGTAACTTATCATAACAAAATCTAATCACAGAGGATCTGGGGTGCAAAGTATAACAAATTAACACAGTATTTTGTTTGCTTCATTAAAGACCAAAAGCACACCAATGATACAGAAAGGGCAACTAGCCAAACTTATGCCTTCTTCAGGTTTTTAGCATCCTAACACTTTTACCCCTGAATAGCATAGGACTTTGTTAACTCCAAGACTGCGTCATATGCTTTGACCCCAAGCTTCCTCAACCACACTTCTCTTTCTGATGGTGTATGACCCAGGATGGGACGGGATTTTCCTCAGGCTTTTTTCATCACAGTACATTCATCTGTGTACTTGCCAACCTTAAACAGGACAAGTTTCATGCATCACCCTTGGAATTTATAGAGATTATTGGTTTCCATTCCATGTGGAATCTACTTAAACAGATTTTAATTCATTGTCCTAGAATGGTTTTGGATGTATTGCTGTAGAAGCAGGAAACACTTCTTGTATTTCCTGTCTCCAATGCCCCAGTTTACTTCCTTTTTCTGAAGGAAACATGCAAGCTTCTATTGTACCCAGACAGAATTAAGAGGCCATATACAAAAATTCTGTTTCAGAGACAGAACTGTAAAAGCTGTTGATCATGCACATTTTTGTTTTGAGATTACTTAACGGAGCTCATATTACAATGCTAATAATTTAGCATTAAAAGAAACCTAATCCAAGCTTATGGAGTACATACCAACAACTGAGATTTTTTGATTTCATTTATTTATGATAGTGATTCATCCAACTTGTTGGGTACAAGTCTCTAAGTAAAATAGGACACTTCTCAAAGGGATGCATTTTCTTGCCTTAAGCAAGAAAAACCACAATATTTTGCAAGGTGTCATGGAAAATATTGTTTTTAAAGTTGTACATCCTTTCTATCAGACTGGATTGCAATTAAGAAAGCCTTCCACAGCAAAAATGCTGCCCGCAAATCAGAGTATATATACACACCTGAATTCTTCTGTATTCTTTTAGAAGGCTGTTTCTAAAGAAAACATGACTACTTTGAAAAGCGACAGCTGAAGAGTATATAAAGGAGAAAAATTGTTTGAAATTTGATATGAAAATTCCATACAAGGAAAAAAAACCTGTTTGTGTTGATAGTAACAAAGAAGAAGAGAAAATATCATATGCATGGACAGCATCTTCTCATTATTCAACTTGTGATGTGGCAAAGATAGGCCAAATGGAGAAGTCTGAAGAGCAATATGGTGGTTTAGTAATAGGAAAGAAGGTCTCAGCAAAATTAAGGTGTGTTTCACCCTTCTAAATCATGGCCCTTACATGCTGGACTGTATGTGTTATATGATAAGTTGGTTCCACAGATTTTGTACAGTACCATAAACCCCACCAATCATTTCAGGAGCTTAGATGCTTTTGACAGATCTTTTTTCTAAGTGGATGTTATTCCACTGTAAGAAACCAGATTGTACAAGAACCAGCCTCATGTACAATTCCATTCCTATATGCATTTCTATTCATTTTGGGAAAAAACTAGGTATCAATAGTGACTTCCCCCTTCCTGGTGAAATAGAAAACAAACAATTCTTGAGGCTTGTTTGTATGACTTACTCCCTATCCATTCTTTTCAATTTATAAAATTTCATTTTTTTAAACAAACAGAACATGTTGCCACAGGGTTAAGAATGATTTATACAATGCACATGGCTTATATTTAAAGATGAAATAAAGGACCTGCTGCAACAATCAGTCAATCTATTTTTAATACTTCCCATTACTGGAGAAAAGATTAACGTTCCTTTTTCTTCAGGTTCTTGTGTGAGAAAAAACAAGCAGAGTCTTTCTTTCATTTAGTGTAGCTGTTGGTTTGTTTAGGAGAGCACACTGTACAAGCTAGAATAAATGCACTATGCTTGAAGAAAACTGCTTGAATAATAGGATCATTAATCATCATCAGAAATGTGTAACTGTCCCCAATCTAGATAACAAAACCTGAGACTGCCTTTCTTCCTTTCCCAAAACAGTACCCAAACACCCCTTCTCTGGATGCTCAAAATACAGCCCTCTTACATCTTCAAAAGCTTCAGCTTGCTCTGTCACACCCACATGCACTGGCAACATGGAATACACACAAAGAATTGGGACAGCGTAAAAAATTAATACTAGCATCAGCAGGAAGTATGAAAATACTGGTTTTTTAAAATACTATTTACAATCCACCTCCACTAGTGGTTTGATTCCACTAGTATCCAGTCATGTAGCAGCTTAACGTTAGCAAACTTCAAGGATGTTGCATGATATTCCAGCACAGGAAAGAAGGCTGTGCAGGGAAATTAAAGTTGATTGGTTGCAAATGACATCACTAATTTATGAGCCTATATTTGGTATGACAGGAAGCCATGATGGCTGGTAGTGAAGATCCAGAATAAAGATGTATAAGTTTTGTAATGCAGAGCACATTTTCCTCAGGTGAAATTCAGCTCAGCTGAGTGACACTGAGCATTGGAGAGGAATACATGTAGACATAGCATGCTCAGAAAAAGTCAGAGATAACATGGTCACAACCATTCCTGTTCCTTGGTTTGGAGATGCTGAGGGTCAAGTCAGAGTCAAGCCAGTGACAAACATTTAAGAAATGACACACAAGAATGAGTATTAAGATTTTTTGTGAGACTTCTTAACTTGGGCCTCATTCAAACTACTGAAATATAGCACTATCATTCCACTTTTATTCTATTCTGGGATTCGCAGTTTAAGATGGGGACTTCAGAATTCTTTGTTACAGAGCTCTGGTGCCTCTCCAGACTACAAGCCCAGTTGATCTGTCATAGTTTCATTTTACAGTATCCATGCCATGGAGAACTGGCATTATAGTTCTGTAGTGTGACTAGGTCCCTGGATAATGACATAAAACTGTGCAGATAACACTGTTCTGAAGAATAATACCATCAGCAGCTAAGGAATGTCCTACTTAATCCCTTTCTAGAGTGTAGACTGGGAAAATGTTTTCTTAATGGCATTTTATTGACAATTTTCATGGCAGCAATACAATAAAATCTTTTGTACTAAAAAAAAAAAAGGACCACTCATTTTTCAACTCACTTAAAATGCAGCATAAAATATATTTATGAATTAAAGAAAAAGAGAATTCCATGAATGACAAAAACTAGCACATAAGACAGTTTGCCTATCTACTCACCATGGTGTCCCGTTTTCTGAATGTAGACATCCTAAGTATTTATTAGAGAATTGTGAGTAATATTCTGCCCACTTCTGTTTTTAAATTTCCTGACACCAAGCATGGCCAGTGATGGGATTCTAGATTTTTTTAGCCTATACTTCCCAACCTAGCATACTAATGGTAAATGGCCATGGGAGTTGCAGTCCAAAAATATCTGAAGGGCTATGGTTGCCCAGCACTATTCTAAACATTCCATAATTTTTAATTTACAAAAGATCTAATAAAGGAAAATGTGGAAGCTTATATTTCTCTCCAACAGGGAAAGAAAGGAATATTATGATGCTCAGTACCTTTATCAAGAGAAGCTCCAGCCATATGATAAAAGCTTAAAGCTGTATCCACGTCATTTATATTTTTCAGGAAAGTGAAGAAATTTTCCACCTCTTCAAATGTCAGCCCCTGCAGTGGGAATGAAAATGCTGTTTGTTTAGGGTTCAAACAATGAAAATCAATGGGAAAATCAAACAAAAGGAGTGTTTACTATAATTTTATCCAGCCTATTTTCAGCAAATCACTGGAACACGACATTTTAAATTCACACAGGCAATAAACAGTGAATTTCGATGCCACTCTACTTCTGCAACAGCTTATGAACTCCCAGGCACTGCTAAGACCGCTAGATTAAATCTGAGACAGAGTTTCTCTAATTTCAAACACTTAATAGATCCTGGAGCAGGATGAAGTACCACCAACCTCCATCAGGCTTCACAATGATAACTGTCCTCCCTCACCTTACAAACTTCCAACTTTGAGTGGCTGCTGTCTCTCCCAAAATGGTTATTGGCTCGACATTGGAGAGCAGTTAGAGGGGATGCAGAGGACTGATTAGCTCTGATCTTGTCACTGGACACACACCAGTAAGGTAATACACATATTGGGGGTGGATAGCTGTGGTTGAAAGTTGGGGTTTGGAAAGTGAGGGAGGACAGATACTTTCATCTTGCTTGATGGAGCTTTATGGTACCTAATCTAGCTCCAAGATGTGTTAAAAATTAAAGTTACAGGAGTCCCATCCTGGATCTCATCTGGCAACCCTAGGTATTGCCCTTCACTATAATTCACAATAAACATACATCAACTTCACACTTGGTCAAAAATCTAGTAAATATTTCCTATCCCATCAGATCAACATGAGCCAGGAACATCAGTTATAACATGAGGTGGTGGTGCAGTAGTAAAGCTATTTGCAAATGTTCAGGTCAACACTCTGACTATACTGTACAGCTCTTCTTATTATCAGTGGTTCCAGTGGTCGCTCTACTGAAAAATCCCAAGTCAAGACTCTTGTCTTCAATTCATCATACAGAAAATCATTGTGGGTGGAACTGTGAATCAGTAACTTGCTTGTCTACTTAACTGAGCAAATAAGGCTGGATGGTTAGAATCATGTTCTTGTTACAGTTTGCTTACATTTGTTCCCATTAATTTCTCTTGTGATAATATTATACAACATTGTGCACCTGGTGTGCAAGCTACATGAAAAAGCATATCTCTAGAATTCTCACTCTTTTGCAAAAAGAAAGTCAAAGGCTGAAAATTGATTGATTAAACTGCACCAGTTCAAACTACCATATTTGCTGGAGTATACGATGCACCTCATTTATATGCCAGCAAATACTGTTTGCTGTCATATAAGACACACCAGCGTATAAGACGCACCCCACTTTCAAACAGTATTTTTCAGGGGGAAAAAGTGAATCTTATATGCCAGCAAATACAGTATTTGTCTAAGGGAATGAGAACTCACGAACTAAAGTGACAAGATGCAAAATATACAAAAAGCACCACTAGAAACCACTGACACTGTAGTGGAGACATAACCCAAATAACTGTACTAAGGAAGACAGCCTTGTTCTTAACTCTTGTTTTCTTAATCTTCAGATAAATATTGTCTTCTGTATATTTTGTAGATTGATTTTCATTTTTTAAAACTTTATTTATACTTTATTAAAAGATACACAATACATTCAAACAAAATGAAAAAACAGTAACTAACTACAATCACAAACAAATACAAAGAAAAAGAAAACTAAATATTATAAAGAAGATATTTCTCACTTTTCTAATGCAGACTATTATTGATTTTATATGAAAATAACAACTTTTCTGACTACAAGTATCATACTGATGATTCCACTGCTAATGTTTCAAAAACACCAAACCTAATTCTCAAATCCTACTATAATATTATGATAACTTTTTCTTGCAGTCCTTTGTAAAGGTAGTCACTGATTTTTATCTTATCAATATCATCAATATGTCCATTTCATTTAAGTTCAACAGTTTTGTCAATCAATCTTTTGTTGGAATCTCAACGTTCCTCCATTTATGAGCATAAAGCGGTCATGCAGCTGTAGTCATATATTTTAATATATGGGGCTACATATGGGACTTAATATATGCGACTACCAGAAGATCAGTTAGAAAAGAAATATGGCAAGATATTAGATATTAAGGACTGATTTTCATTTCATGTCATTACATCACTGTCGACTGTTAAGAACTAAGCACCTCTTTCCAAAGGATATGATAGAAAATACACTTCACTAGATCTCTGAGTATAATGAAGTGTTTTGGATTACAGCCTTTGGAAAGAGGTATTTAGTTCTTAACAGTTGATGGTGGCATAATGACATGAAATGAAAATCAACGTGATTTGAGGACACACAAAAATACCTCTGAATAAACAGGAATTTCCCTAGTTTCTACAATATCTTTCCATTTAATTAAATATCTCGCATTTATCTATTTAAAATCAAATAGAAAGCAAAACTGGCATCAATTAATAGAGGCCTTCATATTGACATTGCCAAGTTAAGTGGGAAATCAGAAGAAAAAGTTGTAATTCATTAGGTGTGAATCTAAGCCCCTTCCAATAAAATCAACGTGCAGAGAAAAACTCCAAAGGAGATGTCAAAGTATTAAATACATAATACTAATCGAAAACCACTAATTCACTATCCTGAGGAAAGCAGCACATCAAATAAAGGGGCTCACTGAATTTAAATCTACAAATTAATTGTATCGTCTGCCATTACACTGTCTGAAATATCTTCTGTGATATGAACTGCCTTTAGCATCAGATGCAAGGCATACAAACAAAAACATTTTAAAACTTTGCAACAACTCCAACAGGCTAATAAATTCTACTGGTATGCAAAAATCTTTTATACTGTCAAGAAGAGGTTGGGTAATGCAAAATAAATGATTTTTCGACATTCAAAATGAGTTAATTATGTCTTGCTTAGAAGTGAATGTGCTATACAATTGAAAAAAGAAAAGCCAGGAATTAATATCAATCTCTGAAAAACCATTTAGAATGAAACTCTTTTTATATTCAAGCCGTGCACTGTATTATCATTATATCTCTTTAGAAGTTCAAAGGAAATGATTGGATGCAGGCAATCTAAAAGCTATAAGACATCAGCAATATTCACTATTAAGCAAGAACACTCAAATCTCTCATCCACTAGTGCTTTAAAAGGAAAAGAAAAAAGTCCTCTTGTTCAGCACAAAAATACAGGACTTTGGTGCTGCTCCAGATCAGAAGAGTTCAAAATGGGAAATCTACCAAAGCCCAATAAAAAAAAAAAATTGTTTGGGTGATACCAACTTTCCTTTGGCATCCATCAAGTAGATGTAATGGTAGATGGAGTGATGAAACCCATCTGAACGATCAGAAGCTGCCTTCCCCTCTATACATTAGGGAAAGGTTGCATGTGACCAATGTGAGCACCCCGTTCTGGAATTCTTAGGTCATTTTGTAAAACTGTAAGCAAAAAGAGAGCTTCCCCAGGTGGTCAACCTGTGTCCACAGTACAGGGCAGCTGGAATTTTGGTTTATGTATCTCTTTGGAAAGACTTAGCTTTTCAGCCTTATACCCATCACTCTTTAAAGAAGTCAGTGGAAGTTATCTTTGCCATTACTTTATATATTATCCATGTCTGGTTTAGAACCCAAGAACTATGTGCTTAAGTTCTGCTTTCACATAGGGAAAAGAAGCTGAGTTTCTGTAAATTTACTGGAGGAAAAAAAAAGAAGAGTGATGCTATCCTAATAATGAAAACAATTTTAGACTCTCAAAGGGTAAAAAAATAGATGCTTGCAAAAAAAAAAAAAAAAGTTTATGTCCAGCTCCTTCAGAACCTAGAAAACTCAAAGATGTGAATTTCTTCAAGAGAAAAAAAAAAGCACTATGGAATTTCTATCCAAAAGGACCATTGGAATAACAAGTAATAAGGAAAGAAAAAATTCCAATGAACTAAGCTAAAACATACATAAACATTTATATCCTGCCATCCCATAAACAGTTGCAAGAAATATAACAAAGCTAAAACCATCTCCCCATAATTATAAAAGTAAACATGGTCAAGAACAAGATAAAGGTTTCAAAATAACAGCGGTCAATCCTACCTGGGAAAGCAGTGTGAAAAAGGACACCCCTGAAAGACAGGACTAAACAACTCACTAGCAGGCTGTGCTGTGAAATGCATCTGCCCAGTCTTTGAGATTTGCCTCAGACACCCTAATCCAAAATAATGAATACATGACTTTTTTTTCCTGAAGAGCATTACCTACTGTTATTAATCTAAATAAAAACCACATTAAATAGAAACATCGGTTTTTAGCATTCAGAGAACCTTCCATTCAAAGAAAAGAACGTCCAGGGTCAGTCCTACACGCGTGTCCTGAAGAGGAAGTATCACTGTATATTCAATGTGGCATCCTCCATAGCAATATTAGGACTGAATCCTTAGGGCATGCTGAATACTGATTGCTACAGACAGTTGTGTTATAATACATGACTAAAGGAACTCATCTGAACATCAAAGGCTCCAAAAAACCCTATCTGCTACAAAGGAAGAACAGGATATTACCCTAACAGCACAAAACTTAAATGATCTTGATGGATTCTCTTCAAATGAAGAGCTGATGTATCTTCTCATGGCATATGGATTAGTTCTGTGTCTTGACTAACTTGGAATTACTACTTTGCAAGTACCTCAGTAGTATCTATCTATTGCCCTTTGGGCTAACTGAGATCTGGCACATGCTTTCTATGGAGAGCAGCTGTGAGAATGGTCCTTCAGCTAAATGGCCCGTCCAACCCCATGACTGCAGGTGGTATAACTGAATCAGAGGAAATAAATGGCTTGGATGAAAGGAGACACTGACATAAAAATAATCTAGTGAGCTGCAAAATTGTGAGGTTTGACTTCAACATTTCTTCCAAAGTGCTCTCACTGTTTCTTCCTCTGGCTGGTCACAAAAATTCAGTGACATCAATTTACAGCAATGTATGGGATGAGATGGATGAATGGATTCAGTATCACTTTCTGGGACCCAGAAGATTAACAGAAGAGAGTACTGCCAATTTTTACTTCTTTAGAATGTCTATTATAACACTAATCCTTGACTGGAAAGGTTAGTGAGGCAGCTGCCTGTCCATCTAAAGAGAAGAGAAACAATAGATGCCACTGGGCAAGGTTATGGACTCAATGAAGAGAAGAAATCCTTGTGCCAGGGATTTAAAGCACATGGCATGCTTGATACCAAAACTCAAAACCTGAGAACTATGACAATTGATAACTTATTTGAAATGCTATGTTTATTAGTTGAAATGTCATCAGAATTGCAAGAACATCAAACACTTAAGCAACAGCCTAAATCCAGTTGCTGGTCTCTCACTGGGCCTACTCTAATTGAGACTAACAATGGCATTTAGGTTTAGGTATGTAAGTAAAGCCTTTTTATTTGAAGGTTCCATGGACCTCCTGCTTGGTAACTGCTGATTTACTGTACTTAGTACTATGTTGATTTTAGTGGTGTCAATTGTTTCACCCATATTTTAGTGACTTACTGTATTTACATTCTGTTTTTATACGGTCATAAAAAGCTTTCAGAGAAGGGATAAATAAAATCGTAATTTCCGAGGCACAAGTCTCAGAAACAGAAGCTATAAAAGCTTATTGAAGTTAGAGCCATCCCCACTAACTTACTCTGGGGGGGAAAAAAACTGCTAGTCTATAGCAGCAAATGGGAATACATAATTAAGATACAAAGTAGTTTATTGTGTTGTGAAGAAAACCTTCTTTGGATATGCGAACACGCTAAAACAGACAAGAACTTTGAACTAAAATTTTTTTAATTTAATTTAAAAAAACTGATGGGACAACAGATGAGGAGGGAGACAGGAGAAGGAATAGGTCCTGAGTGGTTATGTGGGAGCAATATGTAAGGAGAAAAAGGACAGAGTTAGATATTCAGTAGTATATACAGAATTCAGTATACCTAACATGCAAAGAGTGGTAGGAAGAACTTAACCCTTTCATCCTACTTTTCTTCCATAGCCCCTGCACTTTACCTGGATACCCAAACATGTTTCCAGGACAGTGGTGCAGTGAAGGTAGGATTCTGGGGCAAAAATTGGAAGCAGCTCTCAGTAAAATGAGCAAGATGGCTTTCCTGTGGGAATGCAGCAGAGCTAGGTTATTACATTCAGAATTAAGGTAAGGATCTCTATTAAGACCATTAAGTCCAATGACCTAACTGTACCACTTTTCCTGGGAAAGGGGAGGTAATTATTATAATTAATAATAATAATAATAATAATAATAATAATAATAATAATTTATTTTGTTACCCACCTCTCCTCAAAGCTCAAGGCAGGGTACAACAAAGGTTAAAATACAAGTAGCAAGTTGGAAAGTATGTAGGTAAAATGCCCTGGCTGCTCACTGTTTCTCCCCTATAGAAGCCCTTTCTCCTCTTTTGCAAACCGGGAGTAAACACAAAATTGAGAAACTTATGTTTGCCATTAACTATCTAGTTCCATCCGAACATGGCCTTTCAAATGGGAAAAACCATACTTTGTATACTCCTTTTTAAAAATATGCACTTCACATACACAGTGAAACACATTTGCACAAAGTGCTAATGAAAGCCAGGGTCCTCAAACATCTGATGTATGCACTGGATACATCATACTGGAAGTTATTCTCTGATTCATGGCATAGCTGCTTATCACATTGCTGGTGCACTACTGTACAAATGACCTTGCAAGATCAATGAAAGTTTAACATGCTTTTTCTTACTTGTGTTATTTTAATAATGAGAGAGTCCAGCAAAAGATTTAAATGTGCAAGGTTAAACAACACTTTATAGACCCAGGCTTGCAGGATAGGGACAGGATAATAGAAACAGTTTTTGCACAGACAACCAAATCCTGACAGTGAGATGGAATGACAATGACTGAATGTGAGCAATGGGTGGCATCTGTAATAGATGGCTCTTCTAATTTAATTAGTTACTATATTGTTCTCTGCAAAATGCTGTCAAAAGTTTGCTGTGTGATGGTAAACATAATTTGCTACTCTTGCATCTCTTGCTAGAGTCCATCTTCAAGAACAATTTGTTTCAAAGGTTACTGATGAAGCCACCTTCTCCAGTACAGAACCTTGAGCGTTTAATAACTCTTCAGCCATGGATACCGTGTAATTTATAAAGAGCACAGCAAACTTGGAATTATCTCTCACTTTGTCCAAGGTGGTAACCACAACAGCTTGCTGTGGACATGTCCATTAAGATCAATAATCACTAGATGGATTGATAGAATAGTCATCTTTACAATGTCAAGTTTTTTAAAAAACAGATCTTTTTCCTCTTTTAGTCAAGTTGCCCCCCACCCCCGCAATACTTTCTTCAGTAAAGATGGAACTTGGCTGTTAATTGTCATTAGGAGGTTCCTTCTGTTCTTTTGTTTCTTCTCCTTCACACAACTCCACCCCCACGCCCCACTGTTTTTTCATGGGTCAGTATTATAGCTTACAAACAAAAACACAAAATGTGGTTATGGGAAACCCAGAAGCTACATATTCATGTTCCCTAGCACACTACTTGTGGTAATGGTGCTAGTATAATGACTAGTAACCACTTTTATCTTCCATGAAGTCATTGGTTGCCATGGCAAAGAGGCAGAGAAATTTGCCATATGAAAGAGGAGGAGTTGGCTCCTATTTTCTTAATCCTACTGAATGTCTAAACTAACCTCTTGACTGTAGCAGCTCTGAGGGCCCCAGAGCATGTCACCAAAATATCGCCTTTGTAGAGAGGCAAGGTTTTTTTTAAAAGCAAAACTCTAGACTGAATTGAGAACTGCACTGGTAGATCTTGGGCTAGTCCTACTCTCCCAACCTAGGAGGAAGGCAGTGACAGATCTTCTGAATAAATCTTGTGATGAAAATCCTATGGGAAATTTGCCATAAATTGAACTTAACTTAAAGACATACAATAAGAACAAACAATTATGTGCAAGGAAAGAAGAAAGCCTTCCTACAGAAAACAAGCAGAGAAAAAGATGCTTTCAGTAACTTTCAATGACCAGGCTAACTCAGAGGAAGTAATCTAACAGCAAGGATGACTCCCATATAATGAATGAGATCTTGCCTGACTACACTGCTACATAAGAAAGGACCACTTTCAGTCCTGAATTGGTTACTCAAGAGGAGAGTTTCTTACAAGCTCTAAACGGACCAATGTTCCACTCAAGTGGCATATTACAGGACAAATGTTTTATTGATATCATAAACCTAATAGAGCTTCTGAATAACTACCAATGATACCAAGACTCTTCCACTGAGATTGGCCAGCCACAGTTTAGAGAGGTACATTTTTTCCTTGCAAAACCATTGAGGCTTATCGCTGCCAGGAAAGACTATATTTCAGGCATCATTAGCTTTCCCTAGCTTTTATAGGACAATCCCAAAACCACTCTGCTAGCATCTGCACTAGTTCAGTAAATGTAGCTTGTACTGGCAGAGTTATTTAGGCAATGCAGCTATAGTCCAAGAAATTTTAATGAGATCCTGATTAAATGTGAAGGAGTATACTTTTGCATTTTCTTGTAGTGCAATAGCTCTGGTGTGCTTACACTATCTTTTCTTGCAAGCAGTGTTAATCAGTATGTCTATAATGTGCACTGTAAACAGATAAGATACAGGTTTATCTGTAAGGAGTACATTAATGTGTAGCAGTGGTGTGGCTTAGTGTGTAACTAGTTAACACAAGCTTTGTTCTAGTGCAGGAAGTTGACCTAAGGTAAGAGGATTAGCAGACTGTGGTCATGGGCCACATGCAGCTCTGAAGCCTCCTTTTTGTATCCTTCAACCCCCACCCCCAGGGTCTCTTACCTCCACCCCCCAACCAAAGACAACTGGCAATAAAAATCAGTGGTGTGGTTGTGGCTTGCTTCTCAGCAAACATACATAGGACAGCATTATTAATATTTTCAGCTTTTACACTGACAAACCCATCAATCCAACTGCCTTTCCTCTCAAACCTCTTTTCCTTTGGCCTGAATTTTTGAACTGTTTTCCTTAGTGCTATGGCTTCTCAGTTCATTTATAATATTTGTAAACCACCCAATAACAGAAACACATTAAGACCACAATAAATAAAACAGAAACAAACAGAAAATGTCAAGCCTGACAAAACCGTTCACAGTACAAAACTGAAGACAATAAAACCACCAGCATTTGTGTGTTCATGCAGCAGCATTAAAATATCATAAAGATCTTACAACCAAAATGCCTTAGAAATTTTTTTTAAACGATTCTCTTGGTGCTTGTTCCTCCAAAAACTATGCTGTCTTGGATTTTCCCAAAGTCAAATCCGTCCCCTTCCACTCATCAAACTGCCTCCTTCAGCCTTTGCCCCACTCTGTCTCTTGCTCTCCCCACACACTGTGATCTATTAATGCAAGAGATCCTTGAAACACTATTTCCTGTACTGCCTCTTTGCAGAGCAGCCTTTCAGATGCTGTTGTATTGCATTTTCCACCAGTCCTAGCCAGCACAGATAAGGAGTGATAGAAATTACAATCCAACAGCATCTAAGGGGACCTAATTCCCTTCCCAGACTTTTTGATTTCCACTTTCAACTCTCCTCTCTACCCTCAGTTCTCCACTTGTTTGCCCACTGTCACCTGAACTATTTTCCCTAGTAACACTCAGTGCTAGCCTGCCCTTTGTACTTGCTGTCTCTTTGCATGCTCTTGAGCTTTGGGATGTCTCTGAAGGAAATAAACTGGATTGACTTTGTTACATTTAAAATTCACGCTCTCTTCCTTCTCATCTGCTATCTCTCTAACCAAGCAGCAGCATTACACCATTGCAATCTACACCCACTCATTCCAACAATTCCCAAAGCCTTTTTCTCTATCTTGAATGGTCCATTAAGGTTAGCCCATTCTTTACTTTTTGACCTGGATCTCAACTCTACCTTCAGTGAGAGAAAAATTAAAGCCATCCATCTCTCTCTTTCTTCCTTGCCACAGACTCACTACATGGCCATTGATGAGGTGTTGCCTGTTAGTCATAATCACCAAAATCCAATCTTCAAAACAAGGATCATACTGAATGGTTGATAATGGATGTGATGTAATTTGAACACCCCAAGATGTTGCATAAATCAAATGCTGTTACAATCTTCCCTCCACATTCACAGGTTTGACCTTCATGAATTTGATTATTCACGAGACTCCTGCTTGTCTCTCCCCATTCTTCCCCTCCCAATCCCCTACCTTTTGCCTGGGCATGGGCAGGAGCAGCCCTATGCACACAGAATGTGTGTGCAAACCTTCTCTGGGCACATGACTACTGCCTGCCGATTGCTTGCCTTTTGTCCGGCCTTCTGGAAGGAAGGCAACGCACCTGGACAAAAGACAAGTGAATGGTAGGGGGAAACACACATGCATTTTCTCCAGGTGTGGGGCTGCCCCCTCTCATTTGCCTGCCTTTTGCCTGAGCATCTGGAAGGAAGCCAGCGTGCCTGGACAAAATGCAAACGAATGGTGGGGGACATACACGTGTGTTTTCTTCAGGCCTGGGGCTGCCCCCTCCCATTTGCTTGCCTTTTCTCAGGATGCCTAGAAGGAAGGCAGCACATCTGGACAAAATGCAAGTGAATGGCAGGGGTGGGGGAGCCCTGGAAGGGAATGGGAGGGGGCTCTGACTTGGGCAGAAAGAGTTATTTGTTTTTTTGACTTTTGTGAGGGTACTGCACCCACACCCTCATGAAAGTCAAGGGGTCACTGTATTATCTTTTCATGCACATTATTTCCTGAATATTTACTATTGTCCTCAAAAGGAAAACGCCAGTTGCCACTTAGATGAATTGCAAAAGAAGATTTGCACTGACCGGAATTTGGGCTTCCACTTCAATCTGTTCTCTACCTAGCGCTGTATTAAAGCATTTAAAGAATACGGAACGGTTACTAATTCCAGTAACAGAGGAACTTAATAAATTCTTATTTTGGAATAATTGTTGCACACAGATACTGTTTAATCAGAAAAAGAGTGCTATCAGTCTCCCAAGGAGGTGACATGACATTCCTGCTCTGTCATAACTGAGCACCTTTCATTAGCAGATCAGAAGATGTCCTTTCACTTTAAGTGTTTCTGTTCAAGGTCTCCTGGCATGCATTAACTTCAGCAATGGCTCCAACCTCTTTCCCTCTTAAAATTATGAGCTTAGTTTTCATAATTTATTTTCTCCACCTAAATTCATAATACATAAATGACAAATTACCCACTTATAATGGACAATTAATTCAAGGTCACAACCAGAGGGTTATACATCTTTCCGTGGTTAATTCAGGCAAAAAAGGGGAAATCAATGCAGGTATAGTATCACAAGTCTGAGCTTTGAAAGCTATGGGCCCTTTCATATACACACAACACTGACCCATAATCCAAGGCTCAAACCACTATACCATGCTGGCTCTCATTTGCAGTTTAGTAAGCATCATTTAGAATTCTCAGACTCAGACCTCTCCGTCTGGTGCTTCCCCAAGTAATAGTTTTCAGGATTCTACAGGATGCAGCCATTGTTGTTGTTGTTATTTCCAGATTTTTCCCCAGTCTGAGACTCAGAATGGCTTACAACAGTTAAAAGAGAAACAGTAAATTATACCAGTATTATTGAGACATGGCAGTCAGAGAAATATAGCATTATAACTGTGTAGTGTGAAAGGACTTTATGTTAACAATTCTTCATTTCAGCAGTATGCTCTGATTTTGTTCTAGTACATCACACTCAGATGATGTTGATTTAGATATCTCCTGTTAACCTATAATCCAGCCAAATTACCATAACCTCAAACCTACTGGTGGCCCTAACTAAAGGAGACTCATGGAATCAATGGGATTAATAAAAATCTTGATTCTCCAAGAATCAGTGTGACAAATCTGCTCTAGCTGGGATTACCCATAGGACACACTCCCTTCTTCCCCATTTTAGTGTGGAAAAGGCTACTAACCTCTCCATCCTGGAAATGCTTCTTGAGTTGTTTCAGCATAAGATTGAGCTTTTTGGATTGTACTCCACTGTATGCCAGCAGCATGCTGCCAAACTGACGCTCAGTGATCCGACCATTTACTGGATCATGCCTTTCAAACTGGAAAAGAAAAAAAGAAAAAAAGGAAAAAAACTAGATCCTCTACATTCATTTATTCATGTAATCACAGAAAGGCATTAACATTTTTATTTCAGGATTTCTCTTCTATATTAATATGATACATAGAGAAGCACATACAAGTAAAAACACATTTTGATAGAAAAAAAATCTAGCGATAATGAACCCCATAATCAACATCACTATAAATTAATTTGCAATAATCATAAAAGAACTGGCATATTTTATCTTCCCTTCATACATTCCATTCTTCTCGGGAACTGTTAACTCTGTGGCCATAATCTTGATTTATCACTTCTACCTGGAATTAATGCAGGTTCTTCTATAAGGTTCTTGATTTTTTTAATGACTTTTTTGAAAAGACTTTAATGCATACTTTTCAAGTGTTCAAAATTTTAATGAGAACTAGAAATATTTTGTAAACAAAAATTAAAAGTTGTATAATAACATTAAAATGAATATTGAGATCATCATTCCTGTAGGTTTTGAAAGAGAAAATGATTATATGTGATCCCTAAACCGGCTGTAAACAATAGCTCTTCAGCTACAGCTTTTGTAGAGTGAATTTTATATTAAAATCCCAAGCCCCTAATTTGGTAGAAGCTACAAGACCATGACTTAAAACACCTTTTTCTCCAGAATTGAGATTCAAGGCAGCTTTAAAAAAAATTAAAACTAAAGAATAAAAATGTATGCAAAGTCATAATTGAAAACACACAAAACATTAAAATTCAATTAACCTATCAATTTAATTAAACCATTTTTTAAAAATCCATTAAACAGGCAAAAGATGAAAGACAATAGAATTGTACACTATTAAAAGCCCTTCAGTCAGTTGCCAAAAGCCTTCATAGGAAGGGAATTCCAAAATCTGGGAAGAACTGCTAAGAAAGATCTCTCTCATGGTTCCACTAGTTGTGGCTGTAGGGGTAGCAAAACGAAGAGAAGAACCGCCCCAGAAGGGCCTTCTTAAAAGAGCTGAGGCATGTTCCTACGGATGGACAGATGACTGAATTGATGAAGGAAAAAGCCACAGATAATCCCTTTTCATTCACTGGTTGTTTCAATGTACTTCTGATCTTCAAATAGCAGGAACCTGAGCTCTCTAGAGATTTATCCAACATAACTTTGAACTATGCCCAGAAATACACAGGTAGCCAGTTGTAACAAGCAATCGGTATTCTCCATATACCCAGCCCCAGTCAATGGTCTGTTTGCAGCTCTTTGGGCAAAGTGAAATTTCACAGCACTTTTCAAAAGATGCTCCATGTTACATCTAAAAATATTTATATTTATCATGCATTAATTAATACATTTTTATATCTTTTTGTGGCAGAAACCATAACTTTTGCTGGACTAGTATTTGATAACAGTTTTGAACTTCACTTCCTACTTAAAAAAATATACCTTGGACCCTGATTAGCTGCACGAATGCAACTGGTTTTCTCCTTACGTACCATATCTTTCTGGATGTAGTGCATGATCATACTAATGCTCCACACAACTGCCTTGGTTAACTTCTAATGGCTCAAGGTATGGGTTTATATAACCCATTGGGTTTATATAACCCATTCTTATTTTTTTCAAGGATACTAGAAGTCTTTAAAGTCTCCCAGTGGATTGCTCCTAAAATGTGTAAGGGGTAATTCATGGAGTAAAGAGATAAAAATGCCTTCAGGTGGTTTCTCACAGAAGAAACTTTCCATAACTTTTAATATGTTTGGTGAAATGGTTTAGACATCACTGCTGTGAAACCCACTCCTACCTGCCAATTATTTTATTTTATTTTATTATTATTTTATTAACATTTAAAAATGTTATCTACTTTATTTTATTAAAATGTATTTAATTAAAATGTATTCTGTCCTATATAAAAAATCAACTTGACCAATTTAAAACAATTTGAAACAACAGATGATTATTTATACATAGTAACATACTGGACAAGTTAAACAAAGCCATTTGCTCTATTATTTATTTTATTTAATTTATTAAAATATTTATATTTCACCCTGCATTTGAAGATTGCAGGTCAGCATATAATAAAATCAATGAAAACTAGTTTAAAATAATTTTAAACTAGTCTACTATATAAAAGTCAATGTTTGTCTGTTTGTCTGCATCAGGCAGGTGAAGACCTTGCAGGACTGGCTGTGTCAGGCGAGAAGACCTCATATGATTGGCTGCCTGTCAAGATTCTATGGCATTTTGGGATTGGCAGTTTAGGGAGGGGCCTTTAGAATTCTCAGCTGGAGAGCTCTTGGGCCTCAGGCTGGTTGCTATGGAGATGAGGCTTACCATCAATAAGGATGCTAGAAAACATTTGGGAGAGATATGTGAGAAAAATTATAGTGACACACACAACATAGCCCATTTCCACACAATACTGTCACAGTGCTATTATACCACTGTCAACATCCTATGGAATCGTGAGATTTGTAGTTTAAAGAGGGGCATTTAAAAATTCTCAGCCAGAGACGTCTTTGGCCTCAGTAAACTACAAACCCCAGAATTCCATAGGATGTTGAAAATGAAATAATAGCACTATAACAGTGTAGTGCAGAAATGGCCATAGTTACATGGTCTTGTGGCCTCACACAATAGTTTGGGGGTTCCATATCTCAGGAATCTCACAGTTGAAATTGAAAACAAAACTATGGGAACTATGGGGAAAAGTTACAGGCACTGAATAGGTTGGTTGCTATGGAGACAATATCTAGCAACAAGGAGTAGGACAGTGTTTTCCCTCAGGAACTCAAATAGGGATGTAAATAACTCTGAATACAGATTGCATTGGGAAATACGAGGAAAAGTTACAGGTACTGGAGAAGAGAGTTTGGTGAGTTCTTATGAGGAAAATAAAATCTCAGGCAACGCCAGATGAATATGCTAGTTTAAAATAATTTTAAACTAATTTAAAATAATTTTGAAGACTAAAAGCATACCAAATCATGTAACACTAAAAAGACCATTTAATACCACTTAAAACAGTTTAAAATAATAATGTTGCTAAGATACTTTGTCTAACCAATTTCATATTGGTTCACAAGACTCTTTCTTTGTGGGGAGTGGACTGGAGGGAAAATGGTAAAATTCCTATCTGCAAAGCTCTGTGCTACCATGTAACGGAAATAAGTGAGCCCTGGACAAAAAGACACCCTTGCCACACTCTCTCTGGGTTGAAAACTGCACCCCAGTTCAATAGCATCTTCACCTTTACTCAAGAGGTTCACAATATCAATTGTTCTTGTTGTTATATGCCTTGAAGTCACTTCCACCTTATGGCAACCCTAAGGCAAACCTTCTTGGGGTTTTCTGGGACTGAGAATGTATAATGTGCCCAAGGTCAACCAGTGGGTTTCCACAGCCAAGCAGGGAACTGAACCATGGTGCCCAGAGCCATAGCCCAATGCTTCAACCACTCCACTATGCCAGCTCTTCACAACATAAATACCCACACTGAAAGTGGTATGGAAAGGACAATTTTGGAGAAATTTTAGGTACAGCTGAACTGGTATTGTTCCAGATCACATATTAGCTCCTGACTGGGAAAAATAAATCAAGGCTGTATTTTAGCTTGAGTCTTCTTTTTCAGCATGGTTGTAGAGAAAATGCTTATATGAGCAGAGTCTCAGGTTTAACTGATTCTTCCCCCTCATGGTTCTACCTGTTTACTACAGAAATATGGCAGATGGCTAGGGTATAGGACTGCAGGTGAGGGTACAGGAGTGCAGGTGTATATTTGCCTCAGTTTTAAAGTGAAGAGAGCATATATATTAGTACTGTAATTTTTTTGAGTTAATAATTATGTGCAAAAGAACAAAGGGGGTAACTGTATAATATAATAAACAGAAATGTCATATTTTGATATTTTCCATACAAATTTTGAAATAACGCATCACTTTTAGCATATTTGTCATTAACAACAGAATACTGTTTTTACAGTTTCTTACACACAAGAATGTATTCTTAAACACAAAAATGTATTCTCTCTTAATGTCACAGGTATAGTTTATTTTAAGATTTCTTTTAAAAAATTTCAAAATAAATCAGGTGAAAACATTTTTTTAAAGAGTAAACAGGAACACACAAAAAATTATAGTACTAAGCAGATGTAATACATATCCACTTCTCACACTTAACACTGAGAAAACTGTATGCATCATTCAATCTCACCAATCTGGATCTTGACTTCAGCCATTGAAATCATGAGTGCCAATCATGACTGCCTTAAATCTAATGTCAATGGAATATCTATCTGAAGTATGACTAAGTCTAGAACCAGATCACATTTACTAAAAGCAACAAATCCCTTTAACTATAGCAATGTAATGGTTTAGGCACAACTTTAAAAGACATTTCCTATAGATCTATTAATTTATTATACAGTGTGCCCATCACACATTATTCCAAGAACCCCTGTGTAAACCAAAAAATGCAGTGTTAACAGTCAATGGGACTCAGCATCCACTTGCTTGTCAAACAGTGCCTAGTGCATCCATTGACTATAATAGGCCGAAACACTGTGCAACCTTGCATTCACATGTGCAGAGTGTCATGTGAATGTGTGTCATGCGAAAGGAGGGCTCACTGTAATCAGATCCCAATTATACGACAAGAGACCTTGGAGAAATTACATGTTCCAGGATTCTTTACTCGCTATCCTAAACCCTGGATAATATTTTAAAATATTAGAAAAGGAAGAGCCCTGGACCCTGGATAATATTTTAAATATTAGAAAACAGTTCTGGATGCTGGATAATATTTTAAAGATTAAAAAATGAAGAGTAATTCTAGTAGCAAACCCTGCTCATCTTTAAGGGTCAACCTTTCAACCAACAGTCCAATATTTAGTATAGCAATCTGCTATATAATGTGGCCTTATTGCCTGTCAAACAGGAAGCATGTACTAGAATAGATGATAAACTAAAAGAGCACTACACAAAGCATAACAAATGTTGTTTTCTGGGAATCACAGATTTCTACCTTTATTGGAAAGAAAAACCTGCCAATGAAGTTATACGGCCACAGAAATATAACAACTCTATGCTAACCTGACAGGCTGTGCTCTTCAAAGATTTTCTTCCTTTACGCTGTCAAAATCTCGATGGAATATTGGTGCATCATCTAGACAGGACTGCATAATAACCCAAAACTCATCCAACCAGTTGCAATTTGTCAGTCAATCTGACAGCATTTAAGTTTTTTCCAACTTTGCAGAGGTTCACCAAAAACTCTAGAGTAAGCACATGTTGTGCTCATCAAAATGGCAAAGAACTGCAGTAAGCATGCCAACTTTATGTCTTATGTAATTGACTAACCCTGTGCTCCTTGTACTGATATCCCCTTCCAAAAATGTTCTCTGTATCTGATAGGAGAAAACCATATAAGTCCTTCAAATATTGGGCAGGAGAAAGTCAAAAATCCTTCAACACTTACCACCAGTTAAAATTCTCCAGATATGTGAAAACAGACGCTTTAAAAAAAATCACATCTCTACAGCTTTCTGGAATAGGATAGCATCAATGTTTTAACAGAGAAATCTGGGTTTTAAGATATTTTCCCCCAGGTTTTTGTTGTATATAAGCTATACTTTCAGTTCTCTCAAATATATATAAAGGAATGCCCCCACTCCTAACTGAACTTTGTTGCAACAGTGGAAGACTTGCCTCGGGCTGTGTCTGCCTGCATTCCTGCTGTTCTATTCTATAAGAGAGCAAAAAACTTATAAAGGTCTTTTGCTGATTATATGACCTCAAGTACCAGAGTCACTGTGCTCCTCTCTTTGTTGTTGTTGCTATGTGTCTTTGTTTCCAACTTATGGAGACCTATCACAGTGGTTTTCTTGGCAAGATTTGTTCAGAGAGTGGTTTTGCCTTTGCCTTTCTCTGAGGCTTAGAAAATGTGACTTGCCTAAGTTCAACCAGTGGTTTTCCATGGCTGAATGGGAATTTGAACCCTGCTCTCCAGAGTCCTCATCCAGTGCTCAAACCCACTATACCATACTGGCTCATATTCTCCTTTATACAGAGTCACTATATTCCAATAGCAAAACCACTATGCTTCTCAGTACCAGCTGCTGAAGAACAAAAGCAGGAGGATGTTAATTTGTTCTTGTACTGTTTGTGTGTTATCTCACTGGGAAACTTGGTTGGTCACTGTGGGATCAGTATGCCAGACAAGGCAGATCCTTGGTCTAACTCAGCATGACTGTTCTTATGTTCTCATCTCTTCAGAGCAGGAATGATGCAAGACAAGATGATAGAGTGCTTCTGCTGACAGATCCTACAACAGTGGTGAGAAACCTCAGGCTCTGGGGCCAAATCCAGCCATCCTGGAATCCCAATCAGGGCTCGTTTTCCTTTTCCCGGGACACCATTATTTTGGGGTTTATAACTCTTTGCACAGGTTTCTTTCTTTCCATTCTAGAATGCTGAAAAGGCTTAGGCTCCTACAGTCCACTTAATAAGCACTAAGATCTTTAAGGTACCATATGTTTGCATTTTTGATCCAACTCTTTTACCTTAGGCCCCAGCCACCACTGGAATGTGGCCCCAGACACCTCCTCAAAGAAAGAATTCAGTCCTGAGACTGAATTAGAAGTTCATCATCCTTGCCTTGCAGCAGGATGGGCACAGTCCAGAACTCAAGAGTGCTATATACTACCACTCTGGGAAATTCTAGAGGGCCACGGTGCCCACTGCAGCCACTATTTTGGCAGAATGGGAGCGATATTTCATCAAATTCAGGTGTCATTTTAAACCAAGTTGAAGTTATTTTGGAGTTAAGGGCCCCAAACAGCTTGGAATGGCCTAATCTGTACTATTTAGGCTTTCTCCTCAGAAAAAAAATTAGTTTTGAGACTAAACACATTTCAGGCAATGGAGGTAAGGGTTGTGGGGTCATAAGGGCTGCTTGCAGCCAGATGCCACACTATTTCCAACTGTGCCTTACAAGGAGCCTAAGGTAGCAACTACACCAGTGATGAATGCACATTCCTCTCTTTCCCTCAGTCACAAAATCACAATTCCTTTCATGAGTACCTTGAAGAAAGACACAGGTACTCTGTGATCAGCTACATTTAGGATTCATCCTGTAGTATCTTAGTGTCTTGCATGAAGTAGGCCAATGGTGGAACTTCTAAGCACACATATTAGGGATGACGACCACAGAACTCAGTGGGATTTACTTCTGAGTAAACATATTTTGGTCCATGCTGCATATTGTCTGTATGCAGATATTTGTGCTGCAGAATAGCCAAGAAATGAGGATAGTAGACTGATTTATTTAACACAAGTAAACATTCTTTAAAAACACATTGAAATGAGAATTGCTCACAGTTCAAAATTAATCTAGTTGAACACGATGCTTCAACATGCAATATGCAAATGCTTCATAAAAGTGCTTAAATATGTAATAAAAATTGCTAGTAATATCATTTCCCAAAGGAAAGCACTCCTTTATAAATAATCATAACCTTTTTATTTTCCTCAAGAAGTACAGGAAATAAGAAATATTCCCTTCTTCTTTGGTGCTCCCCTTGTAGAAACTTAAAACACACATACAAAATGGTCTTGAGATCAAGACTCCTTTGAGACCTTAAGTAATAAAATTTAACAGATCAAGCGTAGTGTCTTCTTTCTGAAAGCCACCTCACCTCTAATGAATAAATGATGCAACACTCAGTCAAGGCAGATAGCTTAATATATTTTAAAAACATCACAGGAAAATAGTATTTTTCACAATAGTCTTTGTCCTTTCTCGTACACTTGTCACACAATGAGCATTTTAAACAGAGAAAGATGACACATCAGAACTCAAGACTGCCTCATTTTATACACAACCTTAGTTTCCTTCAAAAATCTGGTAAGTGAAGATTTTCCCTAAATTAAAACTGAAGACTCACTCAACTCACATACTTGAAAAGATTTATTTTTATAGTGTGTAAGTGTAACAGCTTACACACTAAGCACAGTGAACTTGTGAGAGGTAATGGTTTAGAAGCTGGACTAGAACTTCGAGAGAATAGCGTTGGAATCCCTGCTGAACTACGGAAACCCGCTAGGTCACCTTGGGCAAGTCAAACTCTCTCAGCCCTAGAGGAAAGCAATTCCAAACCTCCTCTGAATCAATCTTGCCAAGAAAATGGTATGATAGACTATAAGTCAGAGTTTCCTTGAAGGTACTTAACAACAACAAAACATAATTACTGAGTGTTGGAACAAGGCCCACTGCCTATGCTTCAGAATGGGTCGTTCTTTTCAACATGCTTCTTGATTCAAAGGATGTAACCATGCAGAAGTAAATCCTGCAGACATGCTAAAGGCAGCCTCTTCAAGTAATTCTACTATCATTCTCAATCAGAAGTGATCAAGTGATTGAGTCATACCCAACGAAGAAGAGGAACAAAATTATCAATCCATACTGGAGGTAAAAGAGAAAATGTCTGGTCAATAAATCATGTTAGGACCATGGAAAGAGATCAGGCCAGAGGACTTACTCAATTTTTTAACTTCAAGCATTCTTAGAGGATCAAGATAAAAATGTTGACCTCAGTGTGCAGAATTAATTACTTATTACATCCATGAGTTATATTGGTGAATGATGCAGATACAAGTGCAAATATACATCAAAGTTCCCACCTAATTAGGGACCCTAGTAGCCTTTTGGGAGGAAGCTAGATATTTCTCACTACTACTGTTTTTAAACCATTGTGAATCTGATGACCTTGCTGATCCACTGAAAAATCATTCACTTTTTTACTTTCTGCTGACCTCCATTGCAGAACTACAACAGGGCACTTGTGTGTGAGTGGGCAGTTTGGGCTCAAGGGAGTCTACCCCTTATTTAAAATTTAAATAGATTCCTGTCACATTCTCAGGCTCCCCACACACAGCTGGAGAAATACTCCACCAGCACTAAATGCATCAAAAAGTGTCAGCATACCTGAGGAAATAATGTTTATTATTTGCTCTTTGCTCCTGTTGTCTATCTCGAAAGAACAGACATCTGCTTAAAGACCTTTACGTACATGCTCAGTTTGTTGAAGAAAGCATAAGCTACTTTACTATAAAGATGTGGCTGGAATAATCCTGGAATTCTGCCAGCGTCAGAGGAAGTGGGTCTTGAAGAGGCAGAAAATGGTACAGCAAAAAGCACTAAGAATGATGGATTCTGTTTGAATACATAAGCATC
Source organism: Ctenosaura bakeri (assembly GCA_948474755.1). Lineage (NCBI taxonomy): Eukaryota > Metazoa > Chordata > Lepidosauria > Squamata > Iguanidae > Ctenosaura > Ctenosaura bakeri. Next base: position 227,375 of record CAOLHI010001436.1, on the reverse strand, counting down.
AGCATGTCTGAACATTTCCTGCACATTCTGATCACTGTAAAACAGCAAAATCAGGGGAAAACTCTCGGTAGCTTGGATCAGAACTACCCTATAAAACAAATAGTTGCAGCCTAATATCTCCTATTTCAAATGAGAGCAACAGAATTTCCAGGTGACTGGATGCGATGTATGAGCAGATGAAATCCAACACAGCACTCTGGAACTGACATCTTATTTACTTTATATTCCAAAGTGTTAATAGAAAAAAACATTGAGGGGAGAAAAGATGGAGGAAGGAAACATCTTGAGCAGAAAAGAGTCACTTGGAGAGGCATCAAGTTGGCAGTCAAGATTCATACTTTGCAGATCTCAAAAGCACCGGTAGTTGAAAAATCTGGGGCCATGCACTGCAAAGCAACAAGCTCTCCAAGGACACTTATGGGAGCATTTGTCTCTTCCGCAGTGTGAGATGGTGGCAGAAAGGGGAAACCTCCAAAGCAATTGTCAAGAAAAAGATGTTTTCAATATTTCTATCTGGATAGCAATGTCACAAACAAAAGATTAAAACAGAATTTTCTGTTAAAACCAGCAGCTGATACCTGAGGTATTCCTCACCATAGCAATAAATTGACTGCAAATCTATGAATGGTGACAGCAGATGGGGATGACAGACCAATGTTAGTTACTCCAGTAAAGAATCTGAGATGTACAACATTTTCAGTTTTCCATCCTGAGATAGTGAAAACTTGAGAGCAGTACAGTGTCAAAACTTTTCTTGTATACTGCTTTGGATGCATGCATGCATGCCTCTTTCCCATTCTCCTAGAACCCATACAATACAGACAAGTTTCTTGGCAACTCTCTTTTCCAGACTAACACCACCACTGGTTTGAAGCAGGAGACATAAAGTTCTACAGCATTTACAGGCAGTCCTGTCAACCAGCCTCTCACAGTTTCAAGACTGCTAACAGAAAGATTCCAGAAGCCCCAGAATGAAAATATGCTACCTTACACTGAGTCAGAACACTAGTCCAGGGACAGGATATGAGGCTCATGGGCATTATGCAGGCCCCACATCTTTATCTGTAGCTCTCCTGGGCTATGTTCCTGCTCCCACTGATTCTGCCACTGAGATTTGGTAGTGTGGCAGCAAGAAAAACAACACTTTTGATTTCAAAAAATTATTTTGCCTTTAAACATAATGCATTTGCTTCTTGTATTCTCTTTGCTTCTCTTGCCTTCTATGAAGCATTCCCAGAAGCTTCAATCTACTCATAAATAAGGGACAAGTAAAGTAAATGCCTTGCTTAATACAAAATGACATCTTTAAATCGAAAATGTTGTGTTTCTTGCTGCTACATCAACAGAAGCAGTGGTGACAGCAAGATAGTATGGCTTCCTACAGGTTAGAGGAGGAGGAAATGGTTCTTAGAGTCATGGTAGCTGCCCAATTCTGCACTAGTTTCTCTAGCCCAGTATTGTCTATTCTGTATGTTAGCAACTCCCAATAATATTGCATAAAAAATCTGTTGTCCAAGTGTCTTCAAGTGAAAATTCCAGAATTTAATCTGGGACTTTATATTATGTGTGCTGCCACTAAGCTAAGGCCCTTTGCCAACATTTTCTAACTTACACACCTTCTGTATTTTCCTTCCCCACTGTCACCAACGCAACATTTTAGACAGCTCTCAGTTTTAAGTATGTGTGTGTGCAAGACCAACATTTGACGGACAACCAAGACTACTGCAATCCCTTCAAAAATTAAAATGTGTCAGTGTGAAAGGTGCTGTCAGACTAACTAACATGGGTTATTCTTTTTTTTTTTTTAAGGTAACATTTAAATGTAAAGGTCTTCCATAATTTAATGTGACATAAACTTTCATGGATCAGAAACTATTTTGTCAGATGTATGAAAAGTAATCTTCAGCAGGCAGACAAATATACCTGAGCACAGTGAGAAAGTGGGTGGGGGACAAGGAAGAAAAAGGAGAAGCTGTTAGTTGTGTGCTTTCAAGCTGTGTGCCTTCAGTTTGTTGTTGCTGGGTGACTTCCAAGTTGTTTATGGCCTACGGCAACCCTATCATGGGGTTTTCTTGGCAAGATTCGTTCAGAGGGGGTTTGCCATTGCCCTTCTCTGAGGTTAAGACAACATGACCTGCCCAAAGCCACCCAGTGGGCTTCCACAGCCAGGTGGGGCTTTGACTCCTGGTTTCCTGGAGTTTTAGTCCAAGATTCAAACCATTATATCACACTGGCTGTCATTATTATTACCCACACTTGCGAATAATTTCTCCCCACACATGTCATTTTTCTCCCTTTGCACCTATATACGGTACATCTCCTAACTAGGAACATATACTGCAGAGGTGGATGAAGTGCAGTCCTGGAGCCGCATGACCCCCACCACCACATGGCCCTCAACACTTTCAGAATCACCCAAACTGACCTTTTTGTGGCCCAAATAGAAGCCTCCATTTGCAACAATTTACCTTTTAGATAGATGAGAAGATCTTTCTGTCCTGTTTAACCTAAAAAACGGCCATTTTTGAAAACTAGAAGTGAACACTTTTAAACACTTTACAACTTTTGTTTTATTTTTCACTAGTCCATGCATGGAGGGTCTTGGGGCATAAAAGTGGCCCCAGACATGATGCAATTCCCCACCCCTGATCTGGGCCACAAAACATACACCACAAAAAAATTACTGCTTTTTTTTTCTCTCCTTCATGTCACAAATCTCAGTTGTTTTTGCTGTAATTGACTAATATAGCTACTGCTCTGGATTTTCTTGCAAAGCAGCCACTGTGGTGTAGTGATTTGAGCACTGGACTACAATCCTGGAGACCAGGGTTCAATTCTCTGCTTGGTCATTGAAATCCACTGGGCACGTCACACATTCTCAACCCCAGAAAACCCCATATTAGTCTTGCCTTAGGGTTGCTGTAAGTCAGAAATGATTTGAGGGCACACAATAACAAAATATTGTTGAGAGCCAGTGTGATGTTTGGGTGTTGTACTATGATTCTGGAGACCAGAATTCAAATCTGATCAGCCACAGAAACCCACTAGGTAACCTTGGGCAAGTCACACTATCTTAGTTTCAAAGGAAGGCAAAGGCAACTCCCCCCAACAAACCTCGCCAAGAAAACCTCATGACAAGTTTGCCTTAGAGTTGCTATAAGTTAGAAATGTAACAACACAACATTAACACTGCTGATCACATCTACGAAAAAGAAAAATAGGCACTTGTAGCTACTGAGGCCACTTCTATGTCCAGTGACAATGTGGCCCCTAAGTCTTTTTGGCTGTGTCTCCCATATTCCATATACCCCAGGCAGAGCTGGCAAGGGTCACAACCCAGCAACATCTGGAGATCCACAGTTGCATACTCTTGCTTTGGGAGAATGCAACATTTTCCAGATTAGACTGCAAAGCATCCAGTGGAACAAACAAGTCACTAACAACATTATCATTCTGGTCCAACAGATCTTATTTCATTCGCCCTTACATCTATCACCACATCCAGACAACAGTATCTTTCCTGGATCTGATGAAAGAGAGAGATAGAACTGACTGTCATCCATATATTGATGCAGTTCATCTAAAATATCAAGATTATCTCATTCAGAAGTTCCAGGTAAATGTTAAAGATCGCAGAGGATCAGATGGAACTCTATGGGACCCTAAAAACACTATTTCCAAGGAGCCAAGTACAAATCTCTCAGCCTTGCGTTATGGAACTTACAGTCTAAGTAGAACAAGAGCCACTGCCTACAAACTTAAAATTAAGGCCATCTGTTTGGAAGGATAACACAGTCAATGGAACATAAAACCACTCAGAGGTCCAAGGGAATTAACAGAATCACCTCCACTGTCTCTGATTTGATATAACTCATCCCACAAGATGATTAGCGCAGTTTTAGTTCCAAACCCAAACCTCACTGCATTTCCTAGAATCATATCAGCATTCTTGTTCAGTCCAAGTTCCATATTAGGTTTTAATTCATGTCTATATCAGTGTACACACTTCTCTTAATCTATGCTTTCACACATTTTTCCTAATATATACCATTTTTCTAATGTACACATTTTATACATTTTCTCAATTGACTAAAGTTTGTCAGTAAACATTTTCCAATTTTACTTATTTTTAGTACTGTACATTTTTAGCTGACTGCACTTTTTTGTATAGAATTATATTTTTTAAAAAGGAGGGGATGTTTGCAATTGCCTCCCAATGATGGGGAAATGAAAGATGAATATATGTTTTTGTTCACCGTGCCACAGACCAAAATATGGTTCAATTCATCTTAAAACACTTGGTTAAAGCAATTTTTTCTGTTTTACTTAAGTCCATATCCCTTTTTATTTTTGCCTAAAATCCCTAGTGATCCCAGAACCCTAATCAGTGCAACATGGGGAAAGCAGAGAAAACAAAGAAAAGATTTCTTGAGTGTTGTAAAAGAGGGTGAGTTGTTAGTGCAAAAATATTGAAATTTAATAATTAATATCATACACACTGGCAACACTAAGGGTAGAAAAACCCTGAATATGTCCTAGATGGGTATATGGCCATTAACAGGTGGAAAGCTCCATGGCATCCTTGACTTACAAGACACAAGACAGACAAACAGAACAAACCAGAAGCCTGATGAGATACACTGAGTAAAATGTTGGAAAGGACTAATTGGTAGAAACTATGGTAAAACTGGGGGGAAATCTTGTGAAGGCTTTGCTCAGACAAGGTTTTCAGAACAGAGAAGCAAACAACTTGTCATAAATCCCTTGGCCATCACCAGCATTTCCACATCTTCTCCCTGTTCCTAAAGACCAATTAAGGGGCAGCTACTAGGTTAACAAGTATGTCTTCTAGTGACAGCAAGCTCCTCATAGATACCAGGTGCTTGAGAGATATTTCTGACATACCATTGACCTTGCAAATGCACTGCAGTCTGGAACGGAATGACAGAATTAATAGCAGCCTCAAGCAGTTTCCAAAACTTTAATGAGCAATTAAAAAGGTTATGTAAAGAAGCACTGCACCTTTAGCTTCCAAGTCATGCATGAAAGTAACTTAGTCTGCAAGAAGTAATCCTACATTTCTCCCCCTTCTTATCTATAAGCCTCTTGTGAAGTCCAAAAAAGAAGTAGGACACAGATTCTCAGGATGGGATGAAACAGTACTTTCATAAGTCCAGTTCTCAAACTTAGGACTTGTTTGTGATTGTTTTACGTGAGCTGCCATAAAACGATATATGCACAATATTGTTCTCATTCACTGTGACTAGAGGCCCCATAAGTAACCCTTTAATCTCCATTTAATCCAGAGATTATTGAAATGTGCAGAAGGTGCCATCAGTGGAGTCTCTGGATCTACATCATTATTCTTTTCTTAAAGGATTGAGAAAGAGTGTGACTCTCTAGATATCAATGGCTGCATCTCTGAGGACTTTTCACCACTGGCTAGGCTGGCTAATAAGACTCAAAATGTAACATTTGAGGACCCTGTTTCCCGGCACTGCTCTGAAATAAGCTGTTGACATAAGATGTGAGATTTAAAATTTACAATTCAGGGGAAGGAATTTAATGTCTCCAGTCCAAAAAGGGGGGAAAAAAACCAAAATACAGAAGTGTTAGCTATAATAATTAAGGTTAAAATCTACAGCAAGATTGAGTGGAATTGTATCTTCCATGACCTTTTTGCTGGAACAGGCTATGGAAAAAAGGTCTCCCCATTATACCCTGGCTTGTGAACATCTCAGAGTCAGAACCAACAAAGAAATTCTTGGGTTTTTAATCTAACTGGCTGAACTCAGGCATAATAACAAAACTATGGTTTGACATTCAAAAACACTCTCTTTCCCACTTCATTTTCCAATTCCTTATTTTTCATATGGGAGGGCATTACAAATATTTTAAAAAGTGTGGTTTTGAAGGCAAGATGCTATCTCCATAATTAACAAATCAAAGTTTGCTGATTTAGATATTGCAGCAGAGTTAGGCAAACTTGGTTGGTCTTGGGGGCAGCTTCCTCTTCCAAAATCCACAGACGACATTGCTACTTACAATTCTTTTCTTCCATCTTTACTATCAGAAATCTGCCACTATTGGAGAAGTGGCACATAAATTCATCTACCCCACAGGTAGAAGAACACTTGAATTTTAAGAACTACATCTCAAATGGGAAAATGCCACACAAAGGAGAGGTATGTGTTTTTCAAAACTAAGATATGTGTTCAACAAAACCAGAGAAGCTGGTCAGAACACCTGTTTGCTGTGATATAATATATGAGAAATAGGCTATTAAATATGGAAATTAAGTTACATAAAATTGGAACACTGCATAATCTGCTAATTTGTAAAACACAACAGTGAAATACAACATGTTGCTGAGAAGTTCAAGTGAGCAATCCATTTTACAAGAATCCAACTTGAAAGCATAGCTAACATTATGATGGGCACTTTGAGAAACAACAGTCACCCAACAATTACATCTACTACAAAGCAAATAAAGTAAAATGGCTCAGCTCACAAGTGAAAAGAATATATCTAAAGTAATATATCTAACTATATCATACCACTGCAACTGCTTCAGCTTTAGCTGTATCTACAGAACACAATTATAGCAGCTTGATACCATTTTAAGTGCCATGGCCCCATCCTAGGGAATCCTGGAAGATCTTTGGAATTCTCTGCCAGAGAGCTCTAATGCTGCAGTTCAAAGGAGGCCTCCCACCCCTGCACCAGAATTCCACAGGATGGGGCCATGACAGTTAAGTTGGTATCAGGGTGTGGATATACTTTTTAACATTTCTTTCAGGTTTGAACACTAAATTAGCAAGCAGAATCTTGACCTCTTGGTCTGTTTTCTGCTCTATTCATAGAAATATTATAACTTGAAATAGAATCATGCATTATACTCATAAACAGTTTGTAATATATAACTTGAGATGTATTGCAGTTTAAACAGCAATGGTCAAGCCACTTTACTGTTCTTTCATTTATCCCACCCATATTACATTTACATTTCCTGTGTGAAAATCCTGCATATTTTATTTAACATTTATTCAAACACCAGTTCATACTAATCAACGATGTTTTGGAGACAGAGGCAAAGTGCAGTTTCTGACTATTCAAGACTTCCTATATTGAATCACACGGTAAATTCACCCAGCAATGTGTACATGTGCACATGAAGGTTTTCTTAGGCAAGGATACTCAGAGGTGGTTACTCTCTATAAAGTGATTTTGGATTGCTGCATTTTAGTAAATGGATAGTAGAAACTATTGTTAGTTACAGCATTAACTCATACAATTATTTACTTATTTGCACAATCATTCTATTTTCTATTTCTCAACCTAGGTATTGAATTGGGCACAAAGGCTGTCTGAAAATTCTTCTGCTACTAGAGGGAGCATCAATTTAGTGGAGTTCTGTTACCCCCATACCTACAATGCCAATGCATCCATGGAAAGATGGGAAATTATTAGCTCAAAAGGGAGGCCTGCAAGAAGGGAGTAACTTCCAGGATCTTTTCACCTGTGTATACTGGTACTAATTCAGGGACACCAGATGGAGGTCAAAATAATGTTTTACTGGGGAAAATAACAAACACATGCAAGATCAAGCAACCTCACCACCACATAAGGCTAACCAAAGGAAAGGAAGGAAAATTTGGATAGTAAGAAGATGGGGTGAAGTGGATGATATTTACCTACTCTGAAGAGAAGACATGAAGAGATGTGGCTCAAGCTAGAGCTCCGAGGGTAGCAAAAGAACAGGAAACTGAGCAGCAGAGTGACAGCCTAGGTCCAGTGTACTACAAGTTGTCTGGCTCAGAGCCAGGGTTTAAATACTCTTTTTCTGCCCTGATGGGGAAGGTGTTAATGGCTCTCTGGCAGATCAAACAATGGGATCTGGAAAGAGCTAATGGTCTAGTGTTAGGTGACAAAGCCTTGATGGGAATTGTGAGAGTTTCTTAATGTCTGGACAGGTGAGGAAACAAAGAAGAGTTTCTGCAGGAAGAGGGAACAGGTTGATGCTCTACTGAGACAATTTTGTGCGCTATTGTGTTTTAAAGTTGAGTCATTAAGGGGATTATCACTAGCATATCAGCACTGGAACTTCCTGACTGATTCCTTGAATTTATGACCTGGCCATGCCCTGCAGTCCCATTTGACCTGCTTTTGCACATATTCAGCCAGTCCTCTTTGCCAGCATGGCTTTTCAGCCATGTATGATTTATATTTTCTGCGCCAATTAAATAATGCTCATTGGCAATTATATCATGGAGTGGGGTTTACAGCATGGTAACAGTTCTGTTCAGTGGATCCTTTCATTGGCAAAAGTTCAGGAAGGCAATTTTCCCTTTCCTTATGGTACTCTGAGTCTCCTGAAAATCTGTTCCAAAAGAGTAGGGAACCAGGCAAGTGGAATTACTGTAGGATGGGGGGATCCACTGGATCAATAGGTCAATTGGGTAAAAGGAGTCCTTCTGTTTGCGGAAGTCAAAAGCCTGGATCTTACCATGTTTATCACACAAAAGGACCTTTACTTCCTTTAAAACCATGTGAAAGATATTCTGAGGGAAAAGGAATTATCTATAGCTAGTATGAGGAACCTTTACCCGCTCACTTTCCTCCCAAGGTTTGGCCTCCCAAGGTTTGGCCTAACCACTACTTTGGTACACAATTGTTTGCAGGTTTTCTCTCTAAGATGCAAAAACTGAACATAGGGCTTAAGTGTAATAGACCTATTGAGGGCAAGGTAATTATCCTCAATAGCTTCTAACAGAAATGTTTTTCTCTTTGACAAATAAAATTTGTGGCAATACAATAATCTTTACACAGCATCTTGAGCTGAGCCAGTATAAACTTGATTACTTTTCTCAAAAGAAAAAAAAAAGGGCAGATTAATCTCAGACAATTATGAGCTAAGTTGTACATGACAGCCCATTCTAATTAACAAAAATAGCACTGAATTATGACTATCATATTTTGCTTGAAATCTGATTAGCATATGCTCTCTTTTTGGCTTGTGAGACATATAATTATCTTAAGTGAATATTGATTTAGACATAAACCACAGACTACACAAAAGTAATATAGATTTCTGTAAAAACTTGCTCATCCACTTTCAGCTTGACACATCTCCTTTAAGTGTGAAATCTTGGGGGGGGACAGAATTTATGAGCTAATGGAGTGAGAGGGCATTGTTTGCAGAGACCCTTGAGACCTGAAGTGAAGTACCTCAATGCAAAAGAAATCAGAAAAAGATCTTATTAATCTCACAAAATACATACATACATATATATATGTATGTATGTATGTATGTATGTATGCATAATGATACAATTTTACTCATCTTATTTCTAACCTTCCCCACTGCCCTCTTTGTCATTCAAACATCCATGCTGCTGCCAGTATCATTCTGGGACACTGTAGGAAATCTGAATGGGGACACCTGCCCTGAGTCACTTTTAAAAAGAGTGTGCGGAAGGACACACACCAGTTAACGCAATCACATTCCAAAAGTACAGGAAGTGATTTGAAAGTTTTTCTGGATCAGATACTAACCTCAAGCTTGAGAATGTCATGTTGAAGTTTGCGTTGGAATTCCAGGAAGTGGGAGATAGTCAGTTTGCCCTTCAGATCAGCTCCAAAAAAGTATGTGGTCAATGCAGAGTTGAAGCCTGTCTTCAAGGTGTTCCCTGTAGTTGAACGGTCTCTATGGCGCATGCCCATGCTAGTCTGGGAACGAATGATGCTCTGAACCTAACAGATTGCAAAAATGGAAAACACAGATGTATCAGATATTGTAATTTACATACTATAGTATGCTAGCTATTTCAAGAGACTGAGTTCAAATCCTTGCTCAGTCATGAAAACACGCTGACTGGCCTTTGCCAAGTCACACTCTTTGAGCATTAGATAAAAGAAATGGCAAATCTTTCCTGAATAAATAACTCTTGCCAAGAAAACCTGAGGACAAAGTCACTGTAAGTTGGAGTTAACTTGAAGGTACATAACAACCATCACCATTTACCTGAAACTTCCTTTGCTTCATGAATGAAGCTGTGAACTGACATTTTACTATGCATTAACCTATGGGAAGGCAACCACTGGCCAGACAGTATGACTTTGGAGCTGCATCTATCAAATGACTACTTTAATACAAGAGTTCTTAAATGCTGTCCTGGGAAGACTAAGCCAAAGGCAAACACCTGTATGTCTTCTCAGATTTAAAGGGTAAAAGCAGCAATAGCTAAACACTTAGACTTTTATGCTACGTTAGAAATTGAGTAACAGCTGTGTTAGTCCATAAAATATGACATGTTGAAAAACAAACACAACAACTCAACCCTTTGCCCCATCAGTCCAGTTCATCAGTTAAAACTACAGACTGGATCAGCACACTACATTCAATATCTTTTCAAGAAACATGAGCAGGCACAGTACAGATTGAAGACCTCTGGAAAAGTCAAGTTTTGGAACTATACTCCTAAGATACCTTCACCAGTCTGACCAGCAGCCATGCTAGCTGGGGGATTCTAAGACCATGGCAACTTTCCTAGCTAAAGTTTATTAAGAGTTCCAATGGGAAATTCTTTTAGTGATGTGCTTCTTTTTATTCTGTGTATCCTGGGATGGGGAAAGTCTTTTGGCCCAATTTCAATTTGGGAAGGGATCACCTTTCAATAAGAACATGGGGCTGAACCAAAACAAAGCTGGAGGGCCAGATGTAAATCTTACTACTTTGCTCCAGTGCAACAAGTTTCAGGCACGCAAACTTTTCCCAGTCTGTAAGCCAGAGTACCTGTTCACTGCAAAACTTGGAGGACTGCAACCAGAGTGTATTTCCATGCAAAATATTCAAAGGCCTTAAACAGTCTCTTATCTCCAATCACAAATGAGCTCATCAAAGATTAGAGATAGGACAAACACAATTGTTCAGACAGATGGGGATTCCCTACAGACCAGATTAAGCTTGTGAACCAGAATGATGCATAATATGCAAATACCAGCTATACTTCTCTATTAAAAGAAAGGCTACAATCCTAACACTGAAACATCTCCACAATTTTTACTGTCTGCAGTCTGTCTTCTCATACTGATAGCCAACAACAGGCAGAAAAGACAACCTTCCATAGTTGGCAGAGATATGGCAGGATTAAATGATTGAATAACATGGAGTTTAAGATTCATTAAACAGGCACAGTATGCTACATTCTCTTTGTGAAAACAGAGCTGATGAGATAACCTGAACGGTACATTTTGATATCGAATGTCAGTACATCATCTGAGTAGGGCTGTGATAACAGAAATGGAGGAACCAATGAGAACACAGGATTTTCTGTCTACTTTCAGATACAAATGATCCAATTTTCATTTATCATCTTTTCGAAAACATTGTCTTTAATAGCACCACTGCATCTCCTCTGGCCCAGAAAAAAGTCTTCTTAATAAAAGAGCAGCTGTGATAATATTAAGTCAATGTAACTAGAATACTCAACAATAAATCCTCCCATACACTGGGATTGGAATTCAAAATACTAAAAGATTGATCATCGTTGTTCAAAACAAAACAAAACACCCCAACAAAAATATTTCATTCTTCTGTTTAGCTTTTGTTGTTTTTATGTGCTTTCAAATCAATTCTGAATTCCTAAGGTTTTCTTGGCAGGATTTATTCAGAGTAGGTTTGTCATTGTCTTCTTCTTAGGCTAGGAGACTATGACCTGTCCAAAGTCACCCACTGGATTTCTAGACCTGAGCAAGAATTTGAACCCTGATTTTCCAAAGTTCTACTGCTGGTTTTGCTTTCACACAAGCAAAATTAATTTAACATCTTTAATGCAAAGAAATTAAATATTTTTTAAAAATATATATCATATTCTGACACAGTAACAAAATGAGGCATGGTAGCAGAGATCATGCATGTCCTTTTGTAGTGTAGACTACATAGGGATATAAAGACAGGATTGTCCATACTGTAGCATTTTCAATCTCTATCTATGAGCGTGAAAGCTGGATAATGAAGAAAGCTAACAGGAAGATAATCAACTCATTTGTAATAAGATGCTGAAGCAGAGTTCTACAGACTGCCAAAATAACCAGTAAATGAATCCCACAGTAAAACAAGCCTGACCTGTCCCTAGAAGCCAAAATGACTAAATGGAGTACAGTGGTCCCCTCATAATCCACAATTTTGCTTTCCATGTTTCAGTTACCCATGGTAAATGGCAGTCCAAAAAAATCACTATACAATAAGATATTCTGAGAGGGGGCCTACATTCACCCTTTTATTATAATTATTACAATTGTTCTATTTTATTATTAGTTATTGTTGTTAATCTATTACTGTGCCTAATTTATGAATTAAACTTTATCACAGGTATGTACATATAGGGAAAAAACACAGTATATGTAAGGTTTGGTACTATCTGCAGTTTGAAGCATCCACTGGGGGTCTTGGAACATATCCCCCATGGATACGGAGGGACAACTATGTATATCTTATTTATTTATTTAGAGCACAGTTGGCTCTCCACATTCACTAGGGTTACGGGTAGAGGACTCCTGCAAAGGTGAAAAAACTGGAAATATCAACATGTGTGTGTCTATCTGTGGGAAAGGGGCTCAGGTACAGTACAGAAAGCAGGCACCCAGTGTCCAGCCCAAGTCAGGGAAAGGAGAGGGAAAGGAGGTGAGTCTGCATGGCCCTCTCTCACCCATCTCCTCCTTGGGTGTGTAGGAAGCATTAGGAGGGGGTTTGTGGTGCTGAGAAATTGGACTGCAATCCATCCTTAGCTGGGTAGGCAGCAGCCAGTGGAAGAGGAGAAAGACCAGAGGTGGGATTTTAAAGGGCCGCATGGCCTGATTAGAGCTGCTGAAAAGGAAGGTTTCCCCAGAAAAGAAGTGCTTGAGGTGGGGGTGGGGTGGGCAGAGGTTAGAGCAACTCACAATTAATTCTGTAAAAGTTAAACCTGCAAATGTGAAGCCCAATTCTTCAGCCACAAAGCGTTTCACAGTGGCTATCAAATTATTAATTTGACAGTTCCTTGTCCTCATGCTTACAATCTAAATAGGACATGACACACAAGAAAAAAGGAATGGCAGTAGGGGAAGGGCTCAGGTCCAGCATAAACTGCCTCTTCTCCTCTCCTTCCAGGGCAGTGGCAATTGGGATGGAGTGATAGCTATGATAGATGGAGGGTCTTTCATCTGCTTCTGGGCCTAGGCATGATGGAACTCTGCCTGCCTCTTCTCTCCCTCTGAGGCCAGGGCAGTGGCACTTAGGATGCAAGGATGGCCCTGCATCTGCTTCTAGGCCAAGCCATGATGGAGCTGCACCTCTTCCTTTTTCCCTCCATGGCCAGGGCAGTGGCATTTGGGACAGAGGGTACATATAAGTATATATTACTTTAGGCATATCAAGAGATGACATGACTCATTAGAAAAGATAAAAAAGCTTGGCAAAGTAGAAGGCAGCAGGAAATGAGGAAGATTGCATTATAGGTAGACTGACTCAACCAAGGAAGCCACAGCCCCAACTGTCAGAGCTGAGCAGGGCTGTTAATAGGGTTGCTATAAGTCAAAGCTGACTTGACGGCAACTAATAACAATAAAAAATGTGTGTTATTGTAACCAGTAAAAGCTCCAAATTGGATGGGGACCCATCTAGTGAATGAGATGGCTCCATTCATTTATTTATTCATGCTTTGATCCACCTGTGTACTCAGCTTATTTTCTTAATTGCTTACAATCTGCCCTCACATTGCCCAGTTGAACAGCAACCTAAAAGGGGAAAAAAATAACCTCCTAAATTACTTATGCTAATCACCCAGCATATTCTCTGACTGGGACACAGCATTATATGTACATTTCAGGTGAACAGGGGTCAGACAATCAACACTTAACCTAGTGATCAAAAATTCAGTAAATCCCTACCATATATTCTCAGGCTGTGATCTTTTGCACAGGGTTAGTTCAGAGCAGCAAGGTTAACTTGGCGGTGAATGCAAGAGTTCTTAAGTGTGCTGCTGTGTAGAATATTTATTATTTTGTTGCTTCAAAAATATATTAAAGAGACATACAAACAGAACAAACTATCTGTTTCTATATGTATCTGTCCATCTTACAAACACACACAAGGAACAGGAGGTACAGTAACAGATGCTACTTTATGGATGCTACACAGACAACTTTAGAAGATGCAACAATGAACAGCCACTACACACGGCCCCAGATCCCATCTAATCTTGGAAACTAAAAAGGGTCAGCATTGGTTAATACTTGGATGGGAAACTGCCAACAAATACCAGGTGTTGTAGGCTATATTTTAGAGGAATGAACTGACAAAACCATCTCTGAATATTTCTTGCCTAAGAAAACCATATGAAGTTCACAGAGTTACCCTAAGTCAATCAATAGGTGACCTGAAGGTGGATGCATATGCACACACACACATATATGGTATAGAAACAATGACCTTATTACATGCATACGCTTGACTATACTTGTGATAAACCCAGTAACACACACATATCCATATGTACACTTCACAAAAAAGGACATGGTTGGTTTTTGCTATCTGCAGTGTATTATGGCATAAGTGAACAAAAAGCAGTATATACACCCCACTGTTTCCAAGAAGCTCATGATTTTCCCATCTGAATCCATCACTCTGAGGCTCTTGAGTCTCAGTATCACATCATAGTGAAATTCATTATTCCACCTATTTATATGTTTGTGTACATTTACATGTTTATATGTTTCAAGTTGCCTATCAATTCATATAGCAACCTCATGAATTTCACACAGTGTTCTTAGGTAAGGAATACCCAGAAGTGGTTTTGCCAGTTCCTCCCTCTGAAAAATAACATACAGCACCTGGTATTCACTGGCTGTTTCCCATTCAAGTACTAACCATGAATGACCCTCCTTAGCTTCCAGTATCAAACAGTGGTTTGATCTGGTGCTTTTAGGGTATTCAGGCCCTCCACCTAATGTAATCTGGCTCTTAAAATAGTATCTGGACAAAGGCTTTAGCTCAGTAACAGAACATATGCTTGGCATGAAAAAAATGTTCCACATTCAAGCCCTGGCATCTCCAGGTAGGCTTGGGAAACCCCAGAACTAGGATTCAAGCCTGTATAGACAGACAGCACTGGATAGGATGGACTAATGGTCTAAGTTGACTTAAGGCAAAGATGCAATTACTTAATTACCAAATTAATTTTAATTAATTAATTACCAAATAATTAATTACCAAAGATGCAATTACTTAAGCTTTCTGAAATGCAGTTTTTAAAACCGAAGGAATAGTTACACACTAAAGTCATACATCTATCACCTTTTTGTGTCCAGATATAAAGAACCAGCAAACATTAAAATAAAATAAAAAAATCATTGTACATTGGCTTTAGATGAAGCCTGAACAACTAGGCCTCTCTTTTCCATTGTAGTCAGGATATACCAAGCAAGGAAATATGTCCTCTTATTTCTATGTGTCATGATGTTGTTGTTGTTGATGATGATGATGATATGTGCCTTCAAGTCTTTTCCAATTTATGGCAACTCAAAGACAAATCTATCATGGGGGTCTCTTGGCAAGATTTGTTCAGGGAGATTGCCTAGTTCTTCTGAGGCTAAAAGAATGTGACGTGTCTGGCTCAGTGAGAATTTGAACCCTGGTTTCCAGAGTCATAGCCTGCATTCAAACCACTACACCACACTGACTTCTCCTTGCAGCATACTGATAGCTAATTCTTACTTTTAAAACGATAACTGTTTTTTTCAACATATGCTCCTCAGTCTCTTTGCGCCTTACCCCAGGATTACCAAAGTCTACAGAGACTTGGCTAGCATACACAGTGTTTAGCATTATTTTTAAAATAAGATGTACGGTCAGACTAATTCAACTTGAATTGTGAATACTTAATTTTGTTTTTAAATATACTGTGAATTGATCATGTTTCAAAAACAAATAAAAGTCCACTGGATTGCAAACCTGCCTAAATTGCAAATAATAGAATATGATATTGCTCCTTGCAAATATATTTTAGCAGTAATTGAGACAAATAGCATGCAGCTTCTTTTATTTCTCCCTCTCTGAATATATTCCCCTTGGTTGTAGTTTTCTGACCTGTAGCCAGCTTAACTACCTCCCATTCTCCATAAATGTTTCCCCCCTTGCAATCTGGACTCTGGAGATTCTCTCTCATTCACAACTAAGGGTGTTTTATGAGTTTCAGAGCACTTTAGACATTCTGAGATGGAAATCGCATTTTAAGGGAAACCAAACATTTTCACCTTGAAAGCAAAATAAATTAAATTTTACCCAAACAAGTAAGAAAAGTAAAGGCTTGGCTTTCTTGGCAATTTGCCCATACCATTAGAAAGCAGTGAAGCTTTTTGTTTGCTAGGTACTGTGTCATAACTTGAACAATCACTCTCTATAATAACAAAATTAAATGGTGAAGACTGACAGGAACGAAGCCAAAAACAAGATATTAAGTGGGAAGGGTCATATTGCCTGCAGGAAGCCTTAGGTTTGCCAAAGTTTCGATTTTTCTTTTTTAGAAAGGGAAGCAGCTCTCCACTCCCAACCATAACCATTGCGGTTGCCTGTTTAGTGTTATTCCAGGTCCTGAGATTCTATTGCCAGTACGTGTAATCAAGGGAAGACTGCCGATGGTATCATTAAGCATGATATATTGAGCATCAACGGGCATCAAGCATAGTATGCAATCAAATTTTTTAAAAGTCTAACGGAGAAACACATACATACATACATACATAGCATACTCATGCGCATGCACGCGCACACACACACTCTTTTCAAAGCAATGTTTTTGCTCCTAGATTCCTCACTCTGAGGATTGAAGAAGGGCCAGGCCCTGAGATCTGGCAACCCTAATAACCATAATACCCTTTCAATTAGGCTGCTCTTGAAAAGCATTTAGAAGATACAATTACTGTAACATGTGGCTGATTTTTTTTAATCTGCTGTGTACTTTAGAGACCACGTATCATTCCTCTTGTAACAACTGCAGTGGCATTTGGATATCTGATATCCCATACGAATACCCTCAGAATCTAACATCTTCAGTGGAAGAACTAATTGCCTGTCCCATCACTCTATCAGGTAGGTTGGTGAGTACATGAGACAGGGCTCTTATTAGCGCCATCATGGTTGTGGAACTCCTTAAAGGAAGTCAGACTGACTCCATCCTTTTGAGTTGTTTTTAAGTTTGACCTATTTTGATCCTTAAAATCAGGATTAGCTTTTGGACTATTTTAAAGCATGTGTGTTTTTAATACTGTTCCCTCTTCCCACAACAAATTATTATGATTTTTTTTAAAAAAGAACGATTTTATTTTTTGTGCATCACCTCCTAATGGACTCAAATCAGTTGAGAGCCGATATTTTAATAAAAATCATAAAATAAATCAATAACTCAGCCAAAGGACAGCCTGCCCAGTAGCTATGGCATTGTTGAGTACTGGCTGGCAAAGAAAAAAAATGTAGATGGGCAGATAACACTCTGCTAGAAAGTGGCTGGTTTTAACCCTGAAACCTCCTGATGAGGTAAGATTATACTGAAAGATTTTGCTGCAGATTGCACATGTTGATCTCCTGGAATCTGCAATGTTTCTCTGAATTTACTGAGTCTGTGATACTGAGAACTAGGTGCTCTCTGGAAAGCAAGTGATTAGAAAACTTGATTTAAAAGCATGTAGTGGTGGGTGTTCTAGTGTAAATAAGTATGTACATGTTATTGTTGTTATTGTTGCTTTTTAAATGGGATCACAGGAAAGTTTAAAATTCATACAGTGGTAATGCCTTTTATTAGATCAACCAAAAAGGTACAAAACCTGTGCAAGCCCCCAAGGTCATTAGTTTTGTTCATCAGGCAGGGCATTTCAAAAAGCAGGTAAGGAGAAAGGAAAGTGGTAGCAGAGACAATATTTGATGTTTAAAAAGGTACATGCATGTGTGTTGGCTGCTAGATTCACAGATTCTCATATGGGGCTCATTAGATGATATATTGATGTTTAATTTCACCTAGATTGGCCCCTACATTCACTGGGAGCAAGCTCATTTTCAGAATGCTCAATGATTGGAAAAATACTACTTGCACAAGTTTTCTTTACTGAATAAACTCTTTGCCTTCCAGGCATCTGATATTTTATTTTGAGTAGCTTTCAGAATGGCCCTGCGGCTAATTCACACAATCACATTTTCTATCTGGGGCTACTACATATAATGGCTTTTTCTACTAGTGGATGGCTCTTCACACCACCTCACAGCAGAGATGGATGTGGAAACAGTTCTTATAAACAGCTCTAACCTTCACTTTGACTGATCACTCTACACTTACACAAAAATAAAATAAAATATTTAAAAATAGTTGCCAAAGAATGGAAGGAAGGCTCTGAGATGGAAAAAGCTACTAGGTTGGATCCAGAGATGCCTCTCCACAAACAAGAAGACCCTGCCATTGGTAGAGGATCAAAATGCAGCAGAGGCTCCTGGCTGGAGGAGGGCAGGGTGTAGACTCCAGTTAATTTCCCCTTACTTTAGACTCATAGCATCTCCTCACATACTCTTCTAGAGTGTCTTCCAACTGTCTAAAACAGATTTTCAAGGGCACAGGTAACTGCAAAACGGAGGAAATCAGAACCCCCACTTCTGTTTATTGGGTTATCCAATCAGAAAAGTTATACCCAGCCCATCCTTGCATCTCCTCACATACTCTGGCTATGTTGTACACAATGCTGTATAAAAGCCTTTCTTTTTGAGGTAAATAAATAGTCAAAAGTATATTAAAATGTTAAAAGAACAACAACACAAAATGAGTGATTGCCACTCAGTTATTGTGAATATGACCGAAATGCAATACATGCTAGTCTCTATTTACAAAGACAGGATCATGCAGCCACAACTTTTAAGATGAAGTGTGTTCTCTTAAAACCAGAATATTATGCATGCACGTCAGAAGAAGAAATCAGACTAACTGTGAAAATTATCTACTTATATAGTAAGGCTCCAAGGGAGAGGAAGAGAGACTTGCCTGTTCAAACTCTTCCATATCTACTTCTCCATCACCATTTAGATCAAACATCTTGAAGGCAATTTCAAAGTTCCTCTGAGGAGCTAGAGGGAAAGAAATACATTACAGAGATGAACATATGTTCTAAAATAATAAGGCAGCACCACACATTTGATCTAAGAGTATTATCAGTACAAAACTTTTATTTTAACAAAATGCAGTATCTTGCAAAAACAGCTTCACTCTGTTCTAATGTATCTTTTGTTCACATACATCTCTCTACACTAGTCTTCATCATGGTTCTCATAAGGATGTGATACCCCCCTGCATTCATGGACTCTCTTTTTATATAATATTCTAATTTAATGTGAAAAATTTGCCACAATGCTTCCACCAAACAGAAGAAACTCAATGGGTGCACAGGTAAGATGGGAAACAGGTAGCCGGTTCAATGGCATGTAACAAAAGAGGAGAGGTACTCTGATAATGGAGAAGAAGAAGAGAAGAAAATGGAGGGAAAGGACAAAGCAAGACTTCTATTCAGATCACAAGCAAGAAAGTTGGCAGTTTTACCCAGTATGCAGGCTTTTGAGTTAAGGGATAAAAATATAGTCTAAAAATACAATTCTATGTACTGTGTGAGGACACACATGGAGAAACAAACATCAAAACATGAATGCACATCTCGGTGCATTTCCACTCCCCAGCAATCTCTAATAAGACTGTTCATACACCACAACTGGCAGCAAGTAAACAGCCATCTCAGAAGCCAGAGAAAACCGGGGGGGGGGTGTCTGCTGGCCTCCAAGGGCCATACATGGAACAACTTAGGGTTTCAGACTGTTTATCCCAGTCTATGTGAATGTAAATCCATCCAAATTAATGGTAACTTGTTGTCTGCCTTCAAGTTGTTTCCAACTTAGATGATCCTAAGGCACACTAATCATGGGGCTTTCTTGGCAAGATTTGTTCAGAGGTGGCTTGCCTTTGCCTTTCTGAGGATGTGAGAATGTAACTTGCCAAGGTCACTCAGTAGGCAAGTCTCCATGGCTGAGCAAGCATTTGAACTCTGGTCTCCAAAGTCATACTCTAATGCTCAAGCCACTATTCCACACTGGCTCACACTATGGTAACTTAACTGCCAACTAATTATTCCAACTTTACTCTGCAGGTGACAGATGAGATAGTATATGGACTATGTCACCTTTTCCCACAAATACCATTAATTGACCACCTGCTCCAAACTTCTCATGGGCTTGGATAGATAACAGTAGTGCAAGGGTGTAGCTATGGAAGGACAAAATAAGAGTATTGTTCCCCCATAAGAATTCAGTCCTCAATGAAATTTTCCTCCAGTTCCCAAACTTCTAGCATTGCAGTAACATAAAACTTCAGTTGGGCATTTAGATTTTAGGCATTCAAAGAAAGGGAGCAGGGAAAGTTACCAAGGGAGTACTTTCTAAGTGTGAACAGTTTTCAGTATCACACTCTCTGCAGTGCTAGAAACTTGGAGACAGAAGGAAAATTGCGTAGGAGGCAGAATTTTTATGCAGGGGTTTACCTCAATTTGCCCCAGCCTCAGTGACATTCTTGCCACGCTGGCTATAAGAAAACTTCCAAAATTTGTATTAGTGCATTACATTTATCAACTAACCAAAAAGCTTGCAATCTTTTTTATTTTAACCAGCTTTTTGGTTAAAGAACTTCAAGAATTGGAAGAATTTTTCCAATTCTTGGATAAACTGATTCTTACTTCCGCCACATTTTAACCAATTGTCCTGGAAAAAAACACAGAGTATCCCTAAAGTGATGACTAAGATAGATAGCTACTCTACAAAGGAAATGTATCTATTTCTGTAACATCTGTACTACAATTTTCTTTGCCAGGGAATATCTCGGAGGAAGAAAGGTTTGTACCCACTAACATTCTGTTTGCTGTCCAATTTTTCATGGAAACTGTTAAATGTATTCCTTAACCAACCATCATTTTATACCATAGCCCAACGACAGAATTTTTGCCTTAGGGTTACCATCCGGATATTTTCAAACCAAATGAACCAGGGAGTTTTCACTAAGTCCTAATGCTTATTTATACAAGGCATTTCAAAACCTGAGCCCATTGGAGTGAAGTGTGCTGTTACCCGTTTCAGGAAAGTGGCAAGCCTAGTTTGCCTCAAGCACAATCAGCTTTGCTGCAAAAGGTAAAGCACAATACAAATGACTAAGCGACAATTCACGAGTCAGTTTATCTGTCTCTCTCAAGCAAATTATACAGCATTGAAAGGCAGAATACCGAGTTATGTGTGACAAGATACTATACACAAAACCTGGTGCCTGTCATTCTCTCATGCCCATTTTAATTCTTCTATGGGCCTTGTCAGTTTAAAGCAGTGTTATTCCTTTGTATGATGTGGAAAATTTATTTCTACTCTTAAATGAAATGTACAAATAACAGAAGATAAAGTAGAATGCACTTCCCAAGACACCATATATATGCCAGTGATGATTAACTAGAGCACTATTGTGCCTTTCCCCCCCTTTGGATCATATGTTTGCAGACACTGGAAACAACCCCATTTCTCTGGAGTGGAAGAACTGCCTAGAGCGAGGATGAATGAGTTTGACTCTCCAGATATGGCTGGACTGCAATAGCCACCAGTCCCAGGTAGTATAGCCAAATGGGGAGGGGATGATGGCAGCTGCAGTCCAACATCCTCTGGAGGATTGCAAGTTACTTACCCTGGCAAGATAAAATTGTTTTATGGTGCATGTGGGAGGGAGCAGACTTATGGGCAACTATGAGCCATTATGAAACGAAGAAATAAAGTACAGTAAATTTGAAATGTTAGCTGTTTTATTTTCTATGACTTCACAGAAATCGCACCACTTTTTGTGTTCTATTATAGGGACATTTGGAATCACAAACCTAACAAATAAAATATGTTCTTTCTTCAGTATTTGCCATTTTGCTATTATTCTTATATTTTCAAGTCAATATTTTGCAAAAATTATCATTATGTATTTATTTGGAATAATTGTTATCATGTGAAACCATAACCAACTAGCTCACATTATCTCTTCTGATCTGAAGCCGATAGAAATGCAAGTAAATATGGAGAAGTGAAATCCAATTAATGGATGATCAAGCAAAATAGGGATTATTGCAGATCATGGTATTTCCTTCTGCCTTACTGCTAGGGAGCAACATACACACTCGAATACAGACATACCTCTGCCAACATGGAAAGAGAACATATTTTCAGAACTTTTAAGCATAGCACAATATACATTTATATGCACTGGGAATAAACAGCAGAACAACAAACTCTTATCTTTGAGAATTATGTTGCTCTTTGTTAAATATGCCCTCCAATTTCGGAGGCTTTTGTTTAACAAAGTGAAAACAGATGAACCTCTGCACCAGCAGCCAATGCTGGTGCCATAACTTTGATAGATTCACTAAGGGGCCCCATGTGGCACCAATCTTCCTCCCTTTATCTGGTACTGCTATAGCCCCCAAGGCCTCTGCCCAGATAGGTTGCCTGTTACTGCCACTAGTCAATCTTCTTTTTTTATTTTTCCCAATTATTAATATCTTTTTTTGTTTGTTCTCAGATTACATACAGCACCAGACAGACAAGAAAAAGGAAAAAAGAAGAAGCCAATGCACCCTAATAGAATATCAGAAATACAAAAATTACATAATCAGTTTCTCATTGACGAATATCCCCAATACCAATATAAAGTGGATAGAATAAAGTGAGATGAAATAGCCCCTATGGTCCAGACTCCAACATAATAACTACCCACAATCTCTCAACGCAATTACTGACAAAGCCCCCCATCTCTTTTCCAAGTAGTTACAGAAATCTCTTCATTCTTCTCGGTATTCGTTCAAAGATTTATCTTTCAACAAAATAGTAAGTTTATCTATTTGCATTAAATCACATATCTCATACAACCATTCATCTGTTTCCGGCACGTTCTCTTTTTTCCAGTCTCCAGTAAATAACAGTCTGGCTTTAGTTATCAAATATAAAAAGATTTTTCTGTTATGCCTCCCAATAAATCCCTCAATTAACTCAACCATGTTCAGCAAATAACTTTCAGGTAGCATGGGGAAATTTGTGTTTAACATTTTCGAAATCTCTATATGGATGTTTTTCCAATATGCTTTGGCTTTTTTACAGTCCCACCAACGGTGAAACAATGTCTCTCTTTCAGCCTTACATTTCCAACATTTATTATTGTTTCCTTTATAGATCTTTGCAAGTTTTATTGGTGTTAAGTAGCATCTATTAAACATTTTGTAACCATTTTCTTTAAACTTTGACGTCTTGTAAAATTCAAGTTCTTCCAAGTTTGTTCCCAATTTTGTAATTCGATTGGATGCTCAACATTCTAGGCCCATTTGACCATCATATTTTTAATCGCCTCCTGCTCAAGATCCCATTTTAGTAATAGTTTATAAAATTTTGAAGTTAACTGTTTATCTCCTCTATCCAAAATAACATCTAAATCTGTCTTTCCATTATTTATCTTCCCTTTGCTACAATCCTGCTTGAATCTACAGAGCAGGCGGGCATATAGGAACCATGAACAATCAAACCCCTCCTGCAAGAGTTTCTCTCTTTTCTTAAACATAGATGTACTATCTTCAAATTTCATCAATTCTTTACAGGTCCACCACCTCTGCGTTTTAAGCTCATCGCATTGAAAAGCTTCTATTGGAGATATCCATAGTGGGAGCTTAGGGCATAACCGTTCTTTGAACTTTTTCCATGAAAAATATAAAATTTTCCTTATGGGATGCTCAAAAAAATCTTTTTGTGATTGTTTTTAAAGTACCATAAATAAAAATGCAAACCATTATCGATACTTGCCCTTTCGAACAGCAGAATTTTGCTATGTTCTGATGTTATCCAATCTGTGATCCAGCACAAAATATTAGCATGTAGGTAGAGCCTGAGACCTGGGAGACCTAGTCCCCCTCTTTGTCTAACATCAGTCATGGAAGTCCATTTGATTCTGGGTTTCTTCCCAGCCCAAATAAAGTTAGTCACCTCTTTCTTCCATTGTTTGAAGACATTGGCCTTTATTATTATTGGTAAGTTCTGGAATAGAAAATTGATTTGAGGTAGTAACATCATCTTGACTGTAGAAATTCTTCCCAAAAGGGAGAGCTTTAATTTCCCCTAAGATTCCCTCTCTTTTTTGATCTCTTTCCATTTCTTATCATAATTATTAAGAAACAAGTCTTGATTGTTCTTTGTTACCTAAATTCTCAGATATTTAATCTTCTTTTCTATTTTAAATTTAATTTTGCTTTGCAGGTCTTTCTCTTCATTTGAGGTCATATTTTTGGTTAACAGGGCTGTTTTTTCTTGATTAATTTTGAAGCTTGATAAGTCCCCGAAACCTTCTAGCATCTGGTTTAAAGAATCCAAGGAGCACAGCAGGTCTTCTATTATAATAACAACATCAGCAGCATATGCTCGTACTTTCACTTTGACTTTTCCAATCTTAACCCCTCTTATACCGCCGTTTTGTCTTATTTGAATCAGAAGGGCTTCTATAATGATTAGAAAAAGTAACACCGAAAGGAGGCAGCCCTGTCTAGTACCTCTTCTGATCTGGCAAGCTTTGGTTTTTTCAGAATTAATAATTATTTGAGCATGTTGATCAGTATATAATGTTTTTATCCCATTTAGGAAATTATTACCACAGTTCATTTTTTGGAGGACTGTCAATAAAAACTGCCAAGGAACATTGTCAAATGCTTTTTCAGCATCAAGAAAGATTAGGCCTAGTTTCTTCTTTTTATAAGAATCAACATGGTGGATTACATTCAAGATCATTCTAACATTATCTTTTAGATGACGACCCGCTAAAAAACCAACCTGATCTTCCAGGATCCAGTCTGACAGTACTCTTTTTAGCCTTTCTGCAAGGATCTTCATAAATATCTTATAATCAACATTAAGCAAAGAGATCAGCCTGTAGCTTGATAATAATTTAGGATCGTTCCCTTCTTTAGGGATCAGAGTCACATTTGCAGACTTCCACGACTCAGGAATTTCTCCCATCATCAGTCGATTTATAATTTCATGAAGGGGGTATATCAGTTCCTTTTCAAAAATTTTATAAAAAGTAGCCAAAAACACATCTGGACCTGGAGCTTTCCTTGGTTTCAATTTTTTTAATTGTTTCAGAGATTTCGCTTAAGGTGATTGGTCTATTGAGTTGGTCCACTTGTTCTTCAGTTAATTGTGGTATATTAATTTCTTTCATACAATCCATGATTCTTTGGGAAGCGTTATTGTGCTTTAACCGTCTGCATATAAGTTTGAAAAATACTGATGAAAGACTCGTTTCAATTCTTCTTGTTGTTGTATTGTTTTATCTCCAATTCTTACTTCTGTAATTATTCTTTTTTATCTTTTCTTAATTCACGTGCTAGCAATCTACCAGGTTTATTAGCTGACTCAAAGTGATGTTGTTTCATATATAACATTTTTCTGTCTAAGTATGATTCTAACGGAATTGCATGTTGTTTCCAGAGACTTTTAATCTCTTTAAGAATTCTATCATTATTTGGTCTCATTTTAAGTTCATCTTCTTTCTCTTTCAATAAATTAACTATTTGAGCTTCTTTCTCTCACATTTCTTTTTAAATTGAGCTTCTTGAGATATGATCAAGCCCCAGAAAACTGCCTTAGCTGCATCCCAGACAGTATTCATGGGAGTTTCCTTGTTTATGTTTTCTTGGAACTATAAGTTTATTTGTTGTCTAAGTTGTTCAACAACATTATTATCTTTCAAAATGTTCTCACTTAATCTCCACATGAATTCAGCTTTTGGCTCTTTCAAAGCTATCAAAATTGGGTTACGATCTGATAGAAATTGAGGGAGAATATCAACTTGCTCGATCTCTTTTATTAACTCTTTGGAAGCAAAAAACATGTCAATTTGTGACCACGACTTGTGCCTTTCTGAAAAATAGGTGAAATCTTTTTTGGATCCCTTTTTGTGTCTCCAAACATCAGTGTATTTCTTCATATAATTTAAGAAGTTTTTAAGGCAGTTTTCCTTGTGATCTTTTAATCTCTTTTACCGATTTTCTGTCCATAGTTGGATCTAATACTGCATTCCAATCTCCCATCAACAAGATTTTCCTGTAATCATGGTCCGCAATAGTAGCAAAAAGTCTGTCAAAAAACTGAGATTTGTTCACATTTGGGGTATAAAACTCCAATCAACAGGATCTTCGAGTCTCCCAATCGGATTTCCACCCCTATAAAATATCCAGATTCATCAGAAAAAAATCTCTTGAGGAGATAAATGACTGTTAACGTACATCACTACCCCTCTCTTCTTCTTCTTATAGGCTGAGACGAAACATTGGCCTAATTTGGGATTAAGTAGGTAATCAGCACCAGTCTTTCTAATATGAGATTCTTGTAAACAAAGCAAGTCATATTTCCCTTTTTCCACGTAATGGAATATCTTCTTTTTCTTCACCAGCTGGTTCAGTGCACAAACATTCCAGCTTATGATTTTAAGATCCCTCATCATTAAATTCTTCCATTGTCTCCTCTGCCTGTTTTATAGCTGAGACAGTCTGTTCCGTCTCTCTTTGTTCTTCTTCGTCTTGATCAGCTAGGTTAGAAATCTGTATGTCTTTAGGTGCTATGTCTTTTTCGTCTCTTCTTTCTTCTTCGTCTTGCTCTACCTGTTCTTCTTGGTCCTCCTCGCCTGAATCTTCTTCTACTTCTTCCAGTTCTTCTTCTTCAGCTCTGGTATTTGCTTGGTGAGTCCTGAAAAATCTTCGTGTGGGTCTTCTTCTATGTTGTAATTGCTCTTGATTATCTTCATCATTCCTTCTAATTTCTTTCTTTAAAGACTCTTGATTTTCTTTAATAAATTCCTTCGCCTATTTCCTAGATGTTATAGTGATTCGTTTCCATTTTAAAAAGAACAACAAACCTTCAGGATTTCCCCACTTGTACTTAATACCTGCTTTCCTGAGCATCTGCGTTAGGGGGGTATACTCTTTTCTAATTTGCAGGATCTGGCCAGGAACATCTTTATAGATCTGGATCTTGTTTTTCGATCACTAATCTTTCAATGTAGCTCTTTTGTACTCTCAAATCTTTGACATGTTGTCTTAAAAAATACACAGCAATCTCCCGGAGTAATTTATTCCTCCAGGCTATTGGGGAATTAACACGATAAATCTGGTCTATTTCTAGGTCCAGTTGTTCCACTGGCCATCAATCTAGTCAATCTTCTCTATGAAAACAGGACAGCGCCATTCAAGTGGCTGCACTGTGCTGTGGGTAGCTGCCATCTTCTATGCTCTCTATCATAACCAAATGTAATGACCAATGTTGATGTTGCACAGAGATCTAAGAGATCTAAGAGATCTCTAAGAGATCACAGAGATCTCAGAGATCTAAGATGGCATGCACCCATCACAAATGAAACCAGGTGGCTCTGGTCCTTCTAAAAGTGCAGTCACTGCCTATCAGATAAAGCAACATGACTAGAGTGTATGACTTAGGGTAGCAGCAAGTGACAATACCAATAAGGTCCCTGATAGCAACAGAAGCATCAGGTGGGAACAGGGGTCAGGTTGGAATCAACATGGTTGAGCAAGAGTCAAGTTTTTGATAGGATGAAGTGAATGATAGCATGAGCCCTTTAGCTTGCCAACGCTGTCAACAAGTGCCCAAGGCCAATGATACTATGCATGATGGCCACCAAAATGCAAAGAAATAAAGTTTGTTTAGGAAACTGTTAATTGTATCCATATGTATCTTCAAGTCACCTGTCAACTTATGGCAACCCATGAATTTCATAGAGTTTTCTTAGCCAAGGAATACTCAGAGGTGATTTACCATTGCCTTCTTCTGAAATATAAAATATTATCATTCCAGTGACAAGAAAGAGGTTATTTGTGACCCCTGGGAAAGTACAATGCACTCCTAAAGGAAGTTAACAAATTATCTTAAAAAAGAGACATCTTTCTCGTACATAGTAAACAACAACAAAAATGGCAAACATGAGCTCTGTGTTGTGAAAGAGTCTTCTCATATGTTACTATATTGATTGATACGCTAACAGTACTCTGACAATAAAGAAAGAACTACGTACGGAACTATGATCAAACTTCTAACAGTATCTCAAGAAGAAACAGGACATTCAATACAAGTAATTTCTCAAGAGGATTTAGTTCAAAGCAGAATTAATATTATTCTACTTTACTCCTACACTCCCTATCTCTTTCTATATATACATATTGAAGGCAAAGGTATGGTTTTCCTATCACGACTCTACAACATTAAACCATGAAATTTCTTGCTTGAACAGGATTAGATGCATACTTTATGGCAGAGCTAGGCTAATGCTCAAAAGAATGCATTCAATTTTCAGTGGAAATTCACAGCACTGAAGATTTATCCCACTCTCAAATGTTTGCATAACACAAAGATTAAATGAATAAATGTGTGGATCTTTCTTCCCAAGAACTCCACAAGGTCACATCTAAAATTTATATGAATGAAAAGAGAGATAAGTTTTAGTGTCTTCTAATTCAGTGCTACTC
The DNA here is from genome assembly GCA_948474755.1 of Ctenosaura bakeri. Lineage (NCBI taxonomy): Eukaryota > Metazoa > Chordata > Lepidosauria > Squamata > Iguanidae > Ctenosaura > Ctenosaura bakeri. The sequence continues at coordinate 198,731 of CAOLHI010001436.1, read as the reverse complement.
AAAGTGGTGCAGGTGCACAAGTCACTGGTTGTTGTTCTCTGGTGGCCTTCCAGGGACAAAAAAGGAACAGGTGTAGTCAATGGGCACAAATATGGTGCCAATCCCTAGCACATTGGAAAAAAGGAATTGCTAGTCCCACACATCAGATAACATGGGAAATGCTACACTATTATTATTGTTTAGTTCTCTAAACCTCTAAACAATGAGGTATCCAGTATTCCAGATACATAAATGGTTTCTAAAAGAAAGAGGAGGGAGCATCTATACCCATTCATGAAATAATCACATTCCATGAAATTGCATTTTCAAGATGAAGGTCAAAAACCACCTCACATGTGAGATGTGTAACTCACATGGGCAATTCTCAACCAGCTGTGCACCTCTAATAGAGCTGCCATATTTGGTGTGGCAACCAACCACATGGAGAATATGTAGCCTTCCAGATATTGTTAGGCTGCAACTGTCACCATCATTCCCCATTGGCTATACAGCCAGGACTGGTGGGAATCACAGGTCAGTTACTTCTGGAGAGCTGCATATTCCCCATGCCTTGGGTATATGATTCAGGAGAGGGATTTGACCACATCATCAAGGCACACTCAGTCCAAAAATTCTATGAGCCTGCTTGGGAAAAAAAAGACTTCAATGATAAAAACGCAGCAGCGAAATACAGCAACAATAACTACAAAAAAGGAATAACAGAAAGGATTGAAGAAAAGGAAACTTAACTCTTTTAAGATATATAGGGAGAGATTATTTTTTAGCATTTGCTCTGTGTGGATAAAATGGTCTATTAGGAACTCTTTTCTTGGCTTGGTGGGATTGCTTTCCAGGAGGTAGCAGAACTAAGGGAAGGCTCATTACAATTTGGCCACAACTAATTATAAGTCTTAATAATTTCTTCTTTAAATAGACTGGACTGGAAATAACAACAGATGCTATCCAGCTAGCCAGATGAAGAATCATAGAATCATAGAAATGTAGAGTTGGAAGAGACCACACGGGCCATCTAGTCCAACCCCCTGCCATGCAGGAACACCCTCAAAGCACTCAAAGTTCTTCCTGAGGTTCAGGTGGAATCTCCTTTCCTGCAGCTTGAATCCATTGCTCCTTGTCCTGGTCTCTGGAGCAGCAGAAAACAAGCCCTCTCTTTCCCCTACATAGCATCCCTTCAAGAACTTCTACAGCCTATATCCATCTTTTATTTAGAGGTTCCTCATTTCCATTATAAAACATAATGTAAGGTAGCTAGGGATGACAGCTAGGGTTAATAGAGGAATCCCACACATTTTCTTGGGAAAGTATATTTCAAAGTGTATTTAGGAAAAAAAAAGCTCAGTCAAGGTTTTCCACTAAAGCACAGCAATTCAAGAAAAGATTATCCGCCATAAGCAAATTGCATCAACACTCCACTGGTTTTAAAAACCTGAAATCTGAAAACAATTTATAGACATGTACAATACCACACTATAATTTAAACAGACAAAGTGAAAGGCGTGCATAACGCCACGTTATAATTCAAACAGGCAAAACTGTTTCTTCACAATTCATCCTTATAAACTCAATGAGATGTAAAATTCCATTAAAAGGAACTTTAAATATATCATATTTCCCATCTTCGTATTCAGAAAATTAAATATAATATTATAGCCAATAGGAAGCAACTAGAAGTATTTGTCTCACTTTGATTTATATGTGGAATGTCCTTTGAGGAAAAGAGAAGAACAATGCACTTTGAACAAACAGAATGATCCAAATGAAATTCAAGAAAAAACAGGCATGTTAATTAGCATCAGCACAGACAAATAAATAAATAAAGTCACTGAAATACCCTACATTAGATCAATCTGCAGTCCAGGGTAGTAGTGTTCAATCTTTTTATAACTAGTGTGCCACAAAGCAAACCTAAAGTATTAGCTGATTCCTACCTTCAATATATGTATATGCCATCTTGTATAATTTGTTTTTAGTTTGACTAATGGTTAAGAAAACATGTTCTTGGAAGAACACCGAATATTTTCATTTACTGGCAATGAGAAGTATATTTTTTCTTATCAAAATGTAGTATTTCTATCTTTTCCTTTTAAAAAAAGAGAATAAATACAAAGTGTCTTGGTCATACAAAGGGATACAGAAATAATAACAGGAGTATGGGGGTGGGATTTAAGCACCAATAATGAATATAGTTAAACTTATCTCTTCAAACTGCAAAAGAGAGATAAGAGACAATGCTAAGATGAGAGTACAAGCCTTATCTCTCAGCAACGTTACATCAGTTATTGGCTGACCTTCAAAGGACTGGAGGAAAACAATACTTAACCGTAAAGACAGCTTCCATATGGAAACAGCTACGTTAGAATTGCTTTGCTAGAAGGCTACAGTCTCTCAAGATGGCATGATGGAGACAACATTAAAAAGATTACAGCTAAGTCCTGTATAGTAATATTGCTACTGGTCCATCCTTACTTTCTGCCCTGGATCTAACAAGTATACTTATTACGAATAATTCAGCAAAATCTTCTGCTGATATCCAATAACTAGCAGGTGGCAGATGTTACCAAAGCTTCAGCACAGATTTTCTTGTGCTACTGAAAGAAATGAAAGATTCCAGTTTAGCAACAGTTATTGATTACATCTGGGGAAAGCAAATGGTTCAGTTTCTGCCTGCCATTTAAGACATTTTTCCTGATAATATGCTGATGACCGAGTTTTATGAAACACTGTTCACAGAAGTGGTCTGACCATCTGAAAAAGGTGTCTTGACTTTTTAAAATAAAACTAGATGAGATATGATTTGGATTTCCCACAATTTCTAGAAGTTAAAAGCAGCTGCAAAGCAGGGATATGACATTAGGGAAGTGGGGTAGTTCTTTCCCCCTGCACCATTTCCCTCAATATTGATCTGCTCCTAAGCTGCTCTTTGCCCTAACCAAAACTTAGAAGCAGATAGTTTCCAATAACAAATTACTTAAAATTAATTATTTTTCCCCATCGTACCTAAGTTACATTATGACTATAATGTATAATATTACACCTTTTACAGTGTAGCTACTGCAATTTTTAGTTCATTTTATAGTCATAGGAGGTTGGTGACCTCACTAGATAGGTGTGTTTTGTACCACACACTAATAGTCTGTGGTATTCTGATCTATGTTTTTTAAAAGTAACTTAGAGTAACTGTTGTAGTTAGTTATAAATAACAAGCAAATAAAGACCAATTTTAGAAAATTTACTATGTAAGGACAACTTCTTTTTACAGCCAAGAATTGAAACTAGTTATTTTAAAAAGTAACTTCTGAGTTCCTACATAAATATCTGTAAAGCTTCCTGTGGGCAAACTGGGCAGGGTTGGAGAGAGGAGGAACTGGATTTGAGTAGAAACAAATAAAAGTTAATAGTCTTGGGGAAAGGGTTGGCTAGAAATTTGATCCAGTTTAAGGCCAGCCAAACTAATTGTTGTTGTGTCCCTTCAAGTTATTTCTGACTTACGACAACCCTTAGGAGAACCTATTACAGGGTTTTCTTGGCATGATTCATTCAGAGGAGGTTTTGCCTTTGCCCTCCTCTGAGGTTGAGAGAGTGTGACTTGCCCAAGATCACTCAGTGGGTTTCCGAAGCTGAGCAGGGATTCAAACCCTGGTCTCCCAAGGTCCTAATCCAATGTTCAAACCACTATGCCACATTGTCTCAGTCAAATTAATACACCAAGCTAATATACTATTGTATTTCCTGTTTCTTCCCCAACTTACCTCTTCATCATATAGCTCTGAAAGGGCATCCATACATGAAGAGGAATTCTAGGACTTATTATCGGTGATAGAAAGAAAACAGGTCTTGTTAGACTAATAACGTCATATGTACTGCTAAGATACAAATACGTTTTTCATACACAGAACCCCAGAAATGGTACATTTGTAACAGAAAATACAAATGTTCTCCAACAGATCAGTTCAAGCTATTGTACTGCAATTATTCTCTTTTGTCTGTGCTTACACTGGAGAGGGTAAGATGAACCTTGTCCCGTCAGTCTGTTCTTCTCTTCTTCTGTTAATCTGGGTAGAGTAGGACACAGCTCTTACCTCAACAACCTTTCTTAGCCTTGCAGGATGAGATGAATGATAGTTGTAGGTCTGCTAACCTAGGCATCCTTACCCAGAATCAACTTTCACTGAGATCCATGAGATTTACTTCCAAGTAAATATGGTTAGGTCTGGGACACAAAAGTGATAAAGGATTTTCACTCCTGTTGATTTTGTCAGTGTTATGTTCCTTATATTATTTTCCTACGACTCTCGTTCCAACAACTAAATCCACCACCAAGCCAGATGCACTTTCCCCTAACTCATTTCTGAGAAGGTAAAAAGGAAATTCCATCTCATTTCATTTAACCTTGTACCTCATTGCTAAGGAAATTCAAACTGCACTGATAAAAATTTGAATTGAGGTGCAGCTGATGCCATGAAACTGGTGCAGTGTCCTCCAAGTTATTTTGCTATAGCATCCTTTAACAGAAGGCTAGAAGTATTGACACATTTTAAAATGTTATTTTATTATCTCTTTCAGGGGGAGGGAATCATAGAAACACAGGGCAGACTAGGAAAACAGACTGCAGGAGAGCAGTAAATTACTTATAAATAAAATATGGTGACAGACTTCATTTTCTATGCAGTATGGAAACAGCTCCCTGCTTGTAAAATGCAAATGAGTTTTATTTAAGCCCTGGCCAGCTGATGAGCACTGCGGTAATAACAAAAAGAATAACATCAGCCCATTTTCTTTGCCTTATTGAACTAATGCCTCATAACCCTACCTTTGGGATTACATAAAATATCCACTTAGAACAGACCTATATAATTTTTGGGAAACTAATCGCAAGGGGGTAACAATGAAAAGAGTTGGGCTAATATTCTGTAACAGAAGGGAGTGAAGTCGACAGACTGAAGACTTTAGATAACATCAAATATCTTAATTTTGGCATTTAATTTTCCTTGCTTATAACTAGCTATCAAAGACTCACACAGTTGTTCTGAGCAGAGACAAAAATCAACACAATCTAACTGATTAAATCTGAATTTAAATATAGGCACAACAAGCTCCATTTTCCATACCATTTAGAGATGTACTGCATGTTGCTACTCCCTTGATGATGATTACAAATATGCAGTCAAAAGTGCAGATCCTATTCAATAAAATAAGTGATTAATAATATAAGTACATATACGTAGACTCAGAAGTAGGCCCCACTGAGTCAACAGTTTTTCCTCCCAGGTAAGTGTGTACAAGATTACAGCCTTTGTAACTCCAACCATATTTAAGTAAATCTGTGCTCTTTAAAAACTAGGATACAATTAAAAATAATCAACGTGAAATTATTGCCACAGATAAGTAGCTCATTAGCATTCTACTACTTAATAATGTATTAATATTCAATTGGCTTTGGTCTTAATGGTTAATTTCATTACAAGGAATGACTAATTATTTCATTACAAGCTATAATTACGGTAAGGAGACACCACCTTGGTTGTGTTACATCCATACAAGGAGCCAGAAGCATTGCAGAAACCACCACAGACTAACAGCAGCAACAGAAAAGACACTTAGGAAGGGCAGGATGGCAATGCAACTGTTTTCAAGTTCTGATGCGATTTCAGCAGTATCACAGAATTCACATCAGGCTGTCAAATGAAACTTGTGTCTAAATGGAAACTTGGACTCCAAGTGTTATCTCATTGTTTGGTGCTCTTAGATAGCATCTCCTAGTTGAAAAATGTGGCCATGGAGAATGCAAGCTGAACTTTTGTGTTGCTTAAAAGAGACTATAGTCTCCTACCGCAACTCCAATCGCTCTGACTAGGGATCTCTATAGTAGACACAATAATGAAGTTTCTCCTTGAACGCAATATAAAGTTTAGTTGCCTAGGGCCACAACTGAGGCCAATCTGCCCATTATATTGCTAGACTTCAATATCCTTAATACAATGCAACAGCATATACATGTTTGCAGGTCATTCCCTATGTGTGTAAATCCTCATAAGCTTGGAGGTGTGTAGAAAACAACTCATATACATAATCACATATCACCTTTTTAAAAATTATTACTAGCTTCATTCTGCACAAAAGAATACTGCCTTTTTAAAATCTCTCAGCCCTTTATGCACACAAAATGTATATGTGGGGGTGTATGCATTCATGTGCCTTCAAGTTGCTGTCAATGTGTGGCAACCCCTTGAATTTCATAGGGTTTTCTTAGAGGTGGTTTTGCCAGTTCCCTCCTCTGAAATATACACTTGTCTGAAATGTTTATTTTTATGTTGGTTGTATATCAACCTCATGGGTCTGCCACAAGTAAATGGTCAAAGTTAGGTTGTCCATGGTGGGAGGGCAACTTTATACTAATGGAGCAACTGTAAAAAAGATATACTTCCACACTCGAAAAGGTTCCCCAGCAGAAAGACGCCATCAAATTGTGCTTTTGTATTTGTTCTATGCAAAAAATGCCTCTGTCTGCTATTCTTCTGAGCTTTGCTCTGTACATAGCCCCATAAGAGTTGCATCTTATTACATTATAGTATGTCAAAAAATTAACTACAGTTGACAAGTCTGCACATGAAATATAAAAACCTCCACATTTACTGACACATTTATTCAGGTCAATGTTTATAAACATTCCATGAAATCACAGAAGCCCATCTGATACTTTAGGTTAAATACTAGTCCTATCTAGAGTAAACAGATTAAAATAAACGGGACTTAAACTGGTTGTGAGAGCCAGCATGGTGTAATGGTCTGAACATTGGAACATTAGAACATTGGACTACAAACCTGAAGACCACGGTTCAATTTCCTGCTCAGCCATGGAAACCTATTGGGTGACCTTGGGCACATCACATACTCTGAGCCCCAGAAAAAAACAAAAACATGATAGGGTCCCCATAAATCAGAAATGACTTGAAGGCACAAAACAACAAGTTGGTTGTGACTAATAAGTCCTGTTCATTTTAATGAGTCTAAGTAGGACTAATATTCTATTCAGCCCTTTATCACCACAGAACTCAGTGCTTTATAAACACTGCTTCTTAATTTTATGAGGACTGGAATTCATGCTGCCTTTTAGTCATTAAAAACGTTATCAGCAGGAATAAAAATGATGTGAAGGAATATTAAAATGGTACCTCTTTTAAAAAGCAGTTCATGATTACAGTAGGCCCTTGGTATCTCCTAGGATTTGGTCCCAGGACCCCTAAAATTTGTGGATGCACAAGTCCCATTATGTACAGTGTTGTAGTAAAATGGCCATCCCTTATATAAAATGGTAAAATCAAAGTTTGCTTTTTGGATTTTTTGGGGAGGGGAATATTTTTAAGCCATGGTTGGTTGAATCTGTAGATACAGAATCCACAGATAAGGAGGGCCGACTGTATCTACTCATAACAAAGCTCAAGGTTTGCCAGATGACACCTTGGACGCAATCCACACTGTTACTGATTTGTCTAACCTCTAACCTGTCCTCACACTGAGTATTGATCATTAACTGATCAGCCTTTCTTCCAGGAGAAAATCAGAGCAGCTTCTGGTTTCCCCCCTCACATTTTCAGCCAAGTGCTCCTGTCTGGATTTGTCCAAACACTGCTGTTGACAATAATCACTACAAGGAGCATTTTTTTCATATTATTAATGCTGCCATATGATTACACCTATGGTGAGTGCAATGGAAATATCCAAGCCATCTGAACTTATGGTAGAACATTAAAAAGGGGAGTGCCTTTTCTAAGCTACTAAGCCACTTGTGTTGCAAGTGCAGCAGTCTACAAATTCATTTGTATGGAATTCTGAAACATAGTTTTGGATTTAGTGGGGAAAACGTGTTTTCTTCTCTGCAGTTTTCTGGCATGAAGAGAGTTAATACAGACTTGCTGTTTTCATCTCACAGCAGTTTACAGTTTCACAACCCTGAATGTGTGAAATAGTAATATATATGCAATGCAAACTGCAGAAAATGTAGCGGGGGGGGGGATTCATGTTTGTTGCATTGCCTCCCTTGCCAGCAGTCTATAAACTTAGTTAAGCTGATTGTTTTAAAACCAAAGAAAATTCCTAACATACATTATTAGTTTGTATTTATGAATGTGGGTGGATGTGCTGCCAACTAATTACATAATTCACTTCTACTATTAACAGAGGTAGCCAGCAATGTCCAACAGTATAATCTAAATTCAATTCCCTGTACTTCTAGGAAGCATACCACCTTCCCTCTTTACTCAGTGACTTGGCAAAGGAAAACAACAGGCTATACTAAAAAATTAACTTTCCAAAGAAACAAGGAAAGTATTTAGATTAGCATTTATATAACTCAATGGCAGTTCATTGGCAGAGCACAAACATTGCATGCAAAAGGCCTCAGGTTCAACCTCTGGCATCTCCAGGTCAGGACAGAAAAAACTCCTGAAACCCTGGTGAGCTGCCGCAGGTGAGGGTTGACATCAACACTGGAATGAGGAGGGGAAGACAGGAAGGTCTTCACTCCCTGAGACTAGGCTGGAAGGGGCTGACCCCTATGATGATCTGGCAAAACCTGGCCACTGAGGCTTCTATACAGTTAACCATACTCAGTAATTATCAATCAGAATTATACTGCAGGATGAAGCAGTAAGAAAAATTAAGGCAGCCATTGCCACTGAGCCTTCCCAGGAACGATAAAGGCTGCCTAAAATGTATCCTATGCACTTACTTGGGAGGAAGCTAAAATCAGCATATGAACTGCACTTTTGCATGCATGTTGTTCTTGCAAAGTCTTCACATTCAAGATGTTTAAACGGTAATGCGTAGGAAAAGTACTTTACTTCCTGCCTGCAAGTAGGCAACATTAATAATGACCTGCCTTCTAAGATTAAGCGCCCCACCCACCACCACCTTAAAAACAGTTCTGGGTGCTCCAGTATTAGCTACTGAACTAGATGGAATAATGGTCTGGGGCAATATAAGGCAGCTTTCTATGTATATAAAAGGGTTTTATCAGATGCCTTACAATTTCTAATTATATGGCAGAATATAGAGTTAAAAAGACTAGGTAAGGAGCAACATATAGGAGATCCAGCACTACAAATATCCAATTCAATTCAATGCTTTTCAGCATATATGAAACCGAAAAACGGTTTTTCGAAAGGGTATAAAATATATACAGGGTGTAACAAGACAATTTTTACTGGGTGTGGAAAATAGATAAAAGTGCAAGGGGGGCAGATGGTTTTGTCACTGGTCACTATAAAAGGATTCTGTGGGGGAAAAATTTTCATAAGTAACAGCATTTTAATTAGACATATGTTGTGAAGCTTCTAAAAAAGCATATCAATTTAATATAGCGCAAGTCACTCTAATATAATGATTTCAATTGTTAATGAAGTCTAATGCGCTGTGGTATCTCTGCAAACTTGTGGAGACACCGTCCAGAACTATGCTAGTTTCAAAAGCCAAAATTACTAAATTTGCATTTCTCTGATAAGGCATTCAATGCCTGTATGATGCAGCACAAGTATTAAAGCTGAGAATAAACTTCCACACACAGCAGCTGGTTCATCAAAGGTGAATTCTAAAGCATATGAACTGTATATGCCTAGAAAAGCTTCTTTGTAAATGTAGAATGTTTTAGCAAGTTCATGAAGTGTTAATGTTGGTATTTTATAAGTTTCTATCATACCCTTACCATGGATGCCTAAACTGTTTTTCTAAATGGTTAGCTGCAGTGCTAGAAATTAGGAGCCTGAAGGAAAGTTTCACCGAGGAGGGCAATTTGCCTGCCTTATTGCTACACTCCTGACAATACAGTATAAAAGTACAATAGAGTAAAGTATTACAAAAAGTATAAAAACCATAGAGAATACTGTATTATTATTTTACCAATGATCTATGGCAAGTGATGGCAGCTGCACACAAGATAGCCAACCTAGGTACAAAGCTGGGATTCTGATCTGACTGTTTGTGCTATAATTCAAGAGATCAGAGTGCTTCAGACACATTACTTCAGTAATCATCAATTCATATATTGTAGAATGAAGATGAGAGACAAGACATCATGGCTGAGGTGGGAGATTTGAAGACATCCAGTCTCACTATTCTTATTCTTGGCTTTACCACCAGCTCCTCCAACTCCCTGCAGCACAGCTCAAGTGGGACCAGGCTACAAAGCTGAAGAAATGTCTTAAAGAGTCCCCACTAAACAAACTGGCCTCATTTGGGAAGCATCAAGGACAGCAATATGATGGACAGATTACACCTAAAGCTGTTTGATAGTAAAGATCCTGAACAATGGCCCTGCTGTGGTTGCTGTGTTACAACAGTTATGTTATGTCTGGTGAGAGCACTAGATATCACTTTGATATCAAACAATTTGGCCTCTACTTGACCTTTCTCTGCCACTCTGCTCCACGTGTTTGCAAGGGTCCTCTGGACAAGCACGTATTTGGTGCAGCCGTTAACGGTTTTACATTCCAGATTCCATTGAAGCAGGCAACTCAAGCCTCTTCGTTGCTTCAGGGAACACTTCATTGAAAACAGGCATTGCTCAGCGCGATCCTTGTACAATAGACGCACGGCTGAGCTGAGCAACTCCTTTCAGCCAAGCTATTTACATACTGGCCATACCATTGTTATCCAGCGTTAAGCTCATCATGCAAACTTGACCTTTTCCAAATCCTTTGTCCCGCTCTAAAATCCCTTTGTTCTCACCAAGCATGGCATAGCCTGTAGATCCACCCTATAAAAAGTCCCCACTTTTGGGACTACCTCGGATCTCCCTGGACTTCCATCCAGCCTTGCTGCCGCTCTGTCCAGTGAAGTTTTCCCCTCAGTTCCCTATAACTGAGTCTGCCTCCCCTTTTTGGATCACTTTGGACTGCCATCCTGCCTTGCTGACGGCTTGTCTAAGGAGCTCCCCTCAGCAAACCACGCTGAGCTTTCTCTCCTGGAACCCCGACTTTCTCTCCAGGACTACGAGACCAGGTGTCATATTACCCACTCCCTTGAATCTCTCCATTTCTATTTCCCAGTTAGCTAGCGTATGTGTTGTCTTATTTGTTATTTGTCTTGCAATAAAACTGTTGTTTTTGTTACTTTTAAACTTGTCCACTTGCCCTCTGACCTGAAGCCGTAGACATAGGGTAAAAGATCCTAGCTAAAGTTACCCTGCCGCTCGTTTAGCTAAGAGAGTGTTTGAGCTTAATTTCCCCCAGCTTGTGTTTTTTTGGTAATTTGGGTGCCCCTCCCAGGACCCCCAACATACAGGGTAACAGCTGTGTTCAGGTGGACAGCTTCTAGGGAGAGGCCATTTCAGTGGTGGGCCATGTTTTCTGGACTCCTGTCAACCTGTATGTGCCACACATCCGAGATGATTAGCATTCAGGTGGCACAGGAACACAGACTTTTTCATTTTAATCTAGGCATTTTGGAGAAGGCAGTAGGTGTATACTGTACTACCATCAATATCAGCAGAATTTAGGTAGGTACTTTTGAGATAAAATCCATAGTGGACTTTAATACCTCCATGTGTTTCACAGATATGATCGGAAGCAATTGCCCACTGAAGCCAAAAGATTAGCTTGTTTTTGGCTGTGAGAGATGAAGATTTAAGGGTGCTGTGCCAAATAAATGCTTTTAGATTTGAGGACCTATTCTTTTAAGCCTACTGCATAAAGGCTCAACAGTGCCAACAACTGTCTACAATAAGTACTTAACAGAGTCAAAGTAGCCAATGGTAGCGGTTGTTGGTTTGAGGAATTTTCTGACTACACTGAAGACACGTTTCTAAAGAGCCCTTTGAGGCCACAAAGCTATGATTGGGTGGGAGGAGTACTCTTCTTACTGAAAGGTAGATAATGAAGGAAAACAATTTACAAGAAATAAGAAAGTAAAATAAAACAAACAAAGAGAAGGAAGGAAAAGAAAGAGAAGGGAAGAAAGCCCAAAGGACTAAAGGAGAGTCTTTGTTAACATATTAGCTTAAACTGTAAGGAGAAAATTTCTAACTATGCTGCCACTGTGATGAACAAAAAGGAATAATTAGGTAGAAAGGACAGTGAGCCTAGGTAGTGAGTGGAATATGGGTTGTCCCACCAAAAAGGACAGCTTGGCTTTAGAAGTTTCTGAGGATGAAGCTGCACAAGTCCAAAATGATCTATGTGAGTCACAGAGACCATGAAGAAGAACTGCAACTGACTTACATAAACTAAAGCTCTGGTAAATGTCAGGCTAAATGTAAATATCAAAGAAGTAGCATGAAACAAAGCATGCACTTACTTGAGAGAACTGTTGTGAGGAAGATGTAGTCAGAAAAGGAGATCAGACCACATTCTCCAAGTGCATAAAAGATGCTGTCTTCATCTGCAAACTTCTCACGTTCCTGGGAAATTCTCTATTTTAGGAAATTAACAGTGCCATGATCCCAAGAAAAGAAAAATAAAGTCAGTAAATATAACATCCCAGTTTTTACACTTTAAATGTTGCTTCTAACTATTCATTCTCCCAAATATATCCCTCTTATTACCATTCCAGACAACTTTCTAGCCTTTAAATCTGTCAGATGTTTCTTAAAGATTAAAAGCTAAGAATGAAAACTTATTCTACAATATGCAACACACTGAAATCCTATACATACAAACCTGGGAGAAAGCTTTGTTAAACACACTAAGGTTTACTACTGTGTAAATAAGCAAAGGACTGTATTGTTAACATCTCCAAACCAAAACTGTCAAGGCAGAGCTTGCTGTTTCTTGTCAATTTAACAGTTTGAATGACAAGGTATTCTAAAGGTTCGCTGTTGCCATTTTCACACACTGTCAGGCAAGGCATTTCACTGACAGTTTTGTGAATCTCTCTTTCTTTAAAAATTAACAATGTATTAGCACCTAGGACTGAACACCTCCGTTCTGACTAAGCTAAACAGCAACCATTTTCCCACTGTTCACTGAAGGAATTACACTTGTTGAAATGCAGACCAGGTATAGAAACAATGGTACCTACTTCTTAAATATACTTAAAGATACTGGTTTTCACCAAAGTTTAACCATGATTTTATGTCACATGTATGTTGATTGTAGCTGTGGTTGATACCAGCCCCCAAACCCAGAGATTCTAACTATGGTTTGAAGTAGGTTTGCAGATAATAGTTTCAAGGGTTACTCTTAATCACGATTAGCACATATAAAACAAAGCTTTTGTCAACATCAGAAACTGAAAAGAAAAAATATTTGCTCCAACAGGAGGAAAGAATGTGATATAATAGTATAAGCCTGTGGCCTACTCTCAATGTCAAGACCATGATTCAGAGATCAGTAGTTTAACATCCACCTCAAGTAAAGCAAAGGCAGGGCAACTGTACTTCAAACAGAATCATTTGATGAGTGCATGGCTTTCCTAAATTTTACTGCTAATCTAAAAGATATTAAAAATGCTTTCTGAAGTTTTAAAGGCCAGAAAGGATGCACTTAGTGGGTTAGAGGTTGGGTTTTAAGTTTCCAAAGCAGCAGACTATTTCAGTAGAATTAGAAGACATATCACACACACACAAACCACACACAGAGAGAAGGGAAAGAAAAATATTAAAGTGGAGTTGTGGTTAATGTGTTTGAAAACATGCAGGCAGAGAAGCACAGAAATTGCAAGCTGAAGTTTAGGAGCAGTTTAGGGAACAAAGGACACCACCAACAGCACACCAGGGTCCAGTTATACAACTGTACCCTATCTGTTACCTCTGTCTAGCGAGGATCCCATCATATACAAGATAAAGGAAAGACAATTTGTTAAGCAATGACACTTACAGCACATTAAAATCATGACAGTATCTGTTGATATGTTATAGCTGAAGAACAAAGAAAATCTGGAGCAATTAACTACCCTGATTGCTTTATGTTCTTAATTAAGAAATATAGACAAGAATTTCAGCAAATGTTGATTGTGTCAAACATTCAGATGCCTATCAAGGTTAATATAGCATTTCTGTCTCCTAGAATTCACTGTACTTAAACTCAAGACAATTTTAAAAATTAGATAAATGCTAGGCATTATCTGGCACTTTAAGAATTAGATTAAAACCAGGCATTATCTAGTTCCCAAAGTGACAATGGGAAAGAGTAATCACACTGATCATAATTACAAGTTCTAATCAAGCCCACAAACTAACAGCCTTACACAAAGGTGCACACAATTCTTTTGAGAAAACAAGACTGTCAAAATGTCAAGTGAAAAACTATAATAAGTATTAGAACTAGTTATCAGTGTAAACACTTTTAGGGATGTCCAAAATGCAGCCTAAATGGTATTTAAATGTGTTCTACAGTGAACATGTTTTGCTCACTACTCAGCCCATTTCGGGGTTGCTGTGCAAATAAACAGCATTACTGGAAAAGTGCTAACACCTGTCAGCTTCAGAATAGCCACAGGTTGGTAAATATGTGAATGTCACACATCTCAAAATGAGCTTCTTTCAGCAACATCCCTGTGAACCTGCATTCCAACTTCCAAGGCTATGGTAACCTGTATTCTTAAGTAAGCAAGTTCATGCTCAGTCTATTCTTACGATCAAAAGAATCAAGTACTGATAGGAGAAGCACAAAAGACAGCATGGTCTTCTCTGACATTTACTATGAACGGTATCCAGGAACATACGCACAATACCAGACAATTTGACTATGAAAACTGTGCCTTGAATCAGAACCTCTGCCTTAAGATTTCAAAATTATGAGATCATACATTTATGAACAGATTCTTCCAGCAGCCATTTAAAAAGGGAAATGCGTATCTGAGACACATTTAGGCATATGCCACCCCTTCTGATGGCAAAGTCCATGCCATCTCACAAGCTATTCAAGAAACTCATCCAAAACCATACTAGTCTTTAGGCTTTGGATGAGTTAGGTTTAGTCCAGGCCATATATTCTGGCTCGTAAGATCTTGTCTGTTTTAAAAATTGTGATTATCATTAAAGAGTGATTATAGATGAGTTGAGAAGACAGACAGGCTGTGCCTTCCGGAGGCTCCATAAGCTTCAACAACACGTAATCAGTCCATTGTCTTCTTTGGTCATATGCTGCATAAATTTCCCACAATGCTATCCTCTTACCATTCTCCCACCATTTTAGTATCTCCCAATCAAAAAAAAAAGAAAAGAAAAGAAAAGAAAATTAGACTAAGTTTCTGCAATTTTGACCCTTAATACTCTTAATTTACAAATTTTCATTCCAAGGGGATTTTTTTTTTTCCCCAGAGGAGGGTTTTTTCCCCCTTTGCTTTGCTTTAGCCATACTGTTGGGTAAGTTTATGGCCTGCACTTTTGAAATTAAACCAGGGAAATTTAATCAATAACCATCCAGTGTCCCTGCTCCTTTTTTTTACCTCAGATAACTTAATTCTTAGGAAATCACTAGACCAGGAAAGAATAGTCTTCACCCAAAATGATTAGAAATTTACCATGTCAAATTTTTACTAGAATTTGTTCAGTATTGTTTCCTTTGACTAAAGCAACAGCAATTGATACATTACTATTAGAATTACTTAAACATGGTCAGAATATAAAAGTCATGCTGGAGTAAACACCACATTCTGAGAGATGTTCCTGCTCTTCTTCCTTTCTGCAATTTTGTAAAGTGTATTAATTCTGCAGTAATGAAATCAATCGCTCAAGCACTTTCTATTAAATGGTATTCTCTCTTGTACATAAAATTCAGCTCTGTAAATCTCAACATTGTCTTCCTCAGGTTATTCTTCCTGTTTTTTAAAAAAATTTGCTGCACAATGCATTAATACTCTTGAAATCCAAGGCAGATTATTTAAGAAGCAAAATCAACATGCCAATGATTATTTTTTTAAAAAAAGACTAAACTGTATTATGTTAGTATTAAATCTATTAGGCTGCTTCTGATAATACATGAAAGTAACTCTCAATCAGTATTATTAATAGTAAAATGACTTCAGTACAACTCTCCACACTGGTAGGTCTTTTTGCATCTGGATACTGTGATCTTCCAGCTCTACTGTAATCTAAATTTATTTGTCAAATTATATAAAATTCCCCATTCCAAAAAGGGAGACTTTCCTTTTGTCAAAAATACAAAATAAATAAATACCACCACCACCCAAAAGAGGATTTTCCAACTCAATAATCAGGGGCTTTTTGGAGTGTTGTCTGAAGTTCACCTTACAGTTAAGGATGCAAAAGTGATCAATCTGTTAGGAAAAAGAATATTTAAAATAATATTTCTGAGGTAGTATAATCCTGTTAGACTTAAGCATACAAGACAGGCATACAGACATATACATACATCAGTTAGATATTCTTTCATTATATATATATTGACACAAGCAAGAATATGCATATACAGAAGAGGTTAACAATTCATTTTCTGCCAAATGGATTTAGATCGCCAGCTCAGAGACCAATCAAAGCAATGCTTCTTGCAGATGTTGCTGTACATGAACCATGCAGGAAAAGTGAACAGTAACTTTAAGACATAACAAAGAGTCCATCTGTCAAAATGACAGCACCTAAGTTTGAGAATACCCATTTTGTCTAACACATTAAATCACTGAAGGCAATGCTTCAGAGTGTTCACTTTCCAAGGTACAATGGTAATGTAACACCAGTCATGTTGTAACACGAGGAGGAAAATCTACACACAACCCCTTGAACTCATTTCAGAAAGCCAGGAAGACAAGGGGAGGAGGGAAGGAGCTATGTCAGGACAAGTGAGGCAAACAAATGTTTTTCAACTCATTCTCAGGTAACTTGAAGTACAGGAATCCTGAGCCAGCTTCTTGCTGATGATGGGGGGGGGAGACAGCAAAAGCTTTCCCAACAGCACCAGAAATTTAGGAGGGGTCCTAGGCTTTAGGCACACCACAGAGTGGAGCTCTTGGCAAAAAGATTGCTGGCCACATCATTCAAGACTGTAGCCCCTACACTGACAAAAACCAGATGCTTTAAAATACACACTTGCTCCAAAATATCTCCAATGTTGTGCCTCAATTCTATGTTGCAAGGATACAAGAAGGTGCCTTGTGACAGAACTTCATATAAATTACTTTTTTGGATTATAGTTCCTAGATTGGTCCCCTGCCTCAGCCAGCCTAGCCATTGACTGAGGGATTCTGTTATTTGTTGTTCAAAAAAGGTTATTTTTCTAAGTTCAGAGTGATCCATCTGGTCCTTTAGTATTGGCCCTTCAATATTGCTTTCAATATTGTCTGCTATCAACAAAGTGAAGACAAGATAGTGTGGTCCTCCTGTTTTTGTAGTCCTGGACACCCTTTGCGGGAGCAAAAGAAGGTGAACTGCCTCTCTTAGAAGGCCCCAGAAGCAATTGATCCAGTCTTCAATGAGTTTCAGAGCACCCCCTTCACTATTTATCTTAAAAGAAAACATTTTGAAATTCTGAAATGGATTTCAGGCCACTTCAAGTTGATTCATCTTTGTTTTCTGGCATTTTGGAAGCCCATGTGGTTCCCAGAAAATCCCACAAGGAAAAAATTAGCTCCTGGACCTATAAAATATGTCTACCCCTGTACAGACTGAGTGGAGAATGGCAATGTTACCAGGGTTGAAACACTCAGGCCAAATAGATCTCTACAGAAATGCAAAATCATTTTATTCATCTGGCTCTTAAGGCAAGATGTATATATGCTTGAATAAAGAAATATACTTTACAGACATATCTGGATAACTGTCTTCTGTACTAAGAAAGAAGATGTTTGAGGGTTTAAAAATTGTTATTAGTTCAATGTAGGATTGCCACCTTTTGACCTGATAAATCTGAACAGTCAACACCCTTCATGACATAAAGAAAATAGGAAGAGTAGGACTCCAAAGGCCTTACAGCAAGAATAGTGGTAAATCATGTGGTGTCAGTTTTACATTAACTGTTGAAGAAGAAAACAGGTGATTAACAGTTGCTATAGCCCTGTGTTTTCTAACACAGATATTTCTTTTTTTCAGAATAGGCAGCAAAAATACAAAACAAACAAAAGAATTATCACAGCCTTGCCCTTTTAACACCATGAGCTTGTACATGTGTGCCTATTTTTTTTTTAAAAAAGGCATAAACTATAATTTATTATTTAATGGAAGGCATGACCAATGTTAGTCTGGACATACAATTCTATGTCCAGAGAAAATACTGACAGAAAGCCCCTTTTGATCAGCTGTCTATGGCCTTCTGTAAATGGAAGAATCCTTCAATTTAGAATGAACCAAATTCCAGCAATCATTCCCTGTTGGAGGAAGAGGATGGCATGGCTTTTTTCAGTTCCCTCTTGCCTTTTCTTTGCTACCCTGTGCCTCTCAAAAAACAAAAAACCAAACCAAAAAAAACCCCAACTCTATAGGGTAGCCTCTGGATCTTTCACAATAGCATAGCAATGGCACTGGAGAATCAAAAAGAAGACCATCCCTCCATCCACTTCTACCAGTGCCAGCAGAGCCAAGTCTGGATCCAATCCAATCTGTTTTTGACCTATTATGGACAGAGTTTCCCAAATACAAGTTCATTAAAAATTACAAATAGGTGGCAATCCTAGTTCTTTATGGCAGCACACATTTTGAAGACCTTAGCTAAACCCACTTCAGTATTGCTTTAACATGAAACAGCGAGCAGCATCTCTGCACCTCAGACAACAGCTCTGTTTCGGGAAATTCATGTAAAATTGACCATTTGTATTGCACCATGGGAAAAGGAGGTGAATGTTCAGTGAAATTGCCCATGCCATTAATGCTAGTGCTTCAATAGTTTTTTCCCCAACAAGACGATAATCTTAAGCAATCATTACATCACTTCCTTCCCCAAATTTAAATAATATGTACAACACTTCATGAGTAGAAAAGTTGTAATGTGGTTACAGAATTTCTCTTCCAGTGTTAATTATTTAGATTTAGAACACTCTTACTTTTTGGTATTCTGTGTGCTACTTCAGATTGCATAACCCACATATCTGTGGGGAGGGTGGAATATGAATGCTTAAGACTGTGTGTATTTGAGTGCTGTAATGCCATTCTCTTTCAGTCCCCATTGACCACCTCAGCTCTGTTAACTGTAAAATGTGTACAGAATTCAAAGTTATCTTTTACTTAGCAGCTATGCCTAAATCCTAAATTATTATTTACCCATAAAGCTGAAGTTGGGAGTAAATAAGTTCTTGCTCATTCAACTTGATGAACTGCTTCTAAGGAAAGATGCATAAGACTTGGCTGAATAATAAGAATTCCCAGAGACAAAAGAAGGACCCAACTGGTTCAAGACTGGCAACCACTGCCGGGAAGTCATATTCCAGTTGCTAAAAGGGCATTTGAGGAGAGTGTGCGTCTTCATTTGCTTTATTGAAAAGACATTATCCATCTCTATTGGCTATTTTGGAAAATGCTTAATTCAAGTAAAAGGGGACATCTTTTCTAATGTTCTGCACAGCTCTCTTTAAACTGATACCACTTGCCTACAGAGAGGAAAGAGACAGACACCTTTAAAAGCTCCTTTGATTCCTCAGCCCATTTTAATGAGTGTTAATTTAAACTGTTAGTTAAATATTTCAAAATAATATCACTTGTCTTTCTGATCTAGACCTTGCCTGTGCAAGTGCACACCTATGAATGTTGATCAGTGTCTATTTAAAGTTATTTCATGAAAGAAGGTAAAGATTGCTAGAGAGAGAAACAGTCTTTTAAGCCTGACCTACAGGCTCTTAAGCAAATCACCCATGGAAGTGAATCGCATGGTAATTTTTTAGAATAGCATTGAAACTCTGCTAGTTCTGGTAGGCATTATTGGGGTTAGGGTGATACATTCTTGCTCCTTTAGGGATTTTTAGAGGAAATTCTTACACTAGATTTTCATTAGATTATGCTATGATTGTTTTAAAATTTTGTAAATTATTTTATGGTGTAATTTCACATTTTAATTATGAGGAAAAAACCTCTACCCTCCACCCTCCCCAGAGAAACAGCATACAAAATATAGGATTCTGGATGTAATATTGCAACATTTGTTACAATGGCAAACATCAGCCTTTAAATTTTTTTTTAAAAAATCCTATAAAATTATACAGCCATATAGAAGATAAGGATCACTCTGTCAAATACTCTGTCCTTGAACTAATGTCAGAAAATCAAAACTACGAGACATATTTAATGCAAATGAGTTGTATTTGTTTATTTTCACTCTAGAGGTTTTTTTTTAAGGTGTAAAGAAATCTAAGGGCAAGTCTCTACCATTAAAACAGGCTTCAGTGGTCTAATTTTCTGGACAGGAATAAATTCACCATAGGAGTTCCTACACTGGTAACCTCCAGGATAGACTACTGCAACACACTCTATGTGGGACTGCCTTAGAAGATGACCTGGAAGCTGCTGCTGGTGCAAAATGCAGCAGGGGGACTGCTGAATGGAACAACTTATAAAAATTACACAACAACAGTACTAAAGGAATTGCACTGATTGTCCATAGATTTCAAAGTGTTGGGAATGACATTTAAATCCCTGAAGAGTTTGGGATCTAGATATTTGAGGAAGCACCTCTCCTTATATATGCTTGCTACAGAATTGAGATGTGCTGCTCCTCCACATCCCACCATTGGCAGCAATATATTGTGTGAGGGCATGGGGCCTTCTCAGCTGTGGCAGCCAGTTGTGGAATGTCCTCCCCTTGGAGACATGCTTGGAACCAAAAATGTTCTCATTCAGCACCAAGTTGAAACTCGGCTTTTTATAAAAGCCTAATGATTCCACTCAGTGCATGTGTATATAGTTTCATATTGCTTTCTACATGTGCGTGTGTATGCATGTATATATAGTTTCATATTGCTTTAACTTATTCAATTATATAATGTTTTTAGAATATTTAAACTGTCTCTTATATTTTATTGCCTTTCATTATGAACTGCCAAGAGATTTTGTGATATGGGGTGGGACAGAAATAGTTTGAATTAAATAAATAAACAAATAATGTGCCAAATAAATCCTTAGGGAATCTCAGATGAAGAAATGAGCTTGCATATTCTCCATTCCCAATCCCCAGATCAAATAGTATGTCAGACCTAGGCTACACCTACATAACAGGGAGTGAATTTTATTGAATGCAATAGGGTTTATTTCAGAGTAGACATGTATGAGGTTGCATTGTCAAATTTAAAGATAGATGGAACAGTGTATGCTTTCAAGATCAAGTCATGTTTTATTTTAGCATTAAAGTGATTTTCAGCAAAATAATCTTTTGAAAAATGTCAGACATGTATAGTAAAGCAGCCTTTTTAAGGTCTTTCTCCCAGTGATATCCTCCCTAGCAAAACTATTTCACAAAGTAAAATGGGAAATCTGAACAATCCCACAAAAAAGTATTAATGGAAACTATCCTTCTAGGCCAGAGTGATTTGTTTATACTTACTGAACTACTTCGAGAGATATTTTGCATTTCCCACTTCCATATCTTGAACTTTGCCCTATCTTTTCCTCTATGTGCTAGGTCTGCAAAAGGGTTTAAGCAGACCTTACAGGAATGGGGAGGAGTGTACTCTAAAATTCTGGGAGAAGGCATTCCCCTTCATGTGAAAAGGGGGCAACCTATGAAAAATTGTACTATTGGTGGTCTTCAGAGGCTAGAAAGAGAAATGCACATGTAACCCTTTACAGCAAAAGAATAAGTATCCATCACCATTTCAAAAGCTGCACCTGAAATGCAAGGCTAGCATTCTACAGTCAGGAATAAAACAAAACACCAATGTACCAAGACCCTTCACAGGCAGCAAGAATTGATCATGCAAGGGATGACCCCTTGCAACAAAAGCAAGAAGGAGATGCCTCTTGAAAAGGGACAGAATATATTTTGCATTCCCCATTACTGATGTTTTCCGCCATTTACAAAAATGTTTCTGCACATCTGTTCAAAGAAATTATCTTATCTAAGGAGCAACTTCTGCCATCATATCACCAGTTTATTCTTTCATTATATGATTCACTTTCATTCCTTAAAAGCCAGATAGAGTTACTTCGAATCTAATTAAAATCTCATTTAAAAGGTGGTGGGGCATGCGCAATATAGGCACTGGCAATATAGAGAACACTGCACATATGGTCTCTTCTAAAATCAATATAATTTTGTGCATTAGAATAGAAGGTCAATGGCAGAATTGTTACTGAGCTCTGAACATCTCAGTGAAAAGAATGAGGTGTTTATGTAACTGTGAGAGGTAAAGATTTACTGATAACAGATCAGCAAGCGGCCTTCAGTGCTCTGTGCCAGGATGAAAGAAGGCCACCCTCTATTTTAGTAGAGATGCTACAGAATTTATCACCAGGCTTCTACAGCCATAGCTCACTCCCTGAGCAAAGCAAGCTGACATACTAGGACATGGCCCATATATCACCGTTTGTTCTATTCCACACCTTCCAGCATTTCACAGACAGAAACCAAGACATGTGAGGTCAAGCAATATCAGAATGTGATCAAGAATTAACAGAGAACAACAGCCAAGCTGGGAGAGGCTGCTGCAGTCTGCTTGTCCCTGAGCCTACAGGGAAGGATCAAATGCTGTTCCCCCTTCTCCTCCCCCCAGTTAATTGAGTGTAGACTACTTTGGCATTCTGCACTCAGTTTGTAGCACGTGAAGTAAACTGGGCAAAAAGTGGGTTGAGCACAGAGAACCTGGGATGTTTCAAAACCAGGTAAAAAAATGGGATGACAGAAGATTAATCAGGAATGTTCCTGCCAGACTGATACAATTGGAGAGTATGCAGTTTTGGTGTTTATGCTGCATTAGACCAAGGAGCCAACTACACCTAAAGCAGTGGGATCAGTTCATCAGCAAACAGAGGCCAATGGCAGGGAGCATTCATAGTGATTAAGGAAGAGGATCTCTGTTTCTTTCACCTAACTGCCTGAAACGTGGTAAGATTTTTAAAAAAAAAAAAAATAAGGGTATAATCCAATACAGTATTTTTAAACCAAAAGTGTACACACTTAACTATGAGCAAACTTCATTGAAATTAATAGAGTAGCCTCTGCCTCAATTTCATTTTATTATCAATTATCACATTTTCATATGGTGGGATAATCTTGAGAAAAATCCAAAGTGAAAAATGGGGGCAGGGAGATTGTGGTTATAAACGCTTCAGAGAAATTTTGTTCACTAAATTTTTCACCAGATTATTTTTAAGCTGTCAAACGCAAAACAGCAATACCAAATTTAATTTACTCAAAGTTGTTAAATCTTAAAAGCTTTTTTGGGGGTAGGGAGTCTTTCTCTCAAAGAGGCACAGAGATTCACCAGTTTTTGAAAACATTTCACAAATGTAAATAAATATAAATAAAAATATAAAAATATAAAAAACAAACAATTTCTGTTTTAAAGGACTAAAAGTGCTTCAGGGCAAATTTTTCTTAATATCTTAAAAGTATAATTGGAATTTCATGCCTGTCAGGACAGATGTTCAGAAGTCAGAAAACTGACAAGCCAATCATAAAAAGCCTCTTAAAGTGTTCAAATGCTTCCCAAGTAATGCCCTGTTTGCTTAGGCCATAATCTGTCATATTAAAAGGGTGTTTCTCAGGGGAGTGTTCTGTCATTGCTTCTTCCAGAAACGTATGCATTTGTCAATGAGACAACTCAACATGGTACTGCTGCAGTTTGAAATTACACAGCCTTATTTAAAAGAAACACTCAGCATGCAAGATTTTTCTCCCCTGAAAATACCCCAAGGCATTAGAAAAGGATGCTAGACATAAATATCAGCAAATATAAGAGCTAGAGAGCATTATAAAGAGATCACTGCATTTAATTAGAAACATATTTTTATCATTATCTTGTTTTTTCCTGAATTCCCTTAGTACCTTTCAGTTAAAATCATGAGGTGATGGGAGGAAAGCACGTTAATAAGCTAAGGCATTAACTCTGCAGCTAGGCAGGTTTTAGCACTCTTCCACTCATCTCAGGACAAGTCTCCTTGAACTCTTTCTGAGACACTTATCAAGCTACATAAGCAATACATGGTTGTTAACTGAATATACTTGACTAGATCATTCTACTGTGCATGCTTTCAGGTTAAACATAAATGTTTCTCTTTGAGATTCAGAAGGCCCCCAGAAATTTCTTCCTCTGAACAATCGGAAACCTCTTATGGCCCAGACAAAGTTATCACTATGTTACTTTAAAGTCTTGAAATCTTTATCACTAGAGAGCTGAATCTAACTTTTTCAATGGTTCATTTTGTTGTTACCTTATGGCAGATGTCTGCACACTGGGTACCTTTCAAAAAATCTCCTGACATAATCTAAAATCCAGAGTCCTTCCAGAGTTGTCTACTGCTTGTAACATTTTGAAAGCCAGAATCACATGGGAAGGGCTTTTCCATTTGACCTTCAATTGGCTAGATGGGAAAGAACCCTAACTTTTCATATCCCTTTCAGTGGAATATGTCCAGCTATAGGAACAAAACTGGTTGCTTCTCTGTGTCCCCTCCATTAACCAGTACATAGCGCTGGGGAAAGCCGAAGCAACTAAAACGTAGATTCTGGGGGCTGAGGAAGGAGATGTACTGCAGTTCCACCTGACAAAACTTCACACAAAGCCCCGTTCCATATTCATCCTGGCAATCCTATGCTAAGATGACAGAGACACTAAACTAGCTTTTTATTTAAATGCAGCTTTGCATTCCCCCCCACATTTATTTATTTATTTTTGTGGTGCATGTAGCACCAATTGGTGGGGTAACAACAGACAAAAAGGGGAACTTTTAGCACTTCCTCACAGTGCTAATGCTCCCTCTGAGGATGGTATTCACACAGGAAAGAAATCCTTCAGTGGCATCTGTTGAAAAGCAGGTTAATGCAGACACCGCTTGCATACTCATACTACTTATATTTGTTAAAAAAAACCCTACATGTCCAGTATAAAAACATTTAATGTTCTATCTATCTACTTAGCTTCTCTGAAGGCAACAGATGATTCTCTCACAATTCTCTGCTTATTCATTTTGAAAGAACACTGATATTAGGTCACTCAGTTTGGTGGAAAAATTATTTGTTTCTTCCTTGACATTTAATGGCAGACAGCAGAAACACAGACCAACTTTAATAACAATTATATGGCTGGATTTGAAAAAGAATCCATCTACTCATAAAATTAGGAATTTGAATGTAAGCAGACGCATAGGCCAACTTTTCCATTCTTGCAGAGTATAAAGTCAGCAAATAGGAAGGCTCTAATAGAATAAGGCTTATTGCTTCACTTTGTCACACTGTAGAAATCAACCACTGTTACTCAGTTAACAGAAATTGCAAAAAGGAAAGGAAAGGGAAATGACACAGTATCCAGATGATTTATCAAAAACTAATTCTGTACATGAAATAGTCTAACATTTAACTCTTGCTACCACATTTTTGTTGGGATAGATTGAGTTGTCATAGTTCAGAAAATAAAGCTGTTTCATGTTCCAAATAAACCAATCTTTTTCAGGTAATGGGGAAAGAGGCTAAATATATACTGTCCCTTTTAAAAGGAGGTGCACATGAGATCTGAAGCACAAACTGGTTGAAGCACATGCTGATAAGTCAGTACCTGCCAAAAATCCTGACAGGAGAGGAAAAAGTTAGGAAGAAAGGGAAGAAAGTAAGCAGTGGTTTTGGTTACAAAAATAAAAAATAAAAATGAAGAAATTACAAAGAATACATAATAAGAGAAAGAACTATAGAACAAAGAAACAAAAATAAATTCATTTTTCAGGAACAAGAAGGCTCCACACCTCAAAACCAAGGAATAAATGAAAGCAGAGAAAGATCAGTAACATTTGGGAGTTATCTGTTAAAATGTAATGAATTGAGATTAGTACTTACTAATAGCAGAAAAGAAAGACTAGTAAAATGCTTCCAGTTTATGTCAACAAACACAATATGCCAACAAAGATTTGACAAGAGCAGAGAGATTAATAGATGTTTGTTCACAGACAACAAGCAATCTCCCTATAGTATCCCCATATGCCAGCTGTCCCCAACCTGGTGCCCTCCAAATGCAAAGGATTCACCTTGGAAAAGTTACTATTACAGACTACAGCTCCCAGAATTCATGAAAGCACAGTGACAATTTTTCCAAGCCCTGCTGGACTGCAACTCCTATCATCCATAGCCAGCACAGCCAATTTCATTTTGGCTACCAATGACTGGAGTTCCAGTAGGATACATCAGGAGGAAGTGGTTGGGAAAGGCTGTCACATTCCATGCATAAACCTCTAAAAATTGATTTTATTATATTTAAAGGAATGGGAACACCTGTATTATGATAAAGAATAGCAAAATAAAACACTGCAGTTAAAGATTAGTGGCAAGCCCCAGGTTAAAACCTGACATTGATATATACCATAGACTGTAGTTTGCAGAAGAAGCCTATTAGAAATGTGTGCTGATGTTTGATCTTGAAGTGTGCTTCAAAGGGCACAAGGATGTTGTATAAATAGCTACTTTCCCCTCCAAGCACACTGAAAAACAGTGAGATATGGGAGTGTTCACATGTTACACACGTTCATATTACATATTACATATTACACATATGCACATTACTGCTGCCAGGTGAACTAAGGGATAGGACTCCTTACCTGTAACAGTTGTGTAGAAAGGTGCATTCCAGAAGGTGTTTCTTAACCACAACTGTTACAGTACGAGAAGTCTGTCCTTTAGTTCACCCAACAACAGCAGTGTACATACATGATTTCATTCCTGATTTGCACCTGCACAATAAACAAACACACACACACATACATAAATCCAGAGAAGAGATTAAGTATACAGCTGTACCTGGATAGAAAAGGCACCTATATGTTTGTATTAACTTATGGACACACCCATTTACCTCTTTGAATGGAGCACGCCCCCTCAGTGGAGACACATTGACCTGCCACAGGATATTCTGAGAAAGTTACCTTCTGAGGATGTGGGGAAATTCTGACAGAGTGTGGAAAATACGAAAGACAAAAAAGAGAGTACAGGGAGAGTGAGTGAATTAAAAGCAACAACTAGAATGGCTCTTCTCAAGTTAGCTGATGTGGGAGACTATCAGTCAAGTCACTTCACCACCATGTGCCAAGGACCAGTATCCTATGTTGTTATTGTTGTGGGCCTTCAAGTCATTTCCGACATATGGCAAACCTAAGGCAAATCTATCATGGGATTGTGGGGGGGGGCTGAAAGTGTGTGATATGCCCAAGGTCATCCAGTGGGTTTCCATGGCTGAGCAGGGAATTAAAGCCTGGTCTCCAGCATCACAGTCCAATACTCAAACTACTACATCATGCTAGCTCTACTGGTTTCATATCTATGCTATATTATCATAATATTGGCAGAGTTTTCTAGAAACTCACTCCTGAGTGACAGATGATTACTTGTGGACTGACACTGGTCTACAGTCCACCATTCTGAATAGCACTGAACCAGAGAAGACCAGAGGAGACAACTACAGCTAATACTTTCTACACAGCCTTCACTCAGAAGCATCTCTGAGGTGAGAGAGTAGCAGGATGAATTCTAGATTTCTATTGCAGCCCTGCGCTGTGTAATAGAGAAGGACTCAAGGTATTTAATTTACTGGCCTTCATTTTATCCTATTTTTGTTTTGTTCTGAGACTTAAATTGCACAGCTACCAGATTATTCTGATTCCTTTCTTTCCCCCTTCTTATTAAATAAATTCATGCCAGCAAACACTTCTGGCTTTTATTAGCATTTTTATTCCCTTTTCAAAATTTCAGAACCATTCTTTGTGATGAGAAAATGAAATTCTGAAAAACATTCTACACAGTTCAAGTAGCTATATTTATGAAGGTCTGGATAGAACTAAAACCTTTTCCAGAGAGCACAAGAATATGCAGACCTCACTGAACAATCTAGAACTCATAATGGTGTAGGGTAGCAGCAGTACTTAAAAAAAAAAGGAATAGCAGAGCCCAAAGTTCCTTTATTCTCTGGTTGTTCATGAAAAGCTTGGATCCCGGGACAGCAACATAAACTCAGAAACCCCTTAAGGGCACATGTATATTTCATTTCATATGGACAAGATATAGATTCTTAGAATCCTAGAGCTGGAAGAGACCACAAGGGACATCTAGTTGAATGCCCTGCCACGCAAGAATGTACAACCAAAGCACTCCTGAAAAATGCCTGTCCAACCTCTGTTTAAAGACCTCCAGAAAAGGAGATTCTGCTACCCTTTGAAGCACACTATTCCACTGTTGAACAGCTCTTGCAGTTAAAAGTTTTTCCTGATCTTCAGATGGAGTCTTTTTTCCTGTAATTTGAGCCCACTGGTCTGTGTTCTAGTACCTGGAGCAGGAGAAAATAGAAGTGCTCCATCTTCTACATGACATCCCTTAAGATATTTAAAGATAGTTATCCTGTCACCTCTTAGTCTTCTTTTCTTCAAGCTAAGCATACCCAGCTCCCTAGATTTTCCTTGTTAGGCTTGGCTTCCAGATCTTTGCCCTTCTCTGGACACATTCCAGCTTGTTGATATCCTTCTTGAACTATAGTGCCTAGGTGAGTTCTGACCAAAGCAGAACAGAGCAACACTACTTACTGCTTCCCTCAGCTGGACACTATGCTCCTGTTGATGCAGCCCAGAATTGTATCACACTGTTGAGTCAACATAATTGTATTGTATTGTGAGTATCTGTATGGATGCACATCAGCAATCAGGGTACAGTGTACATGGTTGAATGCTACATGTGAAAAGTTCAGCTGGTGTACAACAATTGATGTACATATGACAAAGACTGTACTTGTGTTGAATATAAAATGTGAACACCCTTGTATGGCTAATTTGTTCAAACTGCCAGGGAAAGCAGTGATTTATACATATATGAATTCACTACTAATACAGCACACTTATCTTCTGCGGCTGGGTTTTCCACATACTACAAACACAGCATGAGAAGCTATCCCAATAAATCAGGACAATTTACACAAGAATAAAAGAAAGGCAATATGGAAATTATTTGACTGAAGGACTGTGCACAAGGAAATATAGAAAACTCACTGTACATTCCACTATGAAATACTTGCTCTTTTCATGTGAATTTTCTTTCAGATTAAACCCTTGATAGTTTTGAGTTTTCTGTTAGTCAACAACAGTACAGAACAATAACTATGGAAAGAATCACCCTACACAGTACTCTTGTCATGAAAAGGTAATGAATCTAGGCTATATGTAAAATGTGCATAAAATACAACATATCTCTAACACAATTCAAATTTTCAGATAACCAGTCACAGACAAAACTCTAATAACAATTTAAGGAACTTCATTTCTGGCATATTAAAATAATATTAACTGCACCCTACAGGCCCTGGAGGCTAATCTTTCTTAGTGATATCATAAATCTATATACTGCTGCCTTAGCTGCACTCATTTGGACACCAATTTTCTTTTTCATACCCCAAGATGGCCAAGGAAACAAAATGAGTTTTTGCAAGTCAGGGTACTGGCCCATAAAAAATGGTTTCACAGCCAGTTCTCCACCTATAGTCCTCTCACAAGAAAGAAAAAGCTAGTAGCAGCATCAGCTCAACTGATATGACTGCCACTAACCAATCCAAATTTGCCTTTGTCAAGTTAAAAGAATCCATCCTCCCAGTCAGCTAGGTTGAAGAAAAAGTGAATGGCAATGTCATTCCATTTGGGCAATGAGCAGAATGGAATGAAATAGAAAAGGCAAAAATGTCCATTGCAGTCCACAATGCTGCACCATTTGGCTGTAAGCTGATAGGAAATCAATCAATTTCCAGAGCAAGCAGACTGGGCCTGCTTGAGAAGGAGGGAGCCACAGAAGCTGTTTTCTATGTGAACTTTTTAAAATACATCAGCATTATTGTAGTTCATTAAAATGAAAGGTCAGCCAGTAATAAGACAAAGCAAGCAAATATAAGGCAGTAAGCAAATTTGTTTCTGCCTGAAGGCATTACTTGATAAGATACAAAAATGAACAAGGAGGCAAACCCAACTTAGGAATCTGTATCTCCTTTTCATACATAGCTTCTATTTTGTAGAAGCTTAAACACAACATATAAATGAACAAACAATGTGGGAGGGGCATCTTTCCATTTCATTTTTTGAGCAAGAAACCAGGGTTATTTTATACATTTCAGTTTTCTGAAGCGGGGGGGGGGAAGGAAGAATATACAGGAGTTTTTCTTAATAAGAAATCAATGGCAAATTTTGCTGTGATTATAGGTTCAAAAGCTTAAGCTGAGTAGAAAAATGTTGCATGTAAAGAAAACTGGAGAACAGAGAGAAGAACAGTACTTTATACACTAGTTAAGTATGATGTTGATCTTCCAGTATTGCTGGAAGGCAGAGAGAGAGGCTTGTTTAGAATCTTAGCTTTTATTGTATTCATCACAAAAATTTTTAAAAGTCTGCTCTACAACCAATACAGCTTTGTTTTATAAAAGAGAGAATACAAATTCCAAAAAGTAGCTAAAATGACAATTAGCATGCACCGAGAATTTTAAGAATCTCACCTTTCCATCATAGCGTTTTACCACAAACTGATCAAGGCCCAGATCTGAAAGGAAGAAAAGAGAGTGGGGAGAAAAAATTAGATTAGTATAGCTTACTAATACTTACTTACTAGTATACTTACTTACTAATACTTACTTACTTACTAGTATAGCTTAACTATTATGACACTGAATTAATGATACAAATGCACATTACAGAACTTTCTTCCACTCTCCATTTCAGCCACTCTCCATTTAGAGATATCACAAAACAAACTCTCAATGGTTTCCCAACCACCCAGAGCAGGCTTCTGCAGTAAGAAGGAGAGGGTATTCCCTTCACACACACTTTTGCTGGATTCCACAGTTACAGCAGTGGATGATCAATGCTGGAGACAGCCCATACATTTCTAAGACTTCTAAAAATATATTTTATAAATCTATTTTAAACACTGTCCACCCAAATCAGAGAAAATGCAGGAAAGGGCATTAACATTAATTTTTTAAATTTTTTAAATAGCATGCAGTATATTTACGGTTCTGGGTAACAAAGCCTTCTCTACCTATTTTTTTTTAAGAAAGTAAATAATACATATCACAGTAGTCATGTTTCATTAGCACCTTAATACATGAGTTGCCTCTCTAATGCCTTGTAGAGTAACCATTTATTAGTAAAGTTACCTGAAACATTAATATATTTCAAAATCTTTCATTGTTTTCTGTTTTAAATAACATTCATTTCATAAACAATAAAAAAACACAGTTGTTCATGGACTTCAAACTAAGGAGACAGAAATGGTAAATTTTCAGGATCTTGAAAGGAATTGATTTTAATCAATGGCAGATCTTGCCTGAGAAGTTGAAACTGAGGAACAGGCATGGCTGTAGATAAGGGCACTAGAGATTTCACAGCAGCCTGTCATTTGCTGCTCAACCCACGAAATGAAGAGACCACACACAAGGCTTGGGTTGAACTAGGGCAATTATTAATGTATGCCTAATTAACACAAAGCTGAAAGTGAGCTTGACCTTGAATTTAAACTTGACCATGAACTGGAACTTATGACCTGAGGAAAGGGGGGGTCAACAGCATGCGTAGGCTAAGGCAAGGGTCAGCTCCAGACCTCTTCTCTAGCCCTCCTTGAGCAAGGTACCAGGCCCCAAAGCCAACCCATGAGGCTGGATTAAAACTTTGGCCAGCCTTTTTCTGGAACGCAAGCCCACAAACCACAACCCCCCCCCAATCTCATGACAGTAGGGGCAAGTCCCGGGCCCGCCTCAAGGACAGCATTTATCCTACACCAAAGGGTGCCATAGGTACTTACCAAAACCCTTAGACCCCCCCTACCAGCCATGGATAAAGAGAAGTGTGGCTGTGGAGACCTATTTAATACCTAGTTGAGACACCACTTTGTAAAGCCAATTGCCCAATCCCTTGGCGCAGTGTAGGGTAGGCGAACCCCCCCCCCAAGGGGGAAAAATCCTACCCGGCCCCAAAGCGACCAACAATCTTACACTGAAACCATAGGGTGGGAGGGTGGGTCGCCAGCAAACAAAGAGGCTGAGTAAGGGGTGGCACCACCTTAAACGGGGGCTGCAAACCCCGTCCCCTCCCCATTCCACCGTGCGACCCTTGTCGCACAGTGATTGCATGGTCCTTTCTTCGTGGGAGGGCAGCAAAGGTGTCCCCCCCGGCACTTGTGGTCATGTGGGTGGTGTGAGATGAATTGCCATCATGAAATAGAGCCAACAAAAGGAAAAAGGAAAAAAGTGTTACCAAGACCACACAACAGTTTTCACGATTTACAACCCTGAAGCTTCTATGACACTTCTGTTCCATCTGTAGTCATTAAACTGGGTAAGAACCTGTAAATGACACTTTTTCAACACTCAAATAAAATTGCAATGGACTGGATATGAGAACTATGTGAGGAGGGAACACAAGAGCATCACTGCTGTTCCACAAAGCTAGTTCAAGAATTCAAAGAGTGCTATAATAAGGTAGGTCCGACAACGCTTCTCACATTTATGCTAGAGTTTATGCAATGTTTTTGAGCAAGAAGATGACCTCAACTGGATGCCTTTCCAGGCAACTCTCTTGTAAAGTACAACAAATGAACTTATTCTTGTGACTGGAAGCTGGAAAGTTTGCTTATATATATACAAAATCTTGAAGAATTACACAATGAGCAAGTTATTTCTATTCAGACTAAACTTTAAGGAGGGCTAGAAGCAAACATTAAAGAGAAATCCTGTGAGTTATGGTTTGGAGGACCAACTTGTGGACAAAGATCAAATTCTTAGCAAACACAACCTTTGGAATACTGTGGGGAGGACGATCTATAGAGGAAGAGATAGAAAAGTACAAGCTTGCCTGTTAAACTGTCAGATATGTTCAATCAGAAATAAAAACAGTGAAAAACAGGAATGGATTAAATCTGGAAAGAGACAGTAAGAGACAGGGTCAGTCAGAAATAGAGATAAGGCTGGTGAGGACTTTGGTAGGATAGGAACCGAAAGTGCGCAAAAAGGTCTAGGAAAAAGTGTTACTTTGTTTTCACTAAAGTGTTGTGTTGTATTCTCTTAAAGGTACTGTAATGCTAGGTGTTCAACTACTGTGCTATACAGTTAAGCTTCGCTGTTCCATTGTTTACCTTGGTGAATAGATATTTTACTTCTGATTTATCAAATGAATTTGGTCACATGCTGCCAAACCAAATCTACCAATAAACATATCCACATGTCCAATGTAAATGTCACCTTCACGCCTGGGTATGAAACCCAGCAAGGAGTTTTAAGGTTAGAAGGGCAAAGCGAGTAACAGTCGCCCAACAGGTGAAGCTGCACAGCCAACCTGGAGAAGAGATCCATCATACAATCAAACAGTACCGAAAGAAAGAAAGAAAGAAAGAAAGAAAGAAAGAAAGAAAGAGCAATAAAGAGCAATTCACAGTCCCAAATATTATTTTAATAAACACTTGTAATTAAGGAATATACTTATCAGTAAAGTATGATTGCAAATGGTCTGGCATTACATCGAAAATCTTAAAATTAACTTTGTTAATTCAAGCAAGAAACAGAAATACAGATGAATCGGATTTTAAAAATAAGGTTTGGTAAAAAAATTTGTAATGGATGAAATTTGTGGAATAATCACAGGTACTAAACAATACCGAGATCCTATTTTCTCGGTACTATTGATATTCATACTATGTGTAATGTATTTTACTTGTTGATTTTTCTTCTTTATAAAGAGCATATACAAGAAGAGTTACTGAGTTACTGAGTGAGATTTTAAATAACTGCCATGTCATCTTATTATTCAAACTGGAAAGATGAAAGGAATGGGGGGTGGGGAAGCAGCCTTTGATCACCAAGGCAGAGAATATATCAGCACCACCTGTTTACCAGTAAAAGTGATAAAATGCTTCACATTTATTCAGAAGTTCATAATGGTCATGGTGCAGAAAATGGAGTTATTAATCAGTGCAGAATATCTTTTAGATTCTCCCTAGCCAAGGCAATATAATTCCTTTGTCATCAATTTTAAAATCTGAGAGGAGAGTTATAAATTTGTCAAACAGCATACTGGATTTGTGGATTTTATATTAAAGAGCTATCACTGGAGCAGGATTGGGGGGGTAGGAGGCTTGAAAGAAGTCTTTTAAGCCCCAATGGGATAAATTTAAGCACATGCTTAACTTTCTTCTCCAGAGGTCGAAGGGATCTGGAAGCACTCTATAAATTTGTAGTAAATTCATGCACAGCTCTAACAATCATTGTCATCAACATACCTTCTCTCGATGTTCATGCTAGTCTACAAAGTAGTATGACAGGTACCTACCACAAAGGGTTTACAATAAATCTCATTATTATTTTGGTTGCACATTCTTAGGTTTAATTAGGACAAAGGAGTAATTCCCAACATTTCAGTCCATGAATTGGAGGAAGCTGGCAGTTTCAGACATAGTTGGGCATGCTCTAGAACAGGTTAGAAGTTTTCAATACTTAGGGCTACTCACAGCTGCTGCCTATCAGAAAGCACAAACTTGTGTGCCTGCTAAAGGGGCCAATATACCACCTGCTGCTAAAGTCTTTAATGCTAAGACAGCTGCACAATTGCTGTATGCTTGTGCTATTTGGAGTTCAAGAATAATAACAGAGATAATCTTCAAGCTAAATTTTTATAAACTCTCTTCAAAATCCCCAGATGTGTTCCTAATACAGTTCTATTATTAAAAACAGGAGAACGCCTTCCATTGATAAGAGTTTGGTGGGCAGCTTTAAAATTTTGGCTAAAGATTAATATTTTAAATTGGGTAGTTTTATTTCTGTACCTATCTCAGGATGGTTACATAAGCCATTGGTCAAAGCTTATCACTCAAAAAACTACTTCAATTGGTTGGTCATCATCTCTCTGTTTACATCTGAGTTATGACACTGCTCTCAAATTGCTTTCTGTGGTATTTGGGTTTGTTCATACTCATCGTGCTCAGCAAATTCACTGAGTATAGAAAATGCTGGTTCTTTTCACCCACCTGAATATTTAAAGAATTTGACTGTTGTTAATTAGAGTAGACTTTTTACAAAGGCCAGATTTAATGTTTTTCCCTCTGAAATGCTCTGAGGAAGACTTGCCGGTGTCCCTTAAACTGCAAGGTTATGTCCCTGTAAAAACGAGGAAGTAGAATCCATGAAACACAATCTTTTGTCTTGTGAATTCTGCAAGTAAGTTCAACAAGATACGATTAATCCATGCTGGTGAATCTACCAGGACAACTGGCCCAATTTTATGTCAAATTTTATTAGAAGATAAAGCAGTCAGGATTAGAGAACGATCAACTTCTGTATTAGGGAAAATGTGTGAAATAAGTTCTCTCTGTATGATTTGATCCAACTGCTCCTTGTGCTTTTGTATTGCATTGGGTGCCTTCAAGTTGTTTCCAGCTTATGGTGACTCTAAAGCGAACGTATCATGAGGTTTTCTGTGGCTGTGATTGTGTGAGATGCCCAAGGTTGCTCAGTGGGTTTCCATGGCTGAGCGGGGAATCATATCCTGATCTCCAGGGTAGCAATCCAATGCTCATACTTACATGTTGTTAATTTGAACTTCTTGGGTCTAGGGACTGGAACAAAGAATTGTTATTATTGTTCTTTATAAAGGGTAGCAAAGGAGAAAGGTAAAGTCTTTCAAGACTACAGGAGACCACTGGATAGCTTAAGGTCTAGACTGAACAATGAAAAGCCATAGGCAAAGGTGGTACAGGGTAAGAAGTGGCATGGAAAGGTTTATTTTAAGGCAAGCACAAGACATTTGTGCAGAAAATAGAGAAGGTACGAATTGTTGCCTATTTATCTAACTAACTCGGGTGGATGAAAAGAAGTAATTGAAAATGTTTTAAAGTTTAAATTGGATTTAAAAATATTTGTTTAGCTTCAATAACTACTATGTCAGTATTAAAAACTTCCACACAAATATGCTATTCCTAGAATGACCTCTATGCTGATTCATTACTTCAGCCAGATACACTGAATTAAAGCAGTATTTTTTATGTAAACAATAAAAAAGTTTAATTATTCCTCACATAAAAATATTTATACTCCACCTACCTGATAAAATTAAACCTGTTTGAACCTGCTGAGTAAATTCAGTGAACAACTCTTAGGGTGTTATACCCTTCCAGATAAAACATCATGTGTGATATACGTGTGTATATGTATGTGTGTGATATATGTGTGATACGTGCAATGTATAATGCTATATATAATCTGAAATGGGTGCATCATGCTGACTGCCTGTTGTGGGAACAGGAACAGAATAGAAAGTCTTCAGCAGGAATGCAACATTTTGTTGCAGATCTCCCATATTAAATACATCTGTCTGGATATTGTTGTTTCAATGCAATGTTTACCAACAAGAGTTATCGGAAAAACAAGGAACTGAGTATCATAAAGCACTTTGTAAGCTGAGAAGTACTACATAGAATTAATTTT
The DNA here is from genome assembly GCA_948474755.1 of Ctenosaura bakeri. NCBI lineage: Eukaryota > Metazoa > Chordata > Lepidosauria > Squamata > Iguanidae > Ctenosaura > Ctenosaura bakeri. Next base: position 162,236 of record CAOLHI010001436.1, on the reverse strand, counting down.
CTGTATTTCATTGCTGAATGAATTCTTAAGAACATCCATTTACAAAACATCTACTTTTGCCAAATATACGTTGACATAGCTTTTAAGACAAGTATACAGCAAATAAAACATACTAAAAAAAATCTAAAGGCAATCTAAATAATCTAAAGACAACCAAAACATGTTAGTAATGCACTGCACTTTCACTGTATTAGAGAAAAATGAAGCACAGGTGAGAGGAGGAGGAGGAGGAGGATGGTGGAAGTTTCAACTGACTGACTTCTCAGTTAAAAATACTTGAGATAAACAAATATGCAGGAGGTTTCGGGAAAAATGCTTGGTAACGATCTTTCTCACAAAAGTTATGCAGAATCATATTATCACTGTTATTATTTTTCCTCTCCTGTATTTTTAACACCTTTGCCTGATAAAGAAGCCAGTGGAGCTTTGAACACTTGAATGATGTATTTTGTGCAGTTTTGGTTGGCCCAATAAAAGCATCACTTTGTGGATTCAGGATGCTGCTGTATTCAGAATCAGATAATAACTCTAGGTCACTAACAACTGATGTTTTAACATAATAAGGATCCCCCACAGTTTGTAATTACTTCTCTTAAGCATCCCTCTACTCCTAATACCTGCCCACCTACCACATATTCTCTCAGTACAGCCTGTCTTTATGTGCCTCAACTCATCTTTAACCACTTGTCTGGAGCCACGGTTCTGTCCTAAGACAATATAAAGGTCAAAATAATGATTGACATAATGCTTGAAATCTCCTGCTTGTCTCATAAAATACATTTATTCAACTCCGCTGAATTCCTTTAATGTAGTCTGACGCTTCCACTGCATGTTTCAACACAGGATGAACCTGCAGCGTCCAAATGTGGCAATACTCTTCCCAAGGAAGAACACAGCACCTACCACCTGAAATCTTTTGCTTGAATAGTGCACTGAAAAGCATCTAAAGAAGTTGCAGCCTGTCAGCACCTACCATTTATTTATTTAGATTATTTATATCCTGCTCTTCAGCCACAAAGGCTCTCACAGTTGCTTTCAAATTGTTAATTTGACAATCCCCAAGCAAGTGTTGTTTTAGGGAGGAAGGTGAACAGCCTCAAAGTCCACACACTCATATTTAAAGGACTCCCCTCAAAAATAATAGCGAAGGAACAACCCCTGACATCCCCCCCCAACAAAGAAGGAGCAGGGACAGCCATCCATCTCCTTGGGCTTTGTGCCCCAAAACAGCAATGCTCAGCAACCCAAATTTTTCTGACTACAGTGGTGGTTAGATCCAGATTGCAATAAAACTGCATTTGTGTAGATGTTTGGGAGTACTCCATCTGTGTGATCCATGTAATTCTTAAAATATACCCATAAAGGCTAGATTATTGCAAATATGAGGCTGTAGGTGGCTGACACTGAGAGATGACTATTTTCTCAAGTTTGTCCAATTTAGGAGTTTTGGTAAACTGATTCACTTTTTAGATAGATATAATAAATACACATGATTCCCCTCCTGCAAAAGCATATACACTCGCTATCATTGTAAATGAAATAACTTACGTTCTGGTTGTTTTTCATTTGGTGTTATAGATCGTACAAAATCTTGTGGAGTCATAAACACTTCTGACTCTCCATGCTCATTTATTACTTTCAAGGTAGCAAAATATCGAAAGATTTTATCTGGAGTAGAGTATGCTCGGATCCTGTTTTCATACTCCATCACCTAAAAACAAACAAAGAAGATGAAATTTTCCCGTCGCAAAACTGCACTGATTTGGTTGTCATTTAAGTGTTGCTTTGACTCATACCTATAATTCAAATATAGCCGTGCAAACTGTTGCTGTTGTGTGCTTTCAAGTCATTTCCAACCTAGGGTGACACTAAGGCAAAACTATCACAGAATTTTCTGGCGCTGAGAGCGTGATGCACCAAGATCACTCAGTGGCCTTCCATGGATGAGCAAACAACTTAGCGAGTAAGAAAAAAAATCATGTAGAAAGGAGAAGAACTATTATAAAATTACAGTATTACTAAACACTGCAAGACCCTGGTGATATGGTACATTGTTAGTCAAAGGGACTTAGGGCACACATATACTCTCTTTACTCGAAGGACCTGTGTTAGTAGGGATGCTAAGCCATTTAATGAATATTGGTTTTGCCCTCACTGCAACATTTTATGTAACTGATAGTCCACCTACAAATATGTCACGGATGGTAAGAGCTTTGCATATTAAATGGACACAAAAATTAAAGGGTACAGTTTAAGCTCTGTGTCAAGGACCTCATTTGGAGCAGGGCCAAATGAGAATGGGGGGTGCTGCTGCAACAGGTGCCATCCCCTGGCAAGACACTGGAAGTTGGAGTGACAGATCACTGTTGGCAAAATTAGCTGCCACTTAATTCAGAGGAAAGCATGCACACTTATGAACGGAAATGAGGAGGTGCACTTGGGGGTTTTATAGAGAGGTTGCTTTGATCCCCTTTTTTGCCTTAACCCCCCCACACACTTTTTGCCTTTTTCCCTCTCTCATTCCCTGGTGAAGAAGGCAAAAGGGAGGGGGTGCTTGAGCATTTTTCACAGACTGGATGGCTGGAAAAGAGGGGAAGAGGGACAAAGAGAGACCAGGGAAGAAGGGGAAATGCTGGCTAGCTGGCTCGCTCGCTGGGCAATGCGTTGTCGTTCAGTCCACTCCAGCCTTAAACTGGATAGCTTAAGAAAAACTGGATAGCTTAAGAGAAAAGCCCGCCCTTCCCTCCAGTGCTTCTCAGAGAAGTGTGCATTTACTTATTTCTCCTTTCTCTTCCAGCCTGAAGACCTCTGATGAGCAATCTACTACATAAATCTAATATATAAAAGTCAATGTTTGTTTGTCTGTGTCAAGCGAAGACCTAACATGATTGGCTGCCTAAGAACATTCCATGGAATTCTGGGCTTTGCAGTTTATGGAGAGGCCTTTAGAATTCTCAGCCAGAGAGCTCTTTGGCCTCAGTCAACTGTGTCCATCTTGAATAGGCCAATTGCTATAAAGATGCAGCCTAACAGCAAGGAGGAAGGCAGTGTATTCTCTCAGGAACCCAACATCTGCATGTTAATAACTCTGAATACAGATTGGTTTGGGGAATATGGGGAAAAGTTACAGGTACTGGACAAGACCGTTTGGGGAATTAGAGACACAGGATCTCAAACCTTTCTAACAAGTATTACCTATGAGCAAACAAAATCCCAGGATACACTAGTTTTAAATAAACATTTGATGTACTTGAGTTTTAAATCTCGAGTTTAGTCTTGGGAACCCGCAGCAGCAGAAGATATTTAAAGGGGAGGGTCCCTGGTAAAGAAAAGGTTAAAAACCACTGGCATACAACATTAGACATTCCTTGATGGTCTCCCAACCAAGTATTAAGCAGGGCTGACCCTGCTTAGCTTTCAAAATCCGAAAAGGTTTGGTGCCTTAAAGTTTGTCTTAGGGTTTCCACAAGTCAGTAATGACTAGAAGGCACACAACAGCAACAGTAATCCCCATTTTACAGCAGGTAGGCTGCAACTGAGTCAAAATTATTTTCCTAAAGTCACCCAGCTATTTTCCTTAACTAGATGTAACACTAAAGCAGTTACCATTTGTCTCCCAGCTCATCTCACCTCTTAGTAAAGTATTTCCAAATGACCACTTTAAAACTTCCATTTCCATCATTGTTTACTATCTAACTTTAAGAATTCTGATGAGCGGTAGGGTGGTAGTACTCGAATGTTTGACGAGGAAGGGATAAAATGTTAAGAGATCATCAGAACATTTCCCACAATCAATAACGTATTTCAAAGAAATTCAATTCAAGACACATAGTGATAGAGCAAAATGAATCTGAAACTTCAGCTTATGTCAGCTTCTTCACTTTTGCATTCTTAATAAGTTGTAGTTTAACATCAGACAAATCAAATGAAAAAGGAAGTAAGTTCTAAAATCCTCATCCAGCTTACCTTCATTTAGCACAAACCTTTGCTTGGTTAAATTTTGAAAAACAGGAAAACTCTTACAAAGAAATTTCACAATCAAATACCATCTCCGAACCTCTTTAGAGTCTATACTATTATAAGCCAGATATTGTACAATATTGAAAATACACAGGGTTGCTGGAGCATCGTAATTATCTTCTTATCATTGATTGCCTTTTTATTCTACCCTGCTTCACAGAAGTCAGAGAAGCATATATGAGGCATTTTCTGTTTTCTCTTCACAAGAGAAGCAAGGCCCAACAGTTGAGAAGAGATACAGCTAGACTGAAAAGCAGCAAATCACTCAAAGCCACACAGTGAACTTCATGGCTTAGCAATTTGAATTCAGATTTGCACAGTCTAAGCACAACACACTAATGCAAATTTTTCATGTGTTCTTTAAAAATGTGCACATTGATGAGGAAACAGGATGGAGCTGACATATGAATGAACACATACAAAATTAGCATGGGACAGAAATGAAATAACACTATACAACTTTCACTCACACACACATACACGTAGTTCTTTTTGTTGTTGTTATGTGCTTTCAGGTCATTTCTGACTTATGGCAACCCTAAAGTGAAATTATCATGTGGTTTTCTGGGGACTGAGAGTACATGAAGCACCCATGGTCATCTAATGGGTTTCCATGGCTGAATAAGGAACTGAACCCTTGTCTCCAGAGTCACAGAGCCAGCATGGTATAGTGGTTTGAGTGTTGGCCAATAACCCTGGAGACCAGGGTTCAGTTCCCCCCTCGGCCACAGAAACTCACTGGGTGATGTTGGGCACATCACACACTCTCAGCTGCAGAAAACCCCATGACAGGTTTGCCTTAGGGCTGCCATAGGCTGGAAACAATTTGAAGGCCCAAAACAGCCCAGGGTCATAGTTCAAATCCATACACCACACTGGCTACTTTTTTTTCCTATTCTCTTTCTCTTCCACTTCCCCACAGTGCTCATTCTCTTAGGAAAAAAAATCACCAAAAGAAAGAAGATGGCACTATCCATCTGTGAAATTACTTCTTCCATTAACTTTCACTGTATAGGACATGACCTTTGGATCCAAGTGTTGAAGATCAATGATTTTTATAGTTATGCTCCCGCTCCCTTGTTTTGCTTACCATAGCAAGGACTGTTGGTTTACATCATGGGCAGCTAGTGAGAGGCTTTCAATACCATGTTGTAAATAATGTCATGGACATCCAGGTGAAGGTGAAGTCCAAAGGAAAGAAAGACAACTGCACTGACCATTATGTCCAGCTAGTTTTGGAGAAGTGATCAATTTATTTTCATAAACTTATTCAAGCTCCTGTCAAGCAGGCACAGCTTGAGATTCACCCACACACAGAGTTTTCAATTAAAATGCAGTCAATCAGGTAAAACTGTTACATCTTAACTTGGACTTGAGAGATAAAATCTGGTTACTCTGATTTATTGGTTAGGAAGTTTACTCTGACTGACTAACAGGAAAATTCTGCTGTATCAAAAGAAGTGCTATAGTGAACAGTACTGAAACTCCAGCCATTTTAAGAACCACACTTGAATGAAACTTCAAACAGAAGCCCCAGCAAAGATCAAAATATAACATAATCTAGAGATTCTTCAGTGACAAGTGACATGTTTATAAGCATATTCAATAGAACACTTCACTAAAGGAGTCATTTCCCAGCATATTAACACTTACAGTACAGCAAAACTTGCAGGACTCAACAGTATTTCCCATCAGAAATTCACTGAGTCCACAAAAGCTTCAGGAAGAAATTTCTTCTTCCCAAAGGTGCTACTGTATTCCTTTATGTCTTTTTTGCTTTTCCCAGACATTACAAGGAAGTCCTAATTTAGGAAACTTTTTTTTCAAATGAATCAAATAATTCATATTTCTTTAGACTGATCATTCACCCTTAGCCACAACTTTTACCCATTTCTTTCTTCTGTTCTTCCAACTACTCAGGATACATTAGGTACAGAACACATTGGCAGCCCTTGACTTATCAGTATTTGAACCACCCACAAGGATCCATATAACAAAGCACTATGATATTCTACCTTCCTCCAAAACCAATTCACACTCCAATGTGCCTGTATGCTAGCCTTTGATTTACTAAGCCATTGTTAATTGCTGTCTTTAATGGTACCAAGACAGGAACAGTTTTTAAACCCTAAAGCTTAAACAAAACCTATCTCCTTGCACCTGCCTTATATATATATATCTACATGTACACACAGAAGCATTAAAAAGATTGCAGCAGATTGTTCTGCATATAAAGTATTAGATAGATACTCTAGAACAGCAGTTCTCAACCTGTGGGTCGCGACCCCTTTGGGGGTCGAATGACCCTTTCACAGGAGTCGCCTAAGACCATCGGAAAATACGTATTTCCGATGGTCTTAGGCTCCATTCCCTCCTCGGTGGTGGTGCGCAAGCGCGAGCCACACGCTCGCGTCCTTCTGCCCCCTTTGGCGGGAGCGCGTGCAGCCACAGTGTCGCCACAGCAGGAGCAGTGGTGCGCAAGCATGAGCCACGCACTCGCGTCCTCCTGCCCCCTGTTCAGAAGGGACTGAAATCGCTCCCCTTCTCCACTACCGGGAGAACCTCCCGTCTGACGGGCCAGCTTGGGGGGGGTGGCAGCATGGGGGGCAGGCCCCCTCCTCACCATGGCCCCTGCCCCACTCGCCACGGAGGGGGGCGCTGAGGAAATGTTGGGGGGCTGCAACGCAGCACTTTTCCGGGGGCACGCTGTGCCCGGCGCAAAAGACAAAGGCGCTGGGATTCCTCCCCCCCTGCCAGGGTCGGCACTCTGGAAACTTTTCCCACACTGCCCCCCCAGCGGAAACGAGAGCGAAGCAGAAGCAGAGCCCGGGGAGGTTCTCAGAGTTTTTCCCCGGGGGAGACGTGCGGCTCCTCTTTCCCTCCCTGCCCCCCCCGTTCCTGGCTGGCAAGGCGGCCTTTGCCAGGGGGAAGGCATTGTAAATAATAAATAAATAATTTTATGGTTGGGAGTCACCACAACATGAGGAACTGTATTAAAGGGTCACGGCATTAGGAAGGTTGAGAAGAACAGGTTGCTTACCTGTAACTGTGGTTCTTCGAGTGGTCATCTGTGCCATCATACACTAGGAGCTTTAGCGCCTGTGCGGTAGCGTTCGGAAACTTCTAGAGCTTGTTCGCTTGGCGGGAACCCCTCCCCCACGCCGGTACTGCGCATGCTCCTCCCGCTGAGCAACGGTCTCTCCTCAGTTCTGTCGTCTGCCGTAGAACCTACAGGGACCTGAGAAAGAGGGGAGGAAGGGCGGGTGTGTATGATGGCACAGATGACCACTCGAAGAACCACAGTTACAGGTAAGCAACCTGTTCTTCTTCTTCGTGGTCTCTGTGCCTTCATACACTAGGAGACTGTGTAGCTTACCGGTTGGACGGCGGGTCAGGTCCTACAGCACGGAAGCCAACACCTCACGTCCAAACCGGGCATCTCTGCGCGACCGGCAGTCGAGCCTGTAGTGGCGCACGAAGGTCGATGGTTGGGACCAGGTCGCCACACGGCAGAGTTCATGCAGGTCAACTCCTCGCAGGAGGGCCGCAGAAGTAGCCACCGCTCTGGTGGAGTGGGCTCGAAGCAGGACTGGCGGAGGCTTCCTCGCGAGCTCATACGCCAGTTGAATAGTCCGTATCACCCATTTGGAGAAGCGCTGGGTGGACACTTTGAGGCCCTTCCGACGTCGCCCATAGCAAACGAAGAGATGCGGCGTCTGTCGGAAGGAAGCAGTCCTGTCCATGTAGAAGGCCACGGCCCGACGCACGTCCAGGGAGTGGAGAGACCGCTCCAACGGTGTCGTCGGGTTCGGGAAGAAGGCAGGCAGGATGATGTCCTGGTTGAGATGGAAACTGGACACCACTTTAGGCAGGAACGAGATGTCAGGTCTCAGGACCACCTTGTCTCTGTGGAAGACCGTGAAGGGCTCATCGGATCGAAGAGCTGTGATCTCACCCGCTCGCCTCGCTGAGGTCACCGCTACCAAGAAGGCAGTTTTCATGGTCAGGAGCCTATCATCCGAGGTCGCCATCGGCTCGAAGGGCGGCTTTGTCAGCTGCGAGAGCACCAGCGAGAGGGACCATGGCGGTAGCGGCGGCGATACCGGCGGGTAGAGATGATGAAGTCCTTTCAGGAACCGCTTAACGGTATCGTTCCTGAAGAAGGCCGAGGCAGCCGACCGTGGCGGTTGGTATGCCACGATCGCGGAGAGATACACCTTCAGGGATGGAAACGCCAGCCCCTGTTGCCGGAGGTGCAGGAGGAAATGCAGGACGGTAGAGAGCCCCGCGGGCGATACCGGCTCACTCCTCTCGTTAGCGAAGGTCAGGAAGCGTCGCCACTTGTATTGATAGTTGCGACGGGTGGATTCCTTCCTGGCCGCGACGAGGACGGTACCGAGCACGGGATCGTCTAGTGTGATATCCTCCAGGCATGGAGGGCCAGGCGTGGCAGGTCCGGATGGAGGACTCGGCCGCCGGAGTGGGAGAGCAGGTCCGGTGTCGGTGGCAACCGGAGCAGGTCGTCTCGTGCGGCTTGTAGCAGGGGTGCGAACCAATGTTGCCTCGGCCAGTACGGGGCTACCAGGATCGCGTCGGCTTGGTCGGCGAGGATCTTTGATATCGTCCGGCCGAGCAGCGGGAACGGCGGGAACGCGTAGAGGAGTTCCCCGGTCCACGGAAACTGGAAAGCGTCCCCGATGGAGGCACGATCGTGGCCCGCTCTGGAACAGAATCGGCGACACTTCGCGTTTTCCCTGGTCGCGAAGAGGTCGATCGACGGTTCGCCCCAGCGGTCCCGAATCAGTCTGAACGCCTCTCCGGAGAGAGACCATTCATGATGGGATGAGGTGTCCCTGCTGAGGGCATCTGCCGTGGTGTTCTCCTGCCCGGCCAGGTGAACTGCCACAGGATGCGTATGCAGGCGAATGCACCATTCCCACAAGTCGAGTGCAATGTTGAGCAGGGTTGTGGAGTGAGTCCCTCCTTGTCTGTTGATGTAACAGACGGCGGTGGTATTGTCCGTCAGAACCAGGACCGTCCGCCCCGCTACGACGTGGCGGAACGCCCGTAGCGCTTTCAAGACGGCGAGCAGCTCCAGCGCGTTGATATGGAGAGCGGTCTCGTCGTCGGTCCATCTGTCGCGGACTCTGAGATCGCCGCAGTGGGCACCCTATTCATACAGGGAGGCGTCGGTCGTTACCGTCACCTTCGGTGTCGGCTGTTGGAAAGGCATCCCTGACATGAGATTGCGTCGCGACTGCCACCATCGGAGGGATGAGCGGACGTCTTCCGGCAGCTGCAGTCGGAGTGTCTGTTCGTCTCGCAGGGGGTCGAATATGCGGACGAACCAGTGTTGAAGAGGTCTCGCTCTCAGCCTGGCGAGATATGTCACAGCGGTCGTCGCAGCCATGTAGCCCAAGAGCTGCCGGACGCTTATCGCAGATAACGTCGGGGCCGTACGAGCGTGAGCGGCGGCCCGGATCAGGGTTTGGGCTCGAGACTCTGGTAGGTACGCCCTGGCGGAGGTCGAGTCGAGCGTCGCCCCGATGAAGTCCAAGATCCTCGCCGGCTCGAGGTGGGACTTCTTCGGATTCACCCGTAGACCAAGGCGGGTCAGGAGTGACAACGTCATGTGGACGTCGTGGTAAAGTCTCTGTTTGCAGGACGCCACCAACAGCCAATCGTCGAGGTAAGGGAAGACAGAAGCACCCTTCGTCCGCAGGAAGGATACCACCGGGGCCATGCACTTGGTGAAGACCCTTGGGGCAGTCGAGAGTCCGAACGGCAGCACCTTGTACTGGTAACAGGTGTCGTCGACTGCGAAGCGGAGGTACCGTCTGTGCTGCGGGCGAATGGCGATATGGAAGTATGCGTCTCGGAGATCGATGGAGGCGAACCAGTCCCCTCGATGTAGGAAGGGCAGGATCGACGGTATCGTGACCATCTTGAACCTTTTGGGGCGGATGTAGTAGTTCACCCCTCTGAGGTCTAGGATCGGCCGGAGGGTACCGTCGGCTTTCGGTACCGTGAAGTACCTGGAGAAGAAGCCGGTGGTCTTGGCTTCTTGCGGGAGCTGCTCGATCGCCCCTTTCTGGAGGAGGGACTGGATCTCTTCCAGGAGGGCCGGACTCGACGGCGTGGAATAGTAAGCGCCTCGAGGAGAAATATCGAGAAACTCGATGGCGTAGCCAAGACGGACGATGGAAAGCACCCAAGAGTCCGTAGTGACACATTGCCACTCCGCGAGATGTCGAGCCAGAGTCGGTCGGTCTCCGAGCGCTGATGGTAGGCTGAAGAGTGGGTATTGGTAGGTCCTGCCAGGCACGTCAAAACCGAGACTTTGTCTCGGAGGAGGACTTCTTGGACGAAGCCGGGCATCGTCTAATCGTGCGTCTGGCCGATGAGCCGGAGGACGGTCTCGACTGTCCAGACTGGGCCGAACGCGGGAACGACGAGATGGAAGATCGTCGCCAGGATGGGCGGAAGGTGGAGGTCCTGCGGGCTTGCGTGGCCGAGCTGTAGCCCGATCTTCTTGGCGGTCAGCCTCGCCTTAACGAGATTGTCCAAAGCTTCGTCGGTGGATGAATTGAATAGGCCCTCACCGTCGAAGGGGAGATCTTCAATCCTCCTTCTGGTGTCCTCCTGGATGTCGGCCGGCCGCAGCCAAGCATGGCGGCGCAGGCCGATGGATCCCGCCATGACCCGGGAGGCAATCTCCACTGCGTGCCTGGAGGAGGCCATCTGCTGCCGAGCGATGGAGATGGCCTCGTTGAAGATCACGGAGGAGGCTTGGCGGATGTCCTCCGGTACCGCCTCCATCGCCGGTTGCAGGCGATCGAGCACCTTTTTCAGGTATGCCGCGAGGCAAGCCTGAGTGTTGGACAGCCTGATCTGCAAGGAGGCGGCGGAATAGAACCTTCTTGCATAGGCGTCCAACTTCCTGCCCTCTTTGTCCGGCGGGGTGGTGTGTTGCCTGCCGGAGCCTTTCGTCTGTGCCGACTCGACCACCACAGAGTTCGGTGCAGGGTGATTAAAGAGATAACCGGCGTTATCCTTCTGCACCCTGTAGAGGTGTTCCAGCCGCTGCGGTATCGGCTGAGCCGAGGCCGGCCTATCCCAGGCGGCCTTCACCAGTCTGGATACCCGGGGCAGGAGAGGCAGCGGGGCCGTGGCAGGTTGCTTCCCTTCAAAGACGGAGAAGACTGGATCGTCGTCCTCCGGCTCCGCATCGGCGATCTTCAGGCCGAGGGTAGTAGCCATGCGGAGCAGCATCGCAGAGAACTGGTGGACGTCCTCTGGAGCAGAATCTGGGATCGGGTCCCCGAATCCCAGCGGAGGAGACTCCTGGGAGGCCGCCTCAGACACCTCTGATTCCGCACTCGAGTCGTACGACTCTGAGGTTGGTGAGTCCTCTCGCCGCTCGCTTTCCGGCTCCTTCGCAGTCGCCACAGGTGTTGCCTTCCTAGGCTTCTCTGCAGCCGGGGCGGTGGTAGTAGCAGCGTCCCGCTTGGGCTGGCTGACCACTGACTTCACCTTCTTAGTGGTGACAGGGGTAGTCTGGCAGGCTGACGTCGTCGTAGCCCGCTCAGTCACCACCGACTCCGTAGGGCGCGTCGCCGTTGCCGTGACCCTAGGAGGTGGCGATATCGCCCGATACCGAGGTGAAGGCTCCCTCGCCCTATGATATCGAGGAGAGGGAGAGCGGCTGAAGGAGCGGCGGTCCGACGGAGATCGGCTTCGGTGTCGACGGTACCGAGCCTCGTCCCCTCTAGGCGAGCGCGATTCGCGCTGTCGACGAGGTGACCGGGACCTCCGGAAGGTCTCCCAGCGACTCGGGCCACAATGGTACCGATCCCGGTACGATGGCGAATGTGACCGATAAGAGGCCGGGCGCTCTCTCCATTCAGATTCCCTCGCGTACCTGGCCACGTAGGACGCCGAGGTGTATCTGGAGGCAGACGAGCGAGGTTGTTCCTCTCTTGTCTCCCTAGGCGGCGGCGAGGCCACCGGACGCTCGGAAGAGCGGGACCGGGACCGGAAGGAGGTCGAACGCCGCTCCGGAGAAGCAGAGGGCTCTCTCTGCTGCAGGTCGGCCGACCTGCGACGGCTAGGAGGGCGGTGGCGCTCCTCCACCAGGGTTGGAGGGTCTGCCACAGGCGAGTCCGGGCGCTGTTGGGGAACGTCCTCGATCTCATCATCCGAGAGATCGACGGACTCGCCTTGCCCTTTTGAAGGCTGCTGAGTAGGAGGAGGAGTAGGAGGTTGAACGTCCCCAGCCGGGGAGTGCTTCTTCTCCTTCTTCTTCTTCTCCTTCTCCTTGCCCTTGCCTCCGTCCGGAGCAGGGCGCTTTTTAGCAGGCGTCTCCGTCAGGGGAGCCTCAGCCTTCCTCGCCGTCGAGGATCCTTTCGCTGACTTGGCAGCCGCCGACAGCTTCGGGATCCTCGGTAACGCCGAGATCGGCGTTTCGCCGGTACCGAGCCCGATACCGACGAGGTGGACGGACGGCAGCCGCCGATACCGTCGATGGCGTGGTCGTCTTCTTGTCGGCCATCTTGGAAGTGGAGGTCTCGTCTATCGCCCACAGAGACTGTTCCCAACAATAAGACTTAAGTCTCGCGGACTGGTTGCGGAGAGTTTGGGGAGTAAAATCCCGGCAAATTGGGCAAGTCCGAATGTTGTGGGACTCACCCAAACAGAAAAGACACTCCTTGTGGCCGTCGTTGAGGGCAACTTTGCGCCCGCAGGACACGCACTTCTTGAAGAGCGCGGACATAAGACGAAGAACGCCAAACTGCGAAAATCCGAAAAGACCAAAAGCCGAAGGGGGAGTCCGAAAGAGAGGTCAGAGACAGTCCAAAAGTCCGTAAAACCGTGAAAACAGCAAGCCAAGCACAAAAGTGAGAGGAACAAACCAAAGAACCTTCCGTACGCGACGGCGGACGAGAAAGAACTGAGGAGAGACCGTTGCTCGGCGGGAGGAGCATGCGCAGTACCGGCGTGGGGGAGGGGTTCCCGCCAAGCGAACAAGCTCTAGAAGTTTCCGAACGCTACCGCGCAGGCGCTAAAGCTCCTAGTGTATGAAGGCACAGAGACCACGCGGCATTAGGAAGGTTGAGAACCACTGCTCTAGAAGCTCCTCTGCATAGATTAAAACACATATCTTGTCTAGGAAACAAAGGACTGGCAAAAGGCCTTTGACTCATTTTCCTTGAATCACACCCCCCTCCCCAAGAAAAGACACATCTTGGAAGAACTTGTGGCATAAGGTTTGCAATCCAAAGGGGACAAGTCAAACACTGGATTAGTTCTTGACCAGTGGAATACTAGCACTAAGCAGTGCTTTCCCGTTACATGTATGAGCCTCAGATTTACACAATTCACCCTCCACTTTTCTCTTCTAGTGAAGCCACAATGAACAAGTCAAAAGCCCTCACTTCAGTTTTCAACCTGCCACTGTCATTGCATTTTATGCTGTCTGCAGCACTCCCAGCAGGGTGCCATATGTCAGAATCCATTCCTGTCCAGGGAGAAAACAGTGTTTGAAAAGCTAACTGTATATGAGCTTTCAAATGCATAATGGGTCCAAAAGAGCAGGAGAAAGCATCATTCTGAAAATGCAGGTGCAGCTACTCCCAAAGAGCATTGCTGTGGGTAAGAAGAAGGAATGACTGCTGTAAGACCTGTGTGTATAAATGGATAGAGTAGATCGATCGCAGTGGTCCCACTCACAGATACCCCCAGGAATCTGTGATGGGACTAGTGCTTTTTAACATGCTTACATAGAAAAGGGTGTTAAGGAGGAATAAGTAGCGAGGTGGGTATATTCTCTAAGGATTGTAAATTATTTCAAGGGGTGAGAACAAAAATTGGGAGAATGGGCAAATGAGATTCAGTGTTTAAAAAAAAGCATAAAGCAACGCATAATAGGAGAAGAAGAAAAATCCAACTTCACAGATAGACCAATGGGATTTGAACTGGCAACGAGGAAACTTTGGGTTGTGATCAACAACTCAATGAAAATGTCAAACCAATGTGTGGCTCCTATTAAAAAAAAGCCAGTTCCATGTTGGGCATAACTAGAAAGAGAATTGAAAATAAAACTGCCAATATTATATTGCATTTATACAAATGCAACCTCATCTGGAATATCAATTTTGTCCATCCACTAAACAAAGGGTAATTGCAGAGATGGAAAAGGTGAGGACAAGGGCACCCACAGCAATCAAGAGATTGGAGCTGCTGTCCTACAGACAAAACTCACATCATTTGGAGTTGTTCAGATTAAAAATAAGTTGAGTAAGGAGGGACATGATCACAGTGTATGAAGTTATGCGTAGTGTAGAAAAAGCAGATAAGCAGGTGTTTTTCGTCCTCTCTCATAATACAGTCAGCCCTCCACATTTACGGGGTTTCACTTTTGAGGACTGGATTATTCACAGATTATTTGCTGTCACCTCTGCTATCTCCCTATGCCATTTTTAATGGTGACTGCAAGCCTCATGAGACTGAGAAACTGCAAACGAGGCTCTAAGTCCCTATTAAAAATGGTGTTGGGCAGCAGTGGAGGTGGCAGGAAGCCCCACCAGCCACCTAATTCTGCCTTGTGAAGGAACCCAGGTGCCTCAAAGGAATCCATGGTGGGTTGAATATGGTGATCATATTTTTTTGTATGTTAAATGCGGTTTGGGAGGGCATACAGTTATTTACGGTTTTTCCACTTTCACGGTGGTCCTGTGCCCCTAACCCTAGCAAATGTGGAGCGATGACTGGCGGTCATCCACCAAAACTAAATGGTGGTGATTTAGGACATACAAAGGGAAGTGCTTCTTCATATAGTTAACCTATGGATTTCATTGCCACAAGACATAATAGTATAATGATGGCTGCTAACCTGGATGACTACAGACAGGATCTGATAAAATTTATGGGGGCTGAGGCGATCACTGGCTACTATTCAGAATGGCTAGCTATTGCCTTTGGAATCTCAGACAGTGCGCTCTTAGGTATCAGCTGCTGAGCAATATGGGTGGAGGCATGCAGTTGCACTCCTGTCCCACCTGTGTGGGCTTCTCACAGACCTGTAACATTGAATATAATCCTGCCACATCACACTGAAAAGCAGTGAATTACAGACTGGCCATCACAGAGAAAGAAGTAAGACCTTTGCAGCTCATTAAGGTAAAAAGAAGCAGTTACCAAAATAACTCATTATAAGTAACCCATGATTGTATATATCATAAGTCCAGAAATTTTAGTCAAAAAATTGTCCCAAAAACCTTGGGAGACTTATCCATAGGTCAGTGTAAGTACTGTACCTTATCTCCTATCAAACAAGGAACCATCCCCTTCTCAGTAAAGTGACAAAAGGTGAGAGCTTAGTCCATCAGGGAAGAACCGAAAAGAAGCAATGATTCTCTCCACTCTCTCTGCTTCGGAGCCACTTCTGGTCTTTTTGAATGCCCAGGCAGGAAAATGGCAGCGGCAATGGTGGCTCTTTGGTGCTTCCTTAAAGCAGCATCAAGAGAGTAGAGGAACCAGTGCGTCTGCTGTTCTCGTTGTTTCTTACCCACCTCTCCCCATGGATCAAGGCAGGGAACAATAACTGATTAACATATTATGCATATCAGTTAAAAACAGATCAGTGTTTTTTAAAAAAAAAACTGTTAAAGTCCGTAATATTCACTTAAAAGAACAAATAATACAAATACCTAATTAAAACAGTCAATACATACTTAAAATTTATCGTTAAAATTCACAATTTAAAATCACCTGGATAGGCCGACTGGAAGAGACTGGTCTTTAATGCTATTTCATATTTGGACAGCATATTCAGCTGTCCAATCTCTTCCAGCAGGTTGTTCCACAGTCTAGAGGTGATTGAAGAAAATGTCCTCTGGATGACTGTTGCCAGTCTAGTCTAGTCCCAGCTGGTTGAAGTTAATGTCCCCCAGAGGACCTGAGCATATGGAATTAATTATACAGGAGGAAGCAATCCCATAGGTAATGTGGACCCAAAGCATGCACAGCTTTAAAGGTAATAACCAACACTTTGTACTTTGTACTTTGCCCGGAAACTAATTGGCAGCCAGTGAAGTGACTTTGCTGTAATATACTCACTCCTAGATGTACCAGTAACCAATCTGGCTGCCAACTGGAACCAAATGAAGTTTCTGAACTTGGCACAGAGGTAGCCCAATGTACAGTGCATAGCAAAATCCCAGCCTTGAGGTTACCAGTGCACTCCCTGCCATCTTTAGGTCCTCCACTTCTAGGAAATAGTGCAGCTAGCATAACAGTCGAAGCTGATAATAAGCATTCCTGGCCTTCGCATCTATCTGTACTGTCATTTGGAGCAACAGACTCAGAACGACTTCCAGGCTGCAAACAGTCTTTCAGGGGGAGAGTAACCCTGTCTAGGACTGGTTGACAAACCTCCAAACCCAGGTTAGGACCCTTGATGGTACGCACCTCCATCTTGTCTAGATTCAGTTTCTGTTTGTTTTTCTCTATCCAGCCCATTATCTCCTCGAGGGATTCGTTTGGAGGAGACACACTATCCTTAGCTCAAGCTGCTTCTGAAGGCATTTTAGGTTCTCACAAGACAGTAAATCCTTGCCTTTTGCTATGTTATTCAGAGAAGGGGATGCTTCCTTTTTTGATAAGAGTTAAAACTGTACCTTAACTTTTATCAAAATAAGAACCACCCCATTCTCTGAGTAGAGTGGCAAAAAGCCTTTTTGAATGCCTTGACAGGAAAATGGTGGTGGCAGGAGCCAGCCCCCTGAGGCGAAGCTGGCACTTTCCCTCTCCATGGAATGACGCTTGATTTATCGACAAAATCCGTAATTTTGGTCCCAAATCCTGCCCCTTAGTTATACATGAAGTCAGCTTATACACAAGTATATATAGTAGTTCCTAGCTCTAGCAAAGTCATATAAAATGATTTAACAATTAAAGCAAACAATTTAACCACTGTAATAGATTAAGAAAATTTTAAAATCTGTAGAGATCTGGACAAAATCATGTAGACCTCAAAGGCTCTCACTAAAAAGGCATGTTTTAACCTGATGCTAGAAAGAAGCTGATGTTGATGTCAACTAGAATTCCATTCGGAAAGCATTCCACAACGCCTACTTGACTAAGCCATTGTTAAGGTAACAGGTTTTTCACAGTCTTGCATAACTACCACTAGGAAAAAGTAGAAGCTAAAACTTCAGATTTCCTCCTCATAATCAAAGCCAAAAGAGGAGAGGGGAATGAAAGAATTCCAATCTCCTTTGAGCAACATTAAAATACAGTTTAATAGGAAATCAAACAAGGTCCTAAAGTAGCTCTTCAGATCCCACCTCTTGATTTCTACTGCTCCCAAGTGGTACTGATAGACATCACAGATTACCAGTGAGATGAATGGGTATGAAATCTCTTATTACAGCATACTTTTAGAATGCTGTGAGAAGCAATGTGCAAAATACTACAATGTGAGAAGCAATGTGCAAAATACTACAATCAAAGTTACATATGACCCAACTACTGAAGAATACAAGTTCTTTCATACCCTTAAGTGGTTTACTGACTGCAGTTTAATGGAGAACATTGAAGGCAAGAAGTATACATACTTTACGATCTCGAAATCCAGAACGTTTCTTCTTCTTCCCTTCTGCTGGAACATCCTCATCACTTGATTCTACAGCTTTTCTGTCATTGCATTCTTCATTCACAGCTTCTTCTTCATCCTTCCGCTTCTCACCAGGTTCTGCCCTTATATCATGTTTCACAGACGATGGAGCTTCTGCCTGAGCTCTAAGATAAAACAGAAAGAAAACATGAAGTGGTGAGTTCTTCTAACAATTTAAAACTTACATTGGAAATTCATCAACCCATATATTGTGGTGAGTTCTAACATTTTAAAATTTATATTAAAGTTCTTTAACCCATATATCAAACAGGAAAATTGCAAAATCAATACAATTTGCATTCTTCTTCAAAGAAGTGAAGATTTTATTCTACATGCTCACAAACCCAAGTCATCATCTGCAGACTGTGCTTCACAGTTAGACGTCACCTGTTTTTTTACCAGAAAGACAGAAGCTCAAAAAATAAATAATTTTTAACACCTTTAATGACAGGCTAAGAAGAAGTTGTTTACCTGTAACCATGGCTCTTCAAGCGATCATCTGTCAACTCATATAAATAGGTTATATGCCCCTGAGCAGTGCATTGTTCAGAGACTTCTAGAGCAATTAGCTAAACATTTTGGTGGTAGCCCCTCCTCCACTGGTACTTGTGACCACTGTGATTCCTGTTCAGTTCCTCAGTTTCCTGGATACCAGTGCAACAGCCAAGGTTCCAAGGAGAGCAGAACGCAGGGGGGCGGGGAAGGGCACAGATGACCACTCCAAGAATCACTGTGGAGGTAAGGAACATATTTTTCTTCTTCATGGTCTCTGTAACTCACACAAATGGGAGACTAGCAAGCTACTCACCATAGGAAAAGGGAGTGTCATGTGAAGCAGGAAACAGCATGGCTCTCTCAAATGTGGCTTCCTTGCATCCAGTCTCTAATGGAAGATGAAGGTCCAAGGCTGTGATCAAGTGGCTGCCCTGCACACATCCTACAGTGAGATGCCTCTCAAAATGTGGATGGTGCAGTCATAGCCTTGGTAAAGTGATTCTGCACATGAGCAGGAGGATCCTGCTTCATGAGTTCATAGGGCAGGTGGATGGCAGAAGCAGCCAATTTTGAGATGTGCTGACAGGAAACTAGAAAACTTTTTTTTGTCACGAGAGTAACAGAGGAACAGTCTTTGGGATCTGTGGAAGTCAGCAGCCTGATCCACATAGAATGCCAACAACTGTTGGTATCTCTGCAGCCTATTGTGGAAGAGTAGATGTGGGAAGAGGACTGGCAAACCAATCAAAGGTGCCACCCGCCCTGATCTTGATGTTTCCTCTTATAGGATTGCAAGCAGTACCAAACAGACAAGGAGGCCTTCCTGGATGACCAGGAGGGAAAAGCAGCCAACCTGGATTAGCAAGGGTGTGACAACAGTTGAGCCTGAGACTGGAAGCTAAACTTTATAGCAATGGTATGTGTCTCTTAAGTGTACTTAAATGCATCTCATTGTTAAGAAGTCCACTCTTATCAGATAGAAGGTTCTCGAGCATTGCTCTGCCCTAGTGTGAAAGGGCCAAAAAACAGAGTCATGCATGCTGCTGCAAAGCAATAGTTGCTGCCAGTGTATGTGTTTTGCTGTTTTTATTTTCTGGGCTGGCAACTGTGCACCTCCTCCTGCGAATGGCAGCCAGTTGTCTGTCCTCTTCAGGAAGTTTGTCAATGATTTCCCCGCCCCCCCACAGGAAGGTATGCTCTTATACCAACCTCATTAATTCAAAATCTGGAAGGAGGGGGCAACAGTAGAGTAAAAATTATATGCCATGGCATCAAGTTTCTTGCCACAGGAATTGAATGCTTTTTCTGAAGGGACCTGGACTAGGTTGCTTCCCCAGCTATCAAATTCAGCTTTGGATGGTGCAACAGCCAATCAGATCACACCTCCACAACACAATACAGTCTGTCAATCTTTTTTGACACAGATGGTATCAAGGACAGTAAAGCCCAACACTTTCTTGTGACTTTCAGCATCAGAACCTTGCTCTGTATATGGCTGTATACAGAGTTGGAGACCTCAGCTCTGATTGTTTCACTTCCAAATCCAAGACCTTTGTCATTCTTAACATTTGGTCTGCTAATGACCTCATACAGTTGGTAGGAGAGGTCAGATCATGCTCACCCAGGCAAGTGCTTCAGCAGGAGACCAGACAAAGCCAAAGACAAATCAGAGTCAGACTCTTCTGACTCTGACAAATCCTGTGGGGATCAAGCACCTTGGTGAACTGGAGAGAAAGAGGGAACTGATGTCTTCCATGGCTCTGGTAATGGTGTTGAGGGGCAGAATCCAGAAACAAAGCTGGAAGTGAGTGATAGCTGGAGGTTTCTGGCTCTCAAGAATGCATCAAAGTCCTGTGCTGTACTGGAGAAAGAGATTGTGCCCTGCTCAGTACCAAGGCACATGGTCTTGAGGCAGGTTCTGATCCACAGTACCGAGATGAACCCTGAGAGGGCTGAACTATCTATGGGGGCTGTCCCAGTCATCCTTGGACTCTTCATAGGTAGAATCATAGGATGGAAAATGCTTGTAGAGGTAGTACAGAGATCAAATCCAATGCAAGTAGATGCTGTACCTCTCTGGAGCTCTCTGATCATATTGCCCCAAATCACATCCATATTCAATCCAGTTCATACTGGTACTGATGGAGACCTCCTTCACCAAGGATGACAAGATTGAGATTAAGACAATCCCACTCCCCAGGAACTGATGGATTCTAACCTAGCCCTCAAGAGATGATGTTGAGCAGGTAGCAAAGTTACTGAAGAGGATGCTGCATGTGATCTGAATTGAGCAATGTCAGTTCTCTTTTCTGCATCGGTCCTGACAGAATCAGAGGCTGTGAGGACTGTTCAGCACTTTGAGGTGAAGGAGTCTGACCTGAAGCACGGGTTCTCTCAGAATCCTCTGTTGTCATCATCTTTTTGTACCTCTTCTTCCTCCTGGCACAGCAATAGGACTCCGATGGAGAAACACCAACATCAATCAACCTACCTGGTGTGAACGGCACTCTAGACCAAGAAGCAGACCAAAGCCTGCTAGTGTCTTTGGACTTCTCACAATGGAAGCCACCTCCTGAAGAGACTTCTTCATTGCTACCAGTACAGAAGAACTGGAGGCAGTCATGGCCAAGTTGGATTGCAATGTCACTGAAGAACAAGTTGAGGCAACCTCAACTGAGGCCTAGTAGAGGAGTCTACTTTCCACTGCTCTGTCAGCAGCCCTTAAAGCATTCTTCCAAAGAAGAGCTTTGTGTTGGGAGAAGAAGTCCAGCACTGTGTATAGGCCCACAAATTGTGGCCTTTCCCAAGGAACAATAAGTACCCAGAGTGACCATCCTTTTCAGGATTCTTGGCCCCAGGAAGAAGTACACTTCTTAAAGGAAGCTGAAAAAGCCATCTCTGAGGCCCAATCAAGCAGACCAAAGCAACCCACTGTTACTGCAGTTTCTAGCCCGGACTTGTGGGACAGATATCAATAATTTGGCCTTCTATACCCCTCTTTCCTCCATGTGCTTGCGAGGCCCCCAGACCAGCTTGCATACAGGCACGGCCGCTAATTGCTGTAATATTCCAAACAAATACAGGCAGGCCAGAAATAGCCGACCTGCCACTTCAGGAGACCTCAAGGCAAGTACCACATTATGTATGCATGCTACTTACAAAGAACTCCCTGCCCCAAGCAGACAGCTTGACTAGCCAAATACTCAAATGTCAAGCACTCCGCATTTGCATACTGGCTACTCTATTGACAATTTGGTCTTAACTCAATCATGTAAAATACTGCCCTTTCGGAGGCTTTGTCTCCAGCCCGAAACACATTGTTGTCCCCAAGAACGGACTAGACTATGGCCACATTTTCCCCTATAAGAACCCCTGACTTGCTCAGATCGCTCTTGGCTTCCATCCTGCCTTGCTGTCGCTTTGTTCAGCGAGCCTTCCCCTCAGCTACACGTGCTGAGAGACTCCGCTTCCACGAACTTCTTCAGACTACCCGGGCTTCAGGACAGGTGTAGTATTTCCCATACAAAACCTCCTCTCAGAATCCCTCTATCCAACTCCAACCTTTATTTCTATAGTTCTCTGTGTGAGTGTGTTGCATACACTTGTTTGGCAGTATATTAATAAAAACAACAATTATTATTTACTTCTGTTTGCTTCTTGATTTGGCCTGATCCTGTAGACATTGGGTAAAAGATCTTGTTCCGTTGCCCTGCCTCTCGTATTGCTAGCTTGTGCTCTTTTGACTAATTCCCAACTTTGTAATTTGGAGCGCACTTAGGTGTCCCTCATGGGACCCCCAGAAATCAGGGTAACACCACCAAAAATGAAGTCCATAATCAAAGTCAACCAAGTCCATAAGTCTAGCCAGAAGACATCAAAAAACCCAGGCTGAGACACAATCCAAAGAGAAGTCAAAGAGAAAAACCCAATTCAAATTACCATAACCATTAACACAAATGGGATGAAACTCAAGAACAGTTCTTTTGATGTGGCTGCTGTGGCAGATGAAAAGGAACTGAGAGACTGAGCAGGAAACATACTGGTTGCATGTATCAGTGGAGGAGCTACCACCAAAACGCTTAGCTAATAGCACTAGAAGGTTCCAAATGATGCACTGTGCAGGTGTAGATGACCTATTTGTGTGAATCCCAGAGACTATGAAGAAGAACCAGATTTAGTATGGCATGAACGCATCTGATGAAATGGCTACAGTCTATGAAAGCTTATGTCAAATAAAGTATGTCAGTCTATAAACTGCCATAAGACTCTTTATTTCATCAAAACTATGTTGATTTCAACTTATACCCTATTTCTGACTTATTTCCTACCATTCTCCATTTGATGCTCAGTTTTATCTAACTTAGCTCATCCTTTATTACATGATAGAGCTGCTTGCTACAATATATTTTGTACAGAACTTTTGACAGAACAGTACAAAATATAGGGTTTGTCTCAAGTGTGGGTGAATATAAACTGCAGCTTCTCTCTTCAAAACTAATGATTAGGTGAAGCTACATTTTCTTCTGGGGACCATCTTTGACTGTTTTTTAAAGGGAAAAGCCATGTGATGAAACACACTAGTTCTAACACAAGCTTGGATGATTTTTAAAGGGACTTAGAACACATTGTGATGGATATGTCTCCCAGTAACAATTAGCCATGATTGGTAAATGAATCACATCCTGGCTCATTATCCTGATTCGTTAACTGACATTAAGACAGAATTCACAGGTTCAGATACAAAAAAGAATTGTAACTTAATGCAAACTAGGATCACTATGTGAAAGCTAGCATATAAGAGTTTAGGAGGGGTGAGGAAGGAACATGGTGACATGTCCTAATAAACCATGGATTGTGAAGCTGCGGACCAATATCCAAAAACAGCTATTAAATAAAGCTTGATATGCAATCTGAGCAAATCAACTGCTAAACCAAGTAGAGTAGGTCTACTGAATCAAATGTTGAATGGTAAATGAATATTTCTGTAAATCCCATTGCTTTAATAGGTGTGCTCTAATTGGGATTAGCAATTCCAAATGGGGCTATAATTTAAGATCAGAGATTTGTCTTCCAAATACTGGTATCCACATGAACACATTAATCCACACATATCCTGCTGCCACAAGTATAGTTCAAATTGCAGACACTCAACTGCACCAAAGAGTTTAGACTATAAGGCTAAGATTCCGCTGCCAGATGACCACAAAAATCTAAGTCCATCCCCTGATGTATATTTCCACAGTCATCAACAGTCTCATTAAATAAGTCTCCAAAGTGGCAAAAAAAATAAAATAAAAAAAAAAAAAGCAGATCTTTCGTTTCTTTAAAGTTGTCTTTCCAGCTGCCTACACAGTGAACACCTTCCCAGCTGTAACTTCCTCAGCAATGACAGGATTTAAGTTGCCAGAAGAAATCAACTCTCATCTCCTGCTGAAATTTCTCCCCCTGCCCCCAATAAAGCAAGCAGTTCAAGCAATAAAGGATGAACTATAAAATTGGGTTTTTTTTCTATCAAAACTGCAGTGTTCATAACAATCAAGTCTTCTGGGCTCTGCTCTTTTGATTTATTTTTGATCCCCAAGAACTGATGAACTTGCCTGTTTGCCTTTCACTTCTGAATCCAGAAAACATGTACAGTAGTGCAAAGGAATGATGACAACAGTAACTGTTTGTTTGCCCACAGGCCATGTAATCAGGACCAACATGCGTGGCACAAGGGGTTCCCTGTTGTGCCAATGCAATTCCTGACAGAAGAGAAAATTTAAGCACTTGTGTCTCAATTCTTAGCAATGAACTTGTACACCTAAATTGAAATGCAGTGCAATGGTCAACTTTAGTGTAAGGTTCTAAATGCAAAATAGACACGCTACAAACACATCTGCATATTTCTGAATTCAATTTAAAAATGATTACCATTTTGGATAAAAAACCAAAACCTTATGCACAGTGAAAGTATCTGAAGACATAGCAGTACTGCGATGTTCCAAATATCAAGCAATTGCAATCTGGGATAATAAGGGAGCTGCAGAATGAGGGCATTATTCCAAGAAAGAGGGAAATGATCCATGAGACAGAACCCATGCCTTAAGAGCCAAGCTTACAGGCTCTCAAACTACAGAAAAGATGGCTTTAGATTTATTAGGCACTGAGGCACATTTTCAGATAGCCCTGGTCTGTAAACAAGGGGAGACTCTGCTTGAACCAAAAAAGAACCATAAAACCAAAAAGACAAAAGTAGCTTTAAACCAAAATCTGAGGGAAAGACAGCTGGATCTGGGTAGGAACAAGCTTTGGATAAATCATCTTACAGTTCTGGAACAGCATGAAAATGTTTCTGATTGTCCAAATGTGGATGGGACAGGAAAAGGAAATGAATGTATGGCAGGACAGGAAAACCAGTTAAAGAAGCACAAGAAAAGCCGCAGACTTAGGAGATGGCACAGGCTTTAAAGATACAGCAGGCATGACAGAAAGTAAGCAAAATGGAGACAACCAGTAGCATCCATTATCTCTGAGTACAACAGAAATTCCAGTGAAGGACATGCTGAAGGTGGGTACATCAAAGAGGGCACCTAAAATAAAATGAACTAAAAATTTCAAAGGGACTAACTCCACAAAATTGCTGTAATTTAATATTGGGAACAAAATGCTTGACAAAATGCTTAGAGTGACAAAGAATGAAATCAGGGAGCCATCCAAAGGAGAGAATACTACAGTAATCAGTGACTGGATAAAGGACTTAAACAAATGTCTCAGACATCTGACACCTTCATGTCAGAAAGGTAAGTTTCTGTACTAATTACTTGTGTCTTAAGACAGTTGGTAATGGAGCCAACCACAGGAGAAGCATTCTTAGACCTAATTCTATATAGTGTGTAGGAGATGGTGCAAGATGCAAGTATTGTCATGGGAGACAGTGACAATTCATTTTTTCTACAAAGGGAAAATTGCCAAGTTCAGCCACATGTAATTTCAAAAGAGAAACCTTTTAAAAGGAAGCTAAAAGGGTCACATCTCTCTAGAACAGTTGTAGTTTACTCATAACCACAATAGCAGAAGCTCAGCTAGAATGTACACCACAGAGGGTTTTTTTTTAAAAAAAAAATGTTTTTGAAATACATCAGAAACAAGAAACCTGCTAGTGTGGTGGCTGGACTGCTGGACAAGAAGGGCATTGAAAGAATGGTGGAGGAGGATAAGGAGATTGAGGAAAAGTCAAATGAATTCCCTGTATCTGTCTTGATTGTGAAAGATAGAGAGCAAATAGTAACACCTAGTCTTATACTTTCACAAAGAGAATGGGAGAAACTGAGGCAAATACTGGCAACAACAGATGAAGTCCTAGGTCTTACCAAGAAATTAAAAATTAACCAATCACCGGATCCTGATTATATCAACCCAAGACTTTTTAAAGAATTCAAATGTAAAAGAATTCAAATGTGATCTTCTAACAAAAATATGGAATGTCCCTAACAACAGATTTCATACCCAAGAAGTAATAAGTGGCCATGGAAATGTCAAACTCTGAAAAACAGCTCTTCAAGGCTAATGAAATTACAGGGCAGTTACCTTAATTTCTGGCCTGGGAAACTTAGTGTACAGCATTATTAAGATGAAATGATCAAATATATAGAACAAATTGCTCCAAAAATTCAACATGAGTTCTGCAAAGGCAAATCCTGTCTCACTAAACTTTTAGATGTTTTTGAGAGTGTCAACAAGCATGTAGACAAGAGTTATGCAGTAGACACTTTTAACACAATCCTCCCTCAAAGACCTTTGCGGGAAAAAACTCACAAGATAAGAGAAGTCTTTTTATGCAGCAGTATTCAGTTAAGTAGCAGGAATCCTATAGCAGGCAAAAACAGAACTCACAAAAGAAGCACGTAAAAAAGTGTCCTGCAAGGATTCCAGTAATCTGGAGTTAGAAATGGTCAGTGAGGCAACCACAGTTGCTGAAAAATTATTTAAGGCAAGGGATTACACAAGGATTTATTGAAATAACGACCACAAAGGGAATATATATATGAAGTTAGGACTGTTTACCTCAGTATACATTGTTTTATACTTGCTTATATTGAGTTGTGTTTCCCTTTGTATATATTTTTTGTATATATATTTTGATGGACTGATCTCGTGGTGAGTGGCCAGAAAAAGATCTAGAGATCGCAGTGGATAGCTCCATGAAAATATGGAATCAGTCACATGCAAGGAAACATCACGTAAGACCCTAGCAATAAAAAAGAAAGAAAAAATAAAATAAAAGATGCAATATAATAATATCTCTATACAAATCTATCCACAAGCATTCTTGGAAAACTATGTGTAGTCCCCATAGCATACAAAAAGATATCGTACTGCCGGAAAAGGTGCTGGGAAAGAGCAACTATAAGCAACAGCGCACTGGAGCCAGGCTCCCATGAGGGAAGATTACAAGTTACAACATCAAGTTGTTCAAGATTGTTGTTTTATGAAAGACAAATAAGAATGGTCATAACAGTAGCGTACACAATTATGCATGGTACAAAGAAAGTGTGCACAGAACTTTCTTTCTCTGCCACAATTCCAGAACCCAGGGTTCTCCAATAATGATGAATGGTGGGAGATCACGGACATATAAAGGGAGCACTTTTAAATACTATGGAATTTACTCCTCAAGATACAGTGTGGGAATCATGGAAGAGAGAGCAATCAATGGATAATAATCATGACAGCTATATGTTACCTCCAGCATCACAACCAATGCTTCTTGATGTCAGCTTCTAGGAAACTAGAGTGAGAGGGTGTTCTCTCCCTCCAAAGTGGCCTACCATATCTTTGTTCCTTCCCCTTCAAATAAATCTACAATGAGGAGAGCAAATCCCCACACCTCAGAAGGTTAAGTCTGGCCCAGGTGCTGCCTGTCAACTCCAGCATAAATCCTTCCTGCAGTGAGGAGTCCTGGAGAAATCTGTGGAGCTTCAGCCAGTATAAAGATTTAGTGGTCCATTTCTTGAAAGGGATATTCTTTTCCAAGAACATATGTTACTCTCACTCACCATACTCATTTGTCACTCCTCAAAGGGGCTAATACATTAGATCTTCCAGGGTTAAGCTTTTTCAGTCATGAGGCCAGTTGCCTGGAACTTCAAAACCAAAAAAGGCCTGCCAAAGCCCAGCTTGGGGAGTATGTACATTTGTGAAATGTGATCATTCAGAATCTTCATCTATCTCACTTGCAGAAGAACAAAAGCAAGAACACAAGAGATTCTTGCCCCAACCAGCTTAGATGTAAGTTTGAATGGAGATGACAATAACCAAACTAAGAGTAACAGAATATAAGTCTGTGCAAATGCAACAACTTGTACATATGTTTAGTTTCCTGGGTAAAAGATGATAAAGATTTAAAGCTAAAGCTTCACAGAAACAACAGACATTTTGAAGAGGAATACAGGGAACAAAAGGTGGCACCACACAGGTATTCTGAAAGAGAGCTCCAGGAGGGGAAAGTCAGATAGCAGAATACCAAATTGAACAGCAGAATACTGGATGAAGAGAAAGTCAGAGAATGACAATCCTCTATATAATGCTAGCAAATTTTGGAGAACTGCTGGATTCTTAACTGTGATGTTAACTAACATTCGATTCTGAGGCCATGTTTTAAAAAAATTACAAGATGCCCAGACTTGGGTGCATCACTGTTCCACTGCATAAAAACAGCCACACAAACTTACATATGGATGCACTCATGTACAAAAATATGTGTGTGCATACACAATATATTATTATTATTTAAATGGAGAGATGAATAATATGTTCTCAGTCTGAGAGATCAAAAGGAAGCCAAGGAGGACAGGGTGATCTCCCCAGGAATGATAGGTTGGAATACAGTTGTTTATAGCTCTTCACCAACTGGACAGATATGAATTTTAAACAAACCTCAGGCACATACTTCAAAAGTGAAGGAGAGAGGAACCGAAGCACCCAGTTTTCTTCTTGCAAGCTCCTGACCAGGCTCTGACAGCTACTGTACGTGACAGACTTGAAAGTACTAATAAATTCAAGCACTCTGCAGAACGCAAAGGACACACTAAATCATACAGAAATGCTGCCAGTGTCCTCTGAACAAAGTCACCATTATGAATGCAAATTAACGTATGCCTAAGTTATAATGGTAAAACAGCAAAGCATCTATAATAATGTAAATCATAAAAACTGATGAAGCTTCTGCTGAATGGCAATGCTATTAGCTCACAGCCTACTGGGCAAAACAGTACAAAAAAACTGGATTTACAGTGTAATCCTACACAGAGTTCCAAGTATGTGCACATCAAACTGCAATACAAGGCTGCAATCTTTTACCAAGTTTCCTGGCAATAAATACCCCAGTGGGACTCCCTTTGGGGTATACAAGATACATAGGATTGCATTTTAATTCATTTCTATAGATTTGTCTTCACATCTAGCAGAACAAAAAGGGACATACTTAAGAATAATTATCCGCAGAGGGGTAGCTATGTTAGTTGCAAAGAAAAAGGAATGATGATTGCTTGCAATTTCACTGATAGAAACTAATGGATGGAAGAGATAGGCATATGCATTGTCATTTAGCAACTGTGTTTATAAAGCAGAAGAAAGCAATTATGCCTATTTAGATGTTAATGAACAGCAGCTCCCAATATCCTTCATAGAATCACAGAGCTGCAAGAGACCACAACGACCATCGAGTCCAAACGCCTGCCATACAGGAACACATACTCAAAGCACCCTCAGCAAATGGCCATCCAGCCTCTGTTTAAAAACCTCCAAAGAAGGTAACTCCACCACACACCGAGGCAGCATATTGCACTGTTAAATGGCTCTTGACATCAAGAAGTTCTTCCTGATGTTTAGGTTAAATCTCTTTTCCTGTAGTTTGAATCCACTGCTTCATGTCCTAGGCCATTTCTGCACTACAGTGTTAAACTGCTGCTATTCCACCTTCAACGCCTTGTGGAATTCTGGGATTTGTAGTTTACTGAGACCAAAGAGCTCTTTGGCTGAGAATTCGAAGTGCCCTTCCCTAAACTACAAACCCCAGAATTCCATATGAGGTTGATAGTGGAATAGCAGCACTTTAACACTGTAGTGCGGAAATGGCCCTAGTCTCTGGAGCAGCAGAAAACAAGCTTGCTCCATCTTCAACATGACATCCCTTCAAGTATTTAAACATGGCTATTATGTCACCTCTTAATCTTTCTTTCATCAGGCTAAATATACCTAGCTCCCTAAGCCACTCCTCACAGGGCATGGTTTCCAGACCCTTCACCATTTTAGTCACCCTCCTCTGGACACACTCCAGCTTGTCAATATCCTTCTTGACCTGTGGTGCTCAGAACTGGACATAGTATTCTAGGTGAGGTCTAACCAAAGCAGAATAGAGTCGCATTATTATTTCCCTTGATCTTGACACTATACTCCTATTGATGCAGCCCAGAATCGCATTGGCTTTTTTTTAGCTGCTGCATCACACTGCTGACTCATGTTCAGCTTGTAGCCAACTAAGACTCTTAGATCCCTTTCACACATATTATTTTAAAGCCAGGTATCACCCATCCTATATCTATGCATTTCATTATTACTTCCTAAGTGTAATACCCTACTTTTCTCCCTGTTAAAATTCATTTTGTTAGTTTTGGCCCAGTTTTCTAGTCTGTCAAATCATTTTGAATTCTGATCCTGCCCCGTCCTAATTTCGTGTCATCTGCAAATTTGATGACCATGCCCTCTATTCCATCATCCAAGTCATTGATAAAGATGTTGAATAGCACTGGACCCAGGACAGAACCCTGTGGCACCCCATGCTGTGTCCCAGACAGACTAGGCAGTCAATTAGCAAGCAGCAGAGAAGAGCTCATCCACAAAGGCAAGAGCAGTGGCAATCCAAACAAAGTTCAAGTTCCAAAGCAAACAAATCCACAAGGCAAATTCAAGTCATCATCAAACAAGCAGAGGTCCAAGGTAGCCAGGAGTCCAGAGAATATGGCACAGGGATTCAACCACCAGGAAAATCAGTTGTCAACCCTGAAAGCGATGAAGCAGCTGGCAGCCTTTTCTTACTAGTGACGTTGCCACAGGTGTTCTCTCATTAGGGCTCGCTTGTTATTTAAACAAGCTGAGCAACAGAGCCTCTCTTTCTGGCGTTATATCTCTTGCATGGTAAGAGTCTGATATTTATTCTCCCTGCTCAGACCCCTGCTGTTGTTTGTTATCTTCCACTGAGCAAGCTTCTGGGGAAACTTCTTCCTCCGATTCAGGATTCTTCTCCTTACTGTCAGGGTCTCCAAGGCAGGGCATGACACCCCACTAGTCACTTCTTTCCAGGATGAAGAGGAGTCATTGGTAAGCACCCTTTGTGTTTGGTCAGTGAGCCAATAACAAATCCACCTAATGGCAGCTTTGTCTAACGTATATTCTAATACCTTGTTTGCAAGAATATTATAGAGGACCTTGTCAAAGGCCTTACTGAAATCAAGATACACTACTTCCACAGCATTCCTTTTATCCACTAAACTTGTAACTCTATTTAAAAAAGAGATCAGATTAGCCTGGCATGATTTGTTTTTGAGAAACCCATGTTGACTTTTAGTGATTACGGCATTCCTTTCTAAGTGTTTACAGACTGTCTGTTTAACAATCTGCTCTGGGATCTTTCCCGGTATTGATGTCAGGCTGACTGGGAGGTAATTGTTTGGGTCCTCCTTTTTCCCCTTTTTGAAGATGGAGACAATATTTGCCCTCCTCCAGTCTGCTGAGACTTCTCCAGGAACTCTCAAGGACTATTGCCAGCAGTTTTGAAATTACTTCTGCCAGTTCCTTTAATACCCTTGAATGTAGTTCATCTGGCCCTAGAGATTTAAATTAATTTAGAGTAGCCAGGCACTCCTGTACTATCTCTTTATCTATTCTGTGCTACATTTCTCCTTTTGCATCATCTGTTCCATTTTCTCCAGGTTGAACACTGTTTTTCTTTTCAGAGAAGATCAAAGCAAGGAAGACACTGAGTAGTTCTTCTTTTCTCTGTCCTCTGTTACCACTTCTCCATCTTCTCCTCACAGTGGCCCTACCATCCCCTTGTTTTTTCTTTTGCTACAGACAAAACCAAAAATAAAGTCCTTTTAAAATTGTTGTTAACCTCTCTAGCAAGCCTGAGCTCACTCTGCACTTTAGTTTTTCTGTGTTTTTGTCTGAATTCCTCTTTGGTGATTTCCCCCCTTTTTTCCATTTCTTGTGCATGGCGCTTTTAAATCTTGGTTCATTTGAAAGTTCTTTAGACATCCATTCTGGTTTCTTTAGACACCCCCTATTTCTCCTCCTCAGTGGAACTGTTTGAAACTGTGCCTTCAGTACCTCATTTTTAAGAAACTCCCATCCATGCCACATCTCAGACAAAAGGGGCACAGTGGCAGACATGTGTGGGCACCCAAATTGCTCCCTCATTTGCAGACAGGCATGCAGACACACACACATGCATAGAGGTGTATCCCTGACAAAAGGAGCATGGCAGCAGGTGTGTATATGCACCCAAACTATGACTCTGTAGACAAGGGGCTGAATCCCCACTTTGCCATGGAAACCCACTGGGTGACCTCAGGCAAGCCATATTCTCTCAGCCACAGAGAAAAGCAAGGATAATAAATCTTGCCAAGAAAACCCACATGACAGGTTTTCTTGAGGGTTGCCATAAGTCAGTTTTCAAAGGGGAGAGACATGATGGCTGGAAAGAATCACCCCGTCAGCAGCACTTTGTTGTCATGCACCTTCAAGTCACTTCTGACTTATGGTAACCCTATAGTGAACCCATCGCAGGGTTGTTTTGTTGTTGTTGTTGTTTTGGCAAGACTTTTTCAGAGGGGCTTGGGCTTTGCCTTTGCCTTCCTTTGAAGGATTTGAATCTTAGTCCATTTCCACACTAGCCTGTTATAGCATTATTATTCCACTTTCAACATCCTATGGAATCCTGGGGTTTCCAGTTTAGGGAGGGGCCTCAAAGGAAATTTCCTGTTGTGGAAATGGCCACAGTCCTCAGAAACTTTAATTAATAAATAAATGTTTGAATATTTAAATATTTGAATATTTAAATCTAAATTTAAGTATTTAAAAGTTAAGTCTTGGAGGCCCCTGGCAACAGATTATTTACAGGAGGTCCCTGGTAAAGAAAAGGTTAAGAACCACTGTATTAGGGTATGCTAGAACTTGACTCATCAATCACAGCAGGTGTACAGAAACATTAAGAAGACTCTGTAATGCTTCTACAGGTCTCCATTCTTGGGTTTTACTCATCAGTAACAAGACTAATGAAAGGTAAAGTTTTTCTGCTGTGTCATAAAGCTTGTGAACCAAAGATTACGACACACAAAAGATCTTCACAAATTCAATAGCATTCACTATTCTGATATGATCAAGAGTCCACACCTCTCTTCACCAAAATCTGCAGAAGCCTGCGTATATTATTAGAAGGCCACACCACCATCAGCTTGGACCCCTTCAGCTCTACTGAATACTCGCCCATACTGTTTTAAGCACAAACCGTACTTGAAACAATTTAGTATTGCAAGGCTATCACCCAAATACCTCTTTCTTAGGTTAACTGCAAGTTAACACCTTATGAAAAGTGGAGCCCTATACCAAAGACGGGGGGGAAACCAGAGGAGGGACATCTGGGAGGCCTCGAAAGGATGGATCAAACTGGCTGTGTGCTGACCCAGAGTGCCTTCAAAATCCTCCCATACTAGGCAGAAAGCTCCCCCCAAATAATTTAACTATCAGGCAGGCTGATCGCCATCTTCAAAACATCCCTTTTCAAACAGCAGAGGCAGATCAGATTGGAAAATCTTTCTGTCTGAAGGACTGTTGTTTCTCTCTTTCCCTTCTTGCTTCTCACATCCTCCTTCCTCTCACTACAAGCATGCTTATTATTTTGTAGAGCCGTCTGTAATCACTGTTGCTGAAGCCTGGACATCAAAATGGGAGAAAATTACTGTTGGCTTATGTTTCCCTAATGGGAGCTACTATTTGAAAGATGTTCCCTCAGTAGTTGAGTGAGTTTTTGGAGAAAATAGTTTCTACAGAATCTGACAAGTGACAGGGCTCCATTTAAGGCAGCGGTTCTCAACCTGTGGGTCGCGACCCCTTTGGGGGTCGAATGACCCTTTCACAGGGTCGCCGCTCCTCTATCCCACCCCGCCCCGCTTTTGAAACAAGGTCACTGATCCTCCCACCAAAAGCCAGCCCCGCTGTTATTTGGTGGCCTCACAGCCAATGGGAGGGCTGTTTCTGAGACCCCGCACTGGGAGGAGGGGAGAGAAGGCGGCTGTTGCTCCGGGCGGGGGAGTTGCGCCACTGGAGGAGTGCCACCCCCTCCTCCTCGCCGTCGCCACCGCCCTGCCAGTGGCCTTTCTTGCTTGGGCCGCCTTCTCCTCTTGCTCCTCGGCGCGGCAGCCGAGCACGGGCGGGCGGGCTCTGAAGTAGAACACGGCGCCATCTTTTCCTCCCTCCGTGGAGCTGCCAAGGCGAGTGAACAACCGCTGGGTAGGAAAGGAGGGCGGCTGGGCCCCCGCCTGGAGCGAGGCCCTGCAGCAGGAACAGGGCTGCGGGTGAGCGGGGAAGCTCCAGGCACCCTGCAACGGGAGGAGGGATTGTGCTTTGCGCGCAGAGGGGAGAGCCTCGTCGGCACCGCTTCTTGCCAGGCTCGCCCCCTCCCTCCCTCCCTCCCTCCCTCCGGGCTCTCGGTGCCCACAGCACCGTTCTCAACAGGCAGCTTGCGTTGCCTTTCCTGCCCGTGCTTTGGGCGAGTGGCGGAGAGGCCAAAGGAGACACGCCACCCACCCTCGCGCTGGGTTTGCTATCACGGGAGCGCGGGGAGGCGGCAGCGTTGGGGAGGGCTTTGAGCCCCCGGGCCCCCTCCCTCGCCCCCGCCCCTGCATGTGCACCGAGCACAACTGTCAGCTTCCAGGGCTGCCATTTTGTCACCAGTGTCACTGACTCGGAAGGGGGGAGTGGAGAGCTGCAAAAACACCCCAATCGGGTGCCATTCACACGGGCATTGGGTGGGGAGGGGGCAGGGTCAGTGGGTTGCAGGAGGGGAGGAGGTGTTTTGGTGGAGGCCTTGCACGAGGCAGGAGCATCCATCTGCCAGGAAAGAGAGCTGCGGGTTGGAGCAGCTTCTAGGCAGCACGGTGCTCCGTGGGGTTTGGTGGGCGGGCTGGGCGGCAGCCCGGCACGGGTCTCAGCCCCTTTGGCAGAGGTGGGTAGCTCGTCGTGCTACCCCAGGGATTCCTGGCCGGGCCTGTAAGAGGAGTTTATTTCAGAACAAGGGGGAGACCTCCTTTTCCTAGGAGATGAGCAGCCTTCTCTCTCTCTTTCCAGCCTACTTTTGGAAACTTCTTGCTTGAATTTTGCGTTGCAGTTACTTGCCCTCTTCTCATTTGCCCACCCACCTACCTCCCTACCCAATGGTAGGCCCACCTTAGAGTCAACATAAGTCAGGAACAACTTGAAGGCACACACAAGAAGTTTGTGTAGTCCCCCGAGATGTAATTAGAAATAAATATTTCACAATATATAATTACATATTGTTTTTGTGATTAATCACTATGCCTTAATTATGTTCAATTTGTAACAATGAAAATATATCCTGCATCTCAGATATTTACATTACGATTCATAACAGTAGCAAAATTACAGTTATGAAGTAGCAACAAAAATAATTTTATGGTTGGGGGTCACCACAACATGAGGAACTGTATGAAAAGGTTGCGGCATTAGGAAGGTTGAGAACCACTGATTTAAGGCGAAGGGCAGAGAACCGAGAGAAAAAGCAGGTCAGCAGTTTTGAAGACAGGGGAACAGAATTAGAGAAAGAGGAAGAATTTTGAGATAACTAAAAGTGAATCATGTTGGGTTACCAAGTCCTCTCAGGGACATGATATTGGTCAAGACCAGCAATCATGTAGGATGATTTTGTTTTCATACTGAGTACAAATCCACAGTGCTCTTAAAAACCAAATGAAAAAAAATCCCAGTGTATGACATCTAGAACAAGTATACTTCCCATATGTAAAGCCACCTGAATGGGATTTTTCTCTCCAGCTGCCAAACTGTGCCGCAATGATAAAACAAATACTATGAACAACAACACAACAGTAACAATTTATATAATACTTCATAATCCTCCAAGTGATTTGTGTTCACATTATCTTAGTGCTCCTTACAAAACAGCCCACTGAAGTATACCTACATCAGGTATGAGCAACTAGGGGAGGCTAGAGGGCCCTTCCTGAGACCCTGGAGGGCCACACACCCCTGCAAAAAATATTTTTAAGATGTCCCCAAGTGCCTTCTGGGAGAGAGCATTTCCATTATGTTTCCAGCCCCCCCTCCACTAGGAGAGGACCTTTTTTTTAACAACAGCAAACATTTGTGGACATCTGGAGGGAAAAAAAAAGAAGCAAAACAAGTGGGGGGGAATTCCTACTGGTACTAGAGTGGGGGGGAAACAGCCCTGGGGCCACATGTGGCCCACAGGGCACACTTCATCCATGTTCTACTTAAATTATGGGCGATACTTGCTGACAGACGGTTGCTTACTGAAGACCAATCTCTTTCACGTTCAGCTGGGCAGAAATGAGGAACAAACTGTGGAAGTGCTTGTTAGTTGAATGGAGAAGTCATTTAGCTACCCAGGTGAGTCTCAATTTACATTACCCCCATTTACAACATTTCAGATTTGCAGCACTTGTCCAGAAATAGATAAATAAACAGCTCATCTACAATGCATAATGGCAAGCCGATTCACTTCAGCCAAGCTCCCTTGGGATCAGCGTTTGCTGCCTCTTCAGTTCTCCAGCAAGAGCATATACACGTATCTCTGGCCTGGAAAAGCTGCACTCTATCTTCATGCTTTAACTCTCTATAAAATTTGTGGTTGGTTGAGTAAAATTGCTAACTTTATGGCTAATTGAGCTCTGCTGGAACACACCTCTTGGTCTCTAATGATTGTCTTTGGAACCATCTCTCAGCATTTACATTAATTTACCTCACAAGTCCGTGGTTGCCACTCTGACCTGCCTGTACTTATATCCCAACAACACTTAGATAAGTTTACTAATAAGCATTCCCATAAAATGAGACAAGAACAGGAAGCATTTAGCTTTGAGCCACACCTCTGTACTCTTCCAACGAGGCTTTAATTTGTGTTATTGTAGTTATTTAAAAGATCTACAGAAAGGGAGATATGACCACATAGATTCCTAGGCCCTATGCCAAGGGTTAAACGGGAACAGTGCACAGCTTGCCACTTAAGAGGATATAAATTATCCCTTTCAAATATTGTTGCACCGAAGTGAAAAAAGCCAATTAGTACATTAAAACATGAAAGCTGAGTGTCTAAAACAGTAGGGCTCATTCTCAAAATCAAAATAGATCTGCACATGGCTATACTTGCCAGATTCGTTTTCAGGAGAAACGTAACAGCCCCAAATTGCCTTTTAAATCAGTAGACATAAGAGAAATCCTATGTGTGCCAAGGCTTACAAAAGGAAGAAATGCTATTCAACTTGTGTTCTGTGGGACTAAAAAAAATCAGATCCCATCTGATCTTGGAAGCTAAGTAGAGTCAGTCCTGTTCAGTACTTGGATGGAATACCACCAACAAATACCAGATGTTGTAGGCTATATTTCACAAAGACCTGGGAAAACCATCTCTGGGTATTCCTTCCCTAAGAAAATCTTAGGAAATTCATGGGCTCGCCATAAGTCAACAGGCGAACTGAAGGCACGTACACACACAAACCACAGAAAGTATGGGAGAAACTTTCCAATACATACTGTTAGCCCTCCACATTTGCAAGTTTGACTTTGATTTTCATGGATTTGATTATTTGCAAGTTCCTCCAACTCCTGCCCTCCCACTTCAAGCCCTTCTTTCCTAGGGGAAAGTTCCTTCTTGGTAGCTCCATTCAGGTCGTGGATCACTTTAAAAACCCACCTCTGGTCCTCCTCCTCTTCCACCAGCAGCTGCCTGGTCACCTAAGAACAGCTTACACCCTGATTTCTCAGCACCATGAACCCTCTCCTGATGCTCCCTCTGTACCCAAAGAAGGAGATGGGGGACAGGGAGGAAGTATGGGGCCACCATGCCGACCCACCCCCTTTTCCTCTCATTTCCCTGACCTGGTTTGGGCCCCACCATGCCTTGGATCCCTTCCCATAGACACACACATACATTTTCATATTTGCAATTTTTCCACTTTGCAGGGGTCCTGTGCCCCAATCCTAGGAAATGTGCAGGACTGACTGTATCCTTGGGGGAGTTTCTTGGTATAGAAAGTGTATGTTTTCCTATGTATGATCACAACTGGCTATAAAGATCCTGTGGAAATTGTTCACCATGATCACTAGATAATTCTTTAAGAAATAAATGCACTGTTCTTCATGATTTCCACTCCAGGTTTACTTCCTAAGTCTTTTTTTCCCCTGTAACAATCAACATTTTCAATTTAGTTCCCATCTTGGCCCAATATTTCAGAACCAAGGTACATCAATATTTTAAATTCACACCAAAAAGGCAGTCACCACCATAAGCTGTTCCCTTATCCTTTATTATACCTGAAACAGACATATTAGATCAGCAATTTCTCCTGTCAGTGAGATCTTAGCACACTAACTTCTTTCTTGATGGATATCTGCAATGGAATCTCAGCAACAGGCTGAGGTTTTTGGGGCATATGACTACTTTGATGGACACAAGGGATATGTACAAGCCTCAGTTCATAAGAGATACTGGTGATGGATTATTTTTAACCTCACAGTATTAGATGATCACCCTGGAACACATCCAACACTTGCTTGCAGTTGCACATTGCAAGCAATGATCAGCATGGTGGACAAGCTCTTAAAACACTTGCAGCGTTACTGATCTGCTCACTGAGGCTTACAAAGAAATGCAGTGTCCCTGAGACCAGCTTGAAAACTGTTGTGCTTGAAGCATTAATACCTCAGTAAAGAATTCCAGCACTTCAGGGGTGCAGAATTCCACCATTAGATTCCTCAAAAGGGACAGAATTAACATTACGGACTGGTGTGCCAACTAGTACATTTAAAATTAGAGCTGGGGGAGTCAAGATGAAGACCACTATGTCTTTGTTGTCTTCAGTTTTTGTAAATGCTACATTCTTGGATACAATAATTGACACTTTAACTAATACAGTTGGCCATTCACATTTGCTAGGGTTAGGGGCACAGGGCCCTCGGGAAAGTGGGGAAAAAATCACAAATATCTAAATGTGTGTGTGTGCCTGTGGCAAGGAGACCGAGGCATCATGGGAAGAAGGCTCAGCCAGGGTCCAGGTCAGAGAAAGGAGAGGGTAAGAGAGTGAGTCAGCATGGTGGTCCCATACTTCCTCTCTTGCCCATCTTCTTCCTTGTGTGTGTGTGTGGATGCTCACAAGAGGGTTTGTAGAGCTGAGAAATCAGACTGAGAGTTGTCCTTAGCTGGCCAGGCAGTGACTGGTGGAGGAAGAAGAGGACTAGAACCAGGTTTTTCAAGGGCTGTGCAGCCTGATCAGAGCCGCCAAGAGGGAAGGATCCCCTGGAAAAGAAGCACTTGAGTGGGGGCAGGGGTTGGAGAAACCCACAAAAATTCTCTGAATTTTTTATATGAAACTGGCTATGAAAATCAAAAGAAAAAAAAATCTTAACCAAGGGGTATCTCAGAACACCTACCCATGAGATCCAGAGTGCACACAGTGCCTGTTTTAAGTATTTCTTTCCCTAAAGAGAGTATAACGAGTAGTTAATAAAGGGACTCAAGTCTTTATTGATCTTAAGTGTCTGCTTACTCTTGCAAGCAACTCTAGCTTGTGCTGCCCAGAACTGAAACTTATCATCCCAAATTAAAAGTGATTTTTAATTTGAAGACAGCCAAAGTTTTAGCAGTGGAAGACAGATTTTACTCATGCATCTATATCACTGAGCTGGTGCATATGTGACTTCAAAACCATGCCAGCCTAGTGAGCCAGGCTTGAGTTGGTGTATTTCCTCCTCCACTTTATATATCTACTCCCTTTAGCAGAAAACACAGTTTGACATTACATCTAACCTGGCAAATGTAGGTTCATCTCTGCTTCTCATGTAACAAGAAACCATGTCCTAAACATGTTCTCATTTGGAGGACAAGAATGAACTGAAGTTGACCATTTCGGATATGATAGCAAACTCTGGCTCACACTATACAGGAAATAAAAAAATCTGAGTGTAAGAGAAGAGAGAGCTTATTCTTAATACATGAGCCAACGTTCCTTCATGTCACATGAAATTACGTACAATTAGCCAATTATATGAGTCACAAAGCTGCCTGACCAGTGAGGTAGGTCAACTACTTGAGCAGATGTATTCTGAATTTCTCACAGATGAACAACTAACTGCAAGCTAGGGGGAAAAAAAGCTAGAAGTAAAGTAAATAAAGGTGTAACCTGTCAACGGTAAAACACTCCCCAAAGTAAATCAAAGCTGCAACAATGGAACCCAGTTGATCTTCAAGCAGTAGAACAAGAACATATCTATGGGGCCTTTTACATTTATGCTATTAATTAAGCTCTTTCAAACTATATGGTAGACCCACACATCTCACTGATCATTAACCCAATGCATCCACCACTGGAACACATGTTTACTTTCATACAAGGTATTAAATTATGCAGTTGTGACACTGTCTGAAACTGCACCAATGAGCCTTGTTTATATACCTGTACAGTAAGTAACTTAAAATGCTATAGCAAGCTATAGCTTTACTCAAGCCTCTTTGACTGAGTTTGATTGTTTGACTTAAATTTCCTCTTTGTTTATTGGAAAATATGTTCAGATGTTCAAGGTGAAGACAATATCTACCTACGTGACACATCTTCCATACCCCAAGAATCTCCCAGTAGCGAGATTACTATACTATGACAGTGTGACAATACTGCATATATGAGGGATGGACAAAGCTAATATAGATATCTCAAATCATTTCATTCAGATTAGTCAGGTTCTTTTGGGAGGAGAGGATAGGGGAGAAAAAGAGTACCATGTTTTACCAGATAGAAAAGGGAGAGACACTCAGTTCATTAGCAGAACACTCACTCTGCACACAAAACGTTCCATGCTCACTCTGTGGTATCTCCAGTATTTTAAGATCATTTTAGATCCTAGGCAGCAGCACTGAGGAAAACCTCTTCCCAAGATCTTAGGTGTTACTGTGTTTTTAAACAGCCATCTTCAATCTATGTTGAAAATCAGGATATAAATTAAATAAAAAAATAAAGCCATGCAGAACTTCTGCCAGCTGGAAAAGACGATATCCCCAGAGATACAATCAAACTACCTTCAAGCACTTGGAATACAACTACCACCAGCTCAAACCATTACAATGATGGGGGGAGTTGAAGTCTCAACACATCTAGAGAACACTAGACTGGGGAATGCAGAGTAGGTGGACCAAGAGTCTCAACTATCACGACAACTTCATCCATGGCTTGAAATCAGGTAGAATGCCATTCAAAAAAAGGACATAAAATATACTGCCCTGAGAGAAATTTATAAACCTAATAAGGATTTCAACTGATGAGAACATATTTTCAAGAACTGTGGAGAAATGAAGTATGTAGGCCACCAAAGTTCAAAAAAATATCTGACAAGACAAAAACAGAAAGAGAAACTACACAGTGATGAATAGCTCATTTAAAATAACAGTATTCCATCAGTGGCTTGTTCCAACAATTGTGGGGTGGGGGACTTGCACACATACACATCCTCTAACTGTGCATTATCCAATATATTAGCTTATGAACGTAAATCGTAAGGCATTTGACTATGACAGCAACAGAAACCCTGTTTCCATGTCTTGAACCAAAAACAACGTGTACAGTATTGTCAAGCAGAAAACCAGGTGTCAGACACAGGCATAATTTGTGGTATCATCATAGAAACAGAAATGCAAAAATACCTCTCTAAAAATCTTCATGATGCAAAGTTGGCCATATATCCTAAGGAGTAAGAAGGTCACAAAAGAACAAGTTGCTGCAAAGACAGGTGAGCAATTTTTCCTTGTAGTTCAGCATATACACTAATAATTATGCTCTACTGTGGAAAAAAAAGTAAGATAGGAAATGTTACATATGCATTGTTTTTCACTATCTTTAAATCCAAGTCAAGAGAGCAGGCTGCAAAAATGGTGAGGGCCTACATAATTTCCCCCCTTTCTCTTTCCTTCTCATCCATGGGTTAGCCTTTCCTCCTTGGGTTTCTGACACCAATCCTTATGCAGCACTGCATCTGCATTCCTGCTAAGTGTATCCACTGTAAGCATAAAACTGCAATTTGAAACAAGTTCACACGTTTCTGTTAATGTAGGTGTTACCTCCCGCAAAAAAGGGAAGACAGGAGTTCATATAAAACAGGGGAAAATGTGAAGAGGTGCACAAGTTTACAGCATTCCAGCCTCCTTGCTATAATAAAAGGAGATCAAGAGTACTACTTTTGCAACAGGCCAGCTATGCTAAGCAATTGTGATGCATAGCCTACATTATACGTTTATCACTGAACATGCTAGACAGTTATTCTGTTCTCACTCTCAGCCAGGCAAAGAGAGAGCCTGCCAAAATAGTGTGGGTTATTTGAGATATGCTACAGTTATTTCCTGGATGATTATGGACACACCCAGTTAAACTCACAAGACCAGATATGCAAGCCATGAGAAAACTACCTTAAGGAAACAGGACATAGACAGTTTAACCGTACTGATTATGGATCTGTTTCAGTAGAACACACATTATCAATTCTCATTAGATGTACATTTTTTTTGTTGTGGTTGCATTTTGTTCACAAGCAAACACTAGAATCTTCAGAGTCACATTTATAAGACAAATAGATGGATCCTTTTTTAACCCAGAAAGAGTCTATGAAATCAGCTCTGCAGTTATTATCACAGACATCTAATAAAGTCACCACCTCCTCCACAAAATAATTAGTCAATTTCTAAAAAGCTATACGCAGGTGTTGCAGTAAGGCAGATGTGGGGAATACTAGACATCTGCAGAATGGTGAGGATGCACAAGTATTAGCTGGAAACTCTGACAGCCCTTACAACCACTCAAGAGGCACTGGATTTGCTGCAACCTCTGAGTGTACGAAGTATCCACTTGTTTTGCTTTGATCGATCTAGAATGTTTATAAGCTTTTCAGTCACCTGGTTTCTAGCTTCCCTTGACAACTCCAGGGTGCACTATTTTCTTTGAATAAGAGATGGTGGTAGTTTTCATGAGAGTTTCAAAAGTACACAGCACCCTGAGGATTCACTGAAGAATGTCTACGAGTAATCTCAGAGGCCAGGCATATCTCCTGTAGGTCAGAGAGCAACAAACTGATGCTGTCGTTACTATTCAGATCAAAGAAAGATGAGGGTGAAATTACGAGATGCAAAACAGATTATACAGAACATGTAAGGACAAAAAAAGCAAAATAACGATGAATCTTGTAAGCAAGAAATCCTCACCCTGCAAACACTTGTTAAGCAGCACCAAGCCTTTTGCAGACACAACTTCCCACAACTATCTCAGTTTTTCTGTTAAGTTTATTGGTGTTATTCATATTTCCTATTAGCATTCACCAACATGCCATCCTTTAGAAGTTACAACCCTGGTTATCCACCAGAGGGTGCTCGTGCTGCTCTATAGAATCCAATAGACAGAATTAAACGTGACATTTAAGAGCAAAGGAGTTCAAAGAAAATTCAATTGTTGCTAATACACGGCTATGAACATTTTCATTATTTGTACTGGCTTCCACTTCAGGTGAA
Organism: Ctenosaura bakeri; assembly: GCA_948474755.1. Classification (NCBI taxonomy): domain Eukaryota; kingdom Metazoa; phylum Chordata; class Lepidosauria; order Squamata; family Iguanidae; genus Ctenosaura; species Ctenosaura bakeri. Next base: position 119,193 of record CAOLHI010001436.1, on the reverse strand, counting down.
AAAAATGGCATGGTGCAATTACCACACCTCAAAGCATACCTCATTCTAATAATAAGACACCAATTATGCCAGTGATTTCAGAATTAGTCACTAAACCATGCACAGCCATAAATATCCCAAAGCACCTAGCAGAATTCTTCTGCCTGGCATACTTTTCCATTGAGTGAGATGTCTCAAACTGGTTTCATCATTCACTCAGACAACTTTTTTTTCTTGTGGTATACCACTAGCGGAAGTCTCCTGCTTTCAACTACTCAACAGAAATAAAGAGGAGTAGTCACCTTCAAGTGATAAATATGACTTTCAATATGCCCTTCAAAGCTCTGTCAATCCTTAGCTCCAGGAAGTACCTATGCAACACAGCTTGAAGCAGGAACTATATTTTTACTGTAGATTCCACAAAGTCTTGCCAATTTTCTGTTTATTTGGAGAACAAGACAGGTGTTAAGGTTCATTCTTGCAAGATGTCTATAAGCATCTGAGGAAGCCCCAGGCTGCCAGCTCAGGGAATGGGCAAAATAAAGAACACAGTATGACTCTGCAAATGCAGGAAAACATTTAAGAAATTCCACAGAAGTGATAATCAGCTGCATTACACAGTTGCTACCAGAGCTGGAGGAATACGCTTCTGAAGGAGGAAGGTGATTCTCTTGCAAGGGCCACTTTATACAGCAGTCTTTGAAAAGAAGAGAAATGTCTTCAAACCAGGTTTGTAAATAGTAATGAGCCACTGGCAACCTATGACAATCAAGAACTCCTTCCAGGCTAGGAGGTTTTAGTAAGATAGAAGAGAGTTGGATGTTTTGTTCTTTCAGGTCATTTACATACCTCAAGTAATAAGTACTTGCAACTGCGCAAATCAGAAATGTTTTGGGGAATAGTAAATTTAGAGTTCTTTTTAAAAGACTATAAAAAGTATGTGATAGACAAGTGCGGGGACATGGTTAATCACTTAATGGTAGTGCATGTCCACTGAATGCCATCTTCATGGGCCACATTCACCCTGTAAATGTTGTTCACCAAGAAACATATTGTAGGCAAGAAGAACACCCACCTGACAAAACTCACACAACTCCTGAGAGAAAGAGTCTGGGGGAGTGAAAAGTCATAGTCAGATATTACTTTAACTCAGGAATTCTGTCCTAATAAATCACATTCTGAAAAAGGAGTTTGTTCCCAACTTGAATGTACAAATCCGGGGATGGAAAAGTATGCATCGCATCTGAACACAACATTATGGTTTAGTGTGCCCAAATAAGGTCAGAATCACTAAATCAGCTTTAAGTTAAAAACCAGGTATTGTGTAGCTTTTCAAAATAGCCTTTCCATATTGGGAAATGCTGTGTTTATGACCTGTGTATGTGTGTGCATGCAGGCTGGGCAAGTGGAGGGGGAGGGTAATGTAAGCAAGTTCAACCACTGACTAAGCGATACTAGAAAACTGTTTTACCTCTTCTTCTGACAAGCAAGCCATATGTTGTTCCTCATTTTATTTTTGTCATGTCAAAAGGCATTTCCAATTCATAAATGCAAACAATAAGACATTAGAACAAGACAGGGACAGAAACCTTTCCCCATCTCCTGAGCAGAAAATAATCAGAAAAGCTACATATCTATCGAGGTTGCAGCTCAGCTTCCGGTTAGAAATCACAAATGTTATAATGGGAAAATGCCCTTTTTATCTCCAGATAAACTCTACAGTGAACCCAATGTCTGATTCATTTTAACTCCAGGGAAAATCATTTTAAAACAAATACACACAGCACCTTCCAATGCTTAAAAGAAGCATATTCCCTAAGAAAATCACTGTGGGAAACCCCACAAATCTAACTGATCTTCAGGCACAAAGGAAGGTGCCCCTGCAGCTCATGAGGATTCCTATAATGGAGTTTCTCACTGAACTCTTGATTAAGTACCACAAGATCTAGAAATAGACTATTCAAGGTTAACTAGAATCTTGGAAGCCACGCACTCCTCATTAGTGTCACATATCATCACAGGCAGCAGGCCTTCTGCACTGCATGAGAAGCTTTGGAAAAAAGAGGGGGGAAAAGAAAGAAAACACTACCCTCCCAGCCCTCAGGGGGCTGCAGCTTTGTAGCACAGCAAGGATTCATATACCAATGAAAGTATATTTGCTTAACTAATTGAGAGAAAACAAGCATTGTGTTATATCATCTCTGCAGTGGGTGAACTTCCCTGACAGAATATTTACACAAAGCCTCACTTTGAATTAGCAACTGTTCCCAATTAGAAAGAAGCCCCTGAAAGTTTACATAACCTTGAGACACTTATGACTTTAGCTTCAAGCATGTGAACAAGTACCTGTAAATTCATTTTTTAAGAAAAATCGATTGCTTTGGGTGTATCTCCAAACCTGTTTTCTCATGACCAAAAATTTCACCCAGATATAGCCTTTCAGCAATAACAGCTCTCTGTAAAGTCAGGCCCACAAAGAAACACCAGAAGACATTGTATTGGCTACTCAAGCATGTAGTTCTTCCCTTGTAGCCAAAGCCTAAAGCCACCAACGCTAGATTCTTAACCATACTTACTTAGAAGTGTATACTACTAAAGACAGCAAGAATTACTTCTGTGTAGAAATGCATGGAATTTTACAGACAGCATTCTAGAAGCGGCAGAAAACAATTTTGTTCAAATGTTACCACTGATAGTTGTTTGGGTTTTTTTCATATTTTCATTGAAATTATCTTGCATGACTACAAGAACTGAGAAAAAAGAACCATATCTGGAGCTTACAGATGGCAACTTATTTTGTCACTGGGTTACTAGAAAGAAAGTAAATGGAGCAACTGAAAACATCTAAGTTCTTCTGTTGCCCCTTTCACCTTCTCACCATGATTACAACTTCTGCTGCTAGAGATGCCATTTTATCCACCATTTTGTTCTTTTAATTTGTAAGCTAGGCAATACCCCACAAGAAGGAAGCCTACTGGTCAAAACACCTTCAGCTACTAATCCCAGTGATAAACACATTATTGTTTCACCAAGTTACTGAAGGATCCACCTTCAGGTGAAAACAGACAAAGTACCCAGACGCTAGGTCCAAAAGATAGACCCAAAGTGCCATCATCAAGCACTTTCAAAATAGCATATGACAGCATAGCAGAATGTCTTTAAAGTCACTCAATATACTTGAGCTTTCTTAGGTTTGCCCAATCCATTTTCACGTACACATTGGACATAAAAAAATGACCTCAACATTAGCTCTGTGACAGTATGTCTAGCGATCAGTCCCAAACTATATACAAGACAGGTATTCTTTAGTCACCTCAAAGTGAGATATCTGCGCAAGCACTATGGGGTTTGCACTATTACGGTTATTTATGTAGTTATAATATAAAAATACCACCAAAGTGGACACTGTACATCTAACTTTGCAGGGCTAGGTGTTGACTGTCAAAGCTAGGTGTTGAAAATCAGTTGTAACACACAGCATATCAACTATAGCCACTAGCAGCAATTCTTCTTACACACTCACCTCCAATAGAACTACAAGAACCCCAACCACCCTGTATAGTCAAGGAACAAGACTAGTTAAAATAAGCTGTTTAACGTTTACAACCTATTTTTTATTAATACAATCAGCCCTCCATATTTGCAGGTTTCACTTTCGCAGATTTGATTATTCACCAATTATTTGCTGTGTCTTCTGCTGTCTCCCTATGCCATTTTTAATAGGGACTGCAAGCTTCGGAAGACTGAGAAACTGCAAATGAAGTTTTTAAGCCCCTGGGGCAGCAGTGGAGGTGGCAGTAAGCCCCACCAGCCACCCACTTCTGCCTTGTGAAGGAACCCTGATGCCTCAAAGGAATCCACGGTGGGTTGAATATGGTGATCATACTTTTTTGTGTGTTAAATATGGTTTGGGAGGGCCTAGAGTTATTCACGTTTTTTTCACTTTCACAGGGGTCCTATGCCCCTAACCCTAGCAAATGTGGAGGGATGACCGTACAATCTTATTATTGTAGCCACTGTTGTTTATTTATACAGCACCATCTATGCACAGTGCTTTACAAGTAAAGCAACTAGAAACAGTGGGTCCTGCCAACGGTATACAACCTAAAATATGTATGTGTGTGTATCTATGTGTGTGTATATATACACACACACACACACACACACACACAGACAGACAGACAGACATACAATCACCATGGGAAGAAAGAAATAATAAAACTATACCATTCAATTTTAAAATAAATTATCCAGGCAAAATATGAAAAATCCAATATAATATAAAACAAACTAACTAGTACCCATAATCAAACTATACAAAGTTACAAAACAACATTAACATTTTGAAATCAAGAAAGTTTTTAACTGAGATTTAAAAATAATAAGGGAAGGAGCAGTCCACAAATGTTCAGGGAGGCAATTCCAAGTGTATAGAGCAGCGACTGAGAGAAGTAGCCTTTCAAAAACTGAAGAATGCAGCAATGCCAATTTAAAGTCCATACCTTTTCCAAAGAAGTCCAGTGCTTGCTGTCACAGCTGTAGTTCCTACAAAAGCCACCATCAGCAGCCTGCGCTGGCTATGGATAGACTGGGCTGTTCTGTATTGCCGCCTAGAAATGGCAGTTAAACCTGCCACAGCAGGGAGAAGGCGAAAGCGTAACATCCTGCAAAGAAAAAAAGAGAGCATAGTAAGAAGAGTAACATGAAGGTAGTTAATATTTCTGTTACTTTTAAAGAGGAAAAGAACTGCACCTTTCACTCCCTTTTTAAGTCCACAGGCTAGCTGAAGAAGACAAGCAGAAGGAAAACCCCAAATCTTGCTGAATCAGTCAGTTTTCATTCTAACTGGTGGGCTAAAAATGCACATGTAGTTGCTAGACTGGTATTCCATATGCATGGAAACAGAAGTTCAAGACAGAGCAGTAGTGGGACCAGATATGCAAAGAAAACCAACTCAGAACCTCAAGAGGGACCCATCCAAAGCAGAATCATCTGGAAGCAAGATCTGGAGTGCACATTCCACCTGCAGGACAGATGCTAGGATGCATGTGCACAGCATGGCACTCCAGAGCACAATACAGATGCTGATGGGCTGAGAGGAAAGCATTATTAACAAGGCTGCATTCTGGATGATATTTAAAGACCTTGAAACATTAACTGATAGGGCAAAGCAAGGAAAACAATACTGCTTCAGCCCATGGTCTCAAAAAAGAGAGCCCAGCATGCTTTTCATTTAAATCCTGCCATTTGGAAACTTTGGTGCACCCTTCCTCAACTTGATGCCTTCAACCCTAGCCATTAAGGTCGGGATGGCTATAGCCTAAAAAATATGGAAGGCACCAGGTTGGGGAGGACTTCTTTAATCTATATAGGACAGATATCAACTGGAGTATCAGCTATGATGTCAGAAAGCTTAATTCCAGCATAGACCCTCAACACTCCTATCTAAAGTCACTGCAATAGTGTATGTCAAGCTACTGAAAAGCAGGAAGATGTGCTCTCAACAGTTTCATTGAATAGGATGGAGAGACCAAAGACAATAGTGTGCTACTATCACATCTTTTTGAGTTCTAGGGGGTTGCAGGTTGACTCAACAAGGTTCACAGATAGACTTTAGCAGTGGTTCTTAACCTGGGGTTCGTGGACCCCCCGGGGTCTGGGATTCCCTCACAGGAGTTCGTGAAGGCTTGAAGACATGTTATGACCTTTTACAGTTAAGAAAGACAGACAGACAGACATATATTGATCTCAAGAGCAGGAGTCTTTTGTTGGTGATAGATATCCTTTGTACAAAGTTTCATTACAATATCGCAAACTTTTCAAAAGTTATGAAAATAACTGCTAGGAAAAAATATACTCGGCACTCTCTACTTCTGCACACAGTGAGAACATGCAAATGAATGATACCGAGTGGTTGAAAGAGAGCACATGACATTTCTTGCTTTTCCATTTAAACCCTGGCAATCTGTGGCAACAGAAGAGATTTAAAGGGGGTCCATTGCAAAGGAAAAGTTAAGAACCACAGGACTCTAGCATCTGTGGTGACTACTTTTTCTCTCAGTTTTCTCTAATGCCCCTTCCTGGTATTTCTTTTGACTGTCAAAGCACACTTTTGTTTTCCTTCTACATATCATATGACTATAGATAGAAAAGCACCAAAAATATACTGTGCATCAAAGGAGTTTTTGCCTGAGAGACAAAACCTAGGCAAGGGGGGGGGAGTACCACTTCAGTTCAGATAGGCTTTCCACAGTGTGCAAAAAAAGGAAAATTGAGTAAAAGTTTGTATTAGGATTCATTGGTCAGTAAGGTGTTCTTTTGATAAAAGTTCACTTTTTACAACCAACAAAACTGAGTCCACTAGCCAGATTACTGTAGAAAGAAAAGTAGAAAGTTGGCTACTGATCTAAGTGGTATTTAAAAGTGAAGGCTTTAAAGTGGAAACATCACGTTCAAGCACAAACAATAATCTATTTAAGAGGTACCTGTGGGAACTGCAAAAATGGAAAGAGCTGAAATAATAATGACTCCAGTATGTAAGCACCTTTACTGTGAGACAATACATTTCCATCTTGCAGAATACCCAAAGGTGTCAGCCTTTTGAAGCAAAAGCACCAAATAATGCAGAGAACTATTGGCGCTGCTAGTCATGATATATAAGGAAGAGGTTCCAGGTCCAAAAGCCTGGGAGCAACCCAGAACATCCCCCAAACCGTGAATAGATACTGATGTTGCCAGTAGCAGCAATGAAAATGGAGTGAAATGAAACCACTGTATTAGGAGCTGAAACTGGAATTGCAAATTATCATTATTAAATTCTAATTTATTTATTTTTGTATCCCACTCTATATCCAAAAATCTCAAAGTGGCTTACAATAATATCAATTTAAAACAATAGCTAATAACAATGGTTTTAAAAGATTAAACATATATTAAATCATTTATCAATTATCCTTTTATTTCTCCCTAAAGTGACAGTGGAGTTCTGCTGATCAAGCTCCACTGAGCCTCTCACTCACCTCCTCATCATTTTGGTGCCCTTATTGGCTACATTCCTCCAAAGGTGGCATCTGATTGGCTGAGCTATCTGTCACTCTCACTGGGAAGAAATGGTTTATATAGCAATGGCTTGCAACCTCAGAGTCATCTAGCAAAATGCTCTGTTTCCTAATGTACCAGCCAGCAGCAGCAGCAGCAGCTTGGGTGTGGGGCAAGAGTTGTTTTGCTGGCTGACAACAACTTACGGGGGGGGGGAATCAATTATCAGACTGTTGCAGGAGGCAAATGGGACTTTGCTAGCTTACACGGATCCCAAGACTGGCAGCAGCTCTACATAAAGCGTATTTTACATGGAAATAAGTGGGGAAATTAATAAACTTTTGGAAGGAAGCATCTTTTTACTGAACAGAGACCATGCCATATTTCACTGAAAAAAAATGAAACTACCACTGCAGTGGTATAGCAAATACATTGGCTCCTAATCTCTCGGCCACAGTCAGGCAATTAAAGCAGCCTTTCAACTTGCACAATCCATCCTCTTCCCCAAATTCTAACTTCTCCTCTTTCCATCACTAACCACTATAAGCATCACCGTCTAGCAACCAGGAACCATGATTTGGGTTAGCAAACCAACTTCCTGGTCCAAACTTCACTTTTAAAGCTAACTAAAGGCTGTGTTGACCTTGGTGCTACCACACTTAAAACCAAAATAGGGTTCAAATTTCTTGTCTCATTAGAGGGGCATTGTATCTACGTTTAAGATACAGCATGATATAGTGGTCTGAGTGTTGGACTAGGTCTCCAGGAGACCACAGCTTGAACCTTTGTACAGCCCATGGAACTGCCCCTGGGTGAACTTGGGCAAATTACACTCTTCCTTCAGCCTTAGAGGAAGGCAGTATCAAAACTCGTCTGAAGAAATCTTTCAGAGAAAACTCTGTAATAGTGTTGTCCTAGGTCAGAGTCAAGCTGACGGCACATAACAAATATTTATATTTACACTTAGCATTTTCCTCTCCTTTTTCCTCTTCTACACAATCATATCCACCACAATTATTCACCATACAAATCTGCAAAGAACAAGTCTTTCACCACCATCATTCCTGCCTGTAAATGTACATTAAAAAGACTTATGTAAGTTTCTGAGAGAACAAGCAGTTTGTAAAAAGATTTGTCTCACAGTCTTGGTGTAAACTAAATACATTACTTTAAGTATGTTTCCTTCAGCCAGGTTCCCAAAAGACAAGGTCAACGAAATGTGAAAAGGAGTAACTGTGATTGAACTGAATATCTGAAGCCAAACTGAAAGAAAAATTGAAACAAATGATGGATTACAACATAAGAGGTATGAGAAAGAGATGAACCTATGTAAGTAGATTGAAGGAGAAAGCTGTATACTTCTAGAACTCAGCTGCAAGCAAAAGGTAGATACCTGGCAGAAGAGAACAAGGTCCAAGATGAGAGAAAGGAGGAGACAAAAATTAAACAAGAAAGTTGCTCACAGTTTTCAAACTTCTTCACATTAACATCTGGAATATCAGCTCTTTTGCCCTCCACATTGGTACTGAAATGCACACTCTCTCTTGCTCCCCCAAACCCAACTATTCTCCTACCTTTTGTGTTTGAAGGGCTGGAAATTATTAAAGCCTTAGAGAACAAATTATGGCAGTTAATGAAATCAATGACTGATGAATTTTAATTCTGCTAGCAAGCAGGCAAAATTTGAGATGCAGCAAAGGCAGGACAGATTTTTTTAAAAAAACCAAAAAACCTACAGGTATCATAAGCAGCCAGTGTATGTATTAACATGCTATTTTTAAAAGCAGTTTTGCGCACAAGAACTTATTCACATGCAGCATTTTTCAGTGGGCTTCTGTCCCTTTCCAATTTGCTCATTCCTCATCATAGGTCTGACAACACATTATGCACTCTTGGCCTCTTTAGCACAGCTATTTGGCAGGCAGCTCTGCACTTTATAAGATTACTTCTTAAGACTTCCAATAATACCCAAGCCTATATTGCCTTTGAAGTCAACACTGGCAAACTATGTCAACAGAAGCTTGAAAAAAATAAAAGACTGTCACCAATCCAGATAAAAGTTTCAAGTGTGTGCTTTTTATCTGACAGTTTCAGTCTCTGTTTCCTAACTTTGAAAATGTACCTGCAATGTGTTTGTATGCATGTACTCATACACATGCACATACTTCTAACCAACAAAACAACAGAACAGAGATAGTTGAGATTTATCACAAAAGTACACAACTACTTTGGAGCAGGGTGTGGGGGGATGTATAGCCTGGAAACTGTATAGAGTCTTTTGAGGGTGTCTAGAAAGATCCCTGAGCCCTTACCAATCCCCTCCAAAAATCAGGCCAAAAAAAAAAATTACTTCTGGGTCAAATTCTACTTTATAATTTTCTTTTTTAGAGAGAGAGAGAGAGAGAGAGAGAGAGCATCCAGCAACGAAAAAGCTCCAAATATCTACTGAATACGACCAAAATAAAAGAATGTCACATCTGGTTGATTAAGAAAGTAGTCCTCTAAACAACAGATCATGCTCATCTCTGACCTATAGATATATGATGCAGCCACCCAGCTAATGAAATGCAGGTCAAGGTCTTACTACTGCCTGGATAGGAAACTACCTGGCAATCTCAAGAGTGATTACTTGAATTCCATGTTGAAAGAAAAATGAAATATACATGTTCTAAACTGAGTAAATGACACAATGCAGTTAGGCCACTAATCAGCTTAACTATGATTATTAATCAGAGGTGAGCAGCAGGATTACTTGATCCTTCTCTCCAATTTCCCCACAAAAGAACTAATTTTCTTCTCTGTGGCCTAATCAGGAGTAGTGCTAACAAGAGTTTCCGCTTAGGCTAAGATCTGAAACCAACTGCAATTTGAGATTATGAATGTAGCAGTACTTTGATTAATGAACTACTGTTTTCATCCATGCCATGTAACAGCTAAATTTGTACTCCAGAAATGAAAAATCATGCAACCTGCTCCCAATTCTTCGATCATGCCTAGGTAATCAGAAGAACTGCAGCTGCAGCATCCCCAGACAGTTTAATGCAAGTAACAATACATCCTAAGTCATCAAATTATGAAACGCATCACAACTAGATTTACCATTAAGCAGGCCACAGAAAAAACAAACAAGTAAAGAAAGAAGCACAATAATAAAAGAGGTATGCCATTGGGAGAGCCAAGAGTTTATGAATTGAGCAACCTCTAGAGATCTTACATTAAGCTTGTTACTACAATGGGTCTTTCCGAATGTAAGTTCCTTCTAGAAGCAGGTGGTGTATTATTTTCTAAGGAGGCAAACATTTTAGCGGCTGTTGAATTATTTTGCAGGGAGACTTGTGCCCTGCACTGCAGCTTCTGCAGCAGCTTTCTTTGGTCAGCCTCTGGTGTTCAGAATCAAAAATGCATTCCAAAGGAATAGATCAAAGCAGCTTCTCCAATGGTTTTCCCTGAAGACAGGGAATCCATGTAGGAAATCAGAGGCAAAGCTTTCTTATCCAAAGCAGTAGCTTCTTTGATAGTCAAAGATGGTGGGCACAAGTACCAATAAGCTTCTCCCAATCAAGAAAGGGGCAGGTGAGGGATAAAAACTTTGGAAAAGGGGCTAATGAGTTGCTTGTTTGTTTTTTAAGGGAAAAAAAGCTGCAAAACTCATGTTATATCCAGTGACTTTCAAATCCTTCCCCTGACATCACAGGTAAGGCGGCCAGTTGTGGCTGCTCAGTGGAAAAGAAAAAGACTTTGACATCTTCTCGGGTTTCCTTTCTAGTATTACTTCTCATCTTCAAGAACAAAGCCTTGCCACCAATAACCTACCCTGGCACTAAGCCACACTAGTGCAGGGTCATGTCTATTTTATCACATTTATATAGCATGAAGAACTCAAGGCACCACACATGATGGTGATCTGATGTGGATGGGTCTCCTTCCTTAAGAGGAAAGACATTGGTGAGAACTAATCTTGTAAGAACCAAGAGAACAAGTACAGATTAAGTAGGGATGGAATGACACATTGGCCTTCAGTGATCAAGAAGATGATATTTAAAATCCCACTTTTTTCTCTGTACAGAACCCAAGGTAGCTTACAACAGTTAGAATAAACATAGTTAAAAATTCACGGCATACCAAAGTTAAAATGAAATTAAAATGAAAACCAGTTAAAAAATAAAATAACAACAAGTCCAGCACATTATATACCCCCCAATAAAAAAATCAACTGTCAAGGGCCTGTCAGAATAAAAAGGCTTTTAGATGCTTGTAGAAAAACAGTGAGGAGGGTGCCAGTCTAGCTTTTCTAGGAAGGAAGTTCCAGAGCCTGGGAGCAGCAACTGGGAAGTACCTCTCCCTTGTTCCCATCAAATGTACTTGTGATAGTGGTGAGACAGAGAGAAGATCTTCCCCAAAATATCTCAAAACACAGGCAGGTTCATATGGGACAATACAGTCCTTCAAATAACATGGACCTGAGCCATATAGGACTTTATAGATCATCATCAGCCCTTTGAATTCCTCCCGAAAACAGGCAGCCAGCAGAGCTGTTACAAGAAAAGAGTTGTGTGCTTCCTGTAATCAGACCCAGTTAACAATCTGGCTGCAGCTCTTTGGACCAGCTGGAGTTTCTGAACACTCTTCAAAGGCAGCCCCACATAAAGTGCATCAAAGTAATCCAAATGGGATGTAACTAAGGCATGGATCACAATGACCAAGTCTGATGTCTCAAGGAATGAGTGTGCCTGTGCACCAGCCTTAATGGTGTGAATGTACTCCTGGCCATCACAAAGACTTAGGCTTCTAGGATCAGGGTTGAATCCAGGAGCACACCTAAGCTGCAGACCTATGTCTTCAGGGGGAGTATAACCCCATCCAGCACAGACTGAATCCCTATTCCTTGATATGTCTTTCAACTGACCAGGAGCACCTTTGTCCTGTCTGTATTAAATTTCAATTTGTTTGCCCTCCTCTAGTCCGTTATTGATGACAAACACTAGTTAAGAATGAAGACAGCTTCCTTTAATTAGCTGGAAATGAGTGTCATCCATATACTGATGGTACCAGACCCCAAAATTCCAGAAAACCTCTCCCAGTTTAAATTAAATAGCACGGAGGATAAAACAGAGTCCTGAGGGACCCCACAGGCCAAGGGGTAAAACAGGATTTCCCCAGAATCACCAGTTCCCCCAGAAGGGTTCGGTCCCACAGGAATGCACAAAGCCACTACAAAACAGTACCTTCTAGCTGCCTTCTTCTGTTCTACAACTACAAATAGCTTTGATCAGGACCCCTGGAATCCATAAGGCCTCCTCAAGGCCATACAATTTTCTCACCATTTCCAAACCTATAAAACCAAAAGAATGTGAAGAATTAACCTGGTAGAAATAGAAAAATTACTTACAGAAGAAACAGAAAAAGATAAATAGAAAAATAGAAATAGAAAAATTAACTGTACCCTTCCTACTCTTCCTAACTTCATTTCCACGCCCAGAAGGCAAGACGTTTTCCTGCATGTGTGGGAAATTAAGTGGGAAATCCCTCTGCTTCCCTCTTGTGGTATAGCCTAAAATGTAGATAAATGTCCAACATACCAGATATAATGCTTGCATACAATCAGTGCACCATACAAGAGCCAGTTTGATGTAGTGGTTTGAGTGCTGGACTAGGATTCTGGGAGACCACTGTTCAATTCCCTGCTCGGCCATGGAAACCCACTGGATGACCTTGGGCACATCATATAGTCTCAACTGCAGAAAACTCCATGATTTCACTTTAGGGTTGGCATAAATCAGAAACAACTTGAAGGCAGACAACAACATAGTCACTTAAGGTCATCAGAAATTGGAAACAACAGAGCCACACAACAACAACAACAAAATGCAACAAGGCATTTCAGAGGTCCATATCCCCTGAAAAATAACACAAGATGGCTTCTCAATCTATCTTTCTGAAAGGGATGGCTAGGCTTGCTTCGAATCTGCTCTTGTAAGCACTAGAAGCACCTGGGAAGCATGGAACCAAGCCATGATATTTCTGCCTTCCCCCACCTCAAAACTGGAGTAAGGCAGGGGAGGCTTGCTTTAGCTCATGTATCCAAAACGAACCCCACAGATTTTTTCAAAATCTTCCTATACCCTCACACAAATACCACAACCACTCCATCACTTGCAGCTTCAAGGTTATAGGGGAGCCCACAGTTGTCTAGGATAAGTGTGGTTAGCAAAATTAGGGACTTAAGAGAGTGGTGGCCACATATGTTAATTCAGCCACTAGGACTAAACCCAGAGTTTCTAGCCTTTAAACTAATGTACATTAGTGTTAATACACTGTAGATATTTTGAGAATAATGTACAAATACAAGGGTCAGCAACAGGGCTAGAGGTTTGGGAAGAAGAGGAGGAATGAAGATGCTAAGTATCTCACACCAAAACTCATATCTAACTGTAGGCTATCCAGTGTTCTGCCTTCTGTTACATCTGATTGCCTGCCAGTCTAGCCTAGGATTATCTGATCTGTTTGAAAGTGCTTTTTGCAAGGTAGTAGGCAGGGATTTTTTTTTACCTCCAAGCTTCACGATTTTTAACATGGAAACTCCCAGCTGCAGAGACTCTTTCAATTCTATGTTTTTTAAAAAACTGCAAAGCATTATTTCAATTTACTTGCTTCATTTGGTATGGCATCAACTGCTTTAGAAAACAGCCTTCTCTTTTTTCAGCTCATAGCCAGTGACAGGTTAGCGAAGATGATAACTGTACTACTGCAGCACCCATGGGAGCTAATCAGCAACGGTGTTTCACTACACTAAATGCTGTGTGCAATACAGTTTTGGAAAGACACGTCTACATCTCAATGTGCATTCATGAGCCAATTAGCTTTAGCGGATGAACAAAGCACACGCAGCAGCCTTAAAGAGAAGGGCCATGCTTTTTGGGTGGTCTTTGGTTAGAAAACTAAAAACATTCCACTTTTTGGAATAATTTTAAATGCTTTACAACAAGAATAAAGAATCTGTTTCAGCCCAAGTTCTTGGGGGTCTGTATTAGGGCACGGCCAAAGGCAAAGGGATGGGATGAGATCAAAAATACCATCACATTTGAGTTTATAAGCTTTATTGGCTACAACTAAGCCTTAGGAGAAGCATTTCATTTGTTTAGAACAAGGAGAAAAATACTCCTCCCTCTCCTCTCCCCCCCCCAAAAAAAATCAGGGAAACCATTAAATGATGGGAAGTCAGGGGGAAGGAAACATGGACTTCTAGGAAAGTCAAGACAGCCAGACTGTGACTCCAAGGCTCAGGTTCCACACTTCTGTTTTACGGCTACAAGTTCCTTCTTGAAAGGTAAGTTTTAGAAGGCTCTAGACCTCATGGTTGAAACAAAATGTGCAAACAGGATAGCACTTTATGGGAAACGTTTATTAGGGGGACAAAGAACAGATTCATATGAGGGCCTATAAAATTTACATTTTTGCAAACAAACACATTTCTGCTCAACCAGACTTTTAATGTGTGAGCAGGAGAACTATGTATTTTTAGTAGGATGTTTTATCTATTTGTTTAGAAGACTTTGGTATATTCTTATCATTTCAGTGTTTTTATATTGCTGATTTTAATTGCTTAATTGTTTTTAATTTTTATTGTTTCTAACTGGTCTGGAAGCCGATCTGAGTCCCAGGCATATAAATTCAACAATAAATAAATAAGCAAGAAAGCAAGCATGTTCACAGGCAATGAGTTAGAAACACAGAGAAAACATCATGTGCACTGTCAGAACAATACACATACATAATGCTTGTCATTCACACATCTCACACAATTTTTAATGACTGTATCTAAGTGACTCCTCTGTTCTTGCCAGTTGTTAACTCACTGAAGCCATCTTTCCTGAGATTGCCTAACTGCCACTTTTATTCAAGTTGATATTTTTTCAGCATTCCAGATAAAGGATGACCCACAGTGCTTGTGTTATTAATCTGAATTAGATTTCTGGATGAAGATGAAATTTTGTATGCAAGTAATTTCTTTGACACTGCTCAGTGTCAGTATATGAATATATGACACTGCTCAGTATATGAATTTCTACCAAGTAGGGAATTCCATTTGTTTGAGAATAAAATTCAACCTGTCACTGCCTGAAAGCCCTCATTCCATCTACAGCTTGGCCCAAAGTCTATCAGAAGCCTAGACATCTGCCATCTCACAGGGAATATTTTCCACTTATCATGTGCTTAGACTCACCACCTATCATCATACTTCTCCCCAAGCACAAAACATGAACAGCAGAAGCCAGCTTATCAGCTCCCATGGCTAAATAGACTTTGTGATGGCCTTGAGAGGACATCTTTCCTAAAACAAATTCACACTGAAAACCAATGACTTGTACACTTAAAATTACAAAAGACAAGAAGACAGTGGAGCAGTTTCAATACTGCACAGTAAAGTGTTGCACCGCTCATCCCATAAATGTTTGGGTTTATTGGAGTTAGTGTACATTTTTGTTCTCACTTTACACATTTTGGGAGCTGCAGGGTTTCATAGAATCATAGAGCTGGAAGAAACCCCAGGGCCATCGAGTCCAACCCCCTGCTATGCAGGAACATACATCAAAGCATTCCCAACAGATGGCCATCCAGCCTCTGCTTAAAAACCTCCAAAGAAGGAGACTCCACTACACTCCGAGGCAGCATATTCCACTGCCGGACAGCTCTGATCATCAGGAAGTTCTTCCTGAGGTTCAGATGGAATCTCCTTTCCTGCAACTTGAATCTACTGCTCCTTGTCCTAGTCCCTGGAGCAACAGAAAACAAGCCCGCTCCCTCCTCGACATGACACTCCTTCAAATATTTAAACATGGCTATCAAGTCCCTTCTTAACCTTCCCTTCTGTAGACTAAACATACCCAGCTCTCAAAGCTGTTCCTCACAGGGCATGGTTTCCAGATCCTTCACCATTTTGGTCACTCTCCTCTGGACATGCTCCAGCTTGTTGATATCCTTCCTGAATTGAGGCACCCAGAACTGGACACAGTATTCCAAATGAGGCCTAACCAATGCAGAATAGAGTGGTCCCATTACCTCCCTCAATCTAGACACCATACTCCTATTGATGCAACCAAGAATTGTGTTGGCTTTCTTGGCTGCCACATCACACTGCTGACTCATGTTCATCTTGTGATCTACCAAGACTCCTATCCTATATTTGTGCAATCCGTTTTTTTCTGCCTTAGTGTAGGACTTTACGTTTCTCTCTGTTGAATTTCATTTTGTTAGCTTTGGCCCAGCTCTCCAATCTGTCAAGGTCATTTTGAAATTTGATCCTGTGCTCTGGGGTATTAGCAACCCCTCCCAATTCGGTGTCATCTGCAAATTTGATTGGCATGCCTTCCACTCCTTCATCTAAATCATTGATGAAGATGTTGAATAGCACTGGGCCCAGGGTAGAACCCTGTGGCACTCCACTAGTCACTTTTCTCCAGGATGAAAAGCAGCCATTGGTGAGCACCCTTTGGGTTCGATTGGTCAACCAATTACAAATCCACCTAACAGCAGCCCTGTCCAGCCCGCATTTTACTAGCTTCTTTGCAAGAATGTAATGAGGAACTTTGTCAAAGGCCTTACTGAAGTCAAGATATGCCACGTCTACAGCATCCACTTCATCTATCAAGCTTGTAACCCTATCATAAAAGGTGGTACGATTAGTCTGGCATGACTTATTTCTGAGAAATCCATGTTGACTTTTAGTGATTACGGCAAGGCTTTCTAAGTAATTACAAACTGACTGTTTAATGATCTGCTCTAGGATCTTTCCTGGTATTGATGTCAGGCTGACTGGGCAATAATTATTTGGGTCCTCTTTTTTCCCCTTCTTGAAGATGGGGACAATATTTGCCCTCCTCCAGTCTGCTGGGACTTCTCCTGTTCTCCAAGAGTTCTCAAGGATTATTGCAAGTGGTTCGGAAATGACTTCTGCCAGTACTTTTAATATCTTGGATGTAATTCATCTGGCCCTGGGGACTTGAATTCATCTAGTTTATCCAAATATTCCTGTACTACTTTTCTACTTATTCTATGCTGCGTTTCCCCCCACCTTCCTCAGCTGCTCTCCATCCTCCAGGTTAAGTACAGTAGAGTCCTGGTTATCTGACCTAAACCGGCAGGCGCAGAGTTGGATAACTGAAATGTCGGATGACACGGAGCCCCGTGGCTGCTGCCATTTTGGGGGGCGTGTCAGGGGCGTGTCTGGGGGTGCGGAAATTCCTGCAGCCACGCCCCCAGGCAGCCACAACGTCGGTTAATCCGGAGCGTCGGATAACCGCAGATCGGATAACCGGGACTCTACTATACTTCTATCCTTTTGGGAGAAAACTGAGGCAAAAAAGTTGTTGAGTAGCTCTGCCTTCTCTCTTCCCTCCATTATTAATTGGCCATCTTCTCCATGCAGCAACCCTATCATTTCCTTGCTTTTCCTTTTCCTTTTCCTGTGGACATATCTTAAAAAGCCCTTTTTATTGTTTTTAATGTCTCTGGCAAGCATGAGTTCAGTCTGCGCTTTAGCTTTTCTGACCTTCTCCCTACATATCCTGGCTGTTTGCTTGAACTCCTCTTTGGTGGTTTCACCATTCTTCCCTTTCCTGTACATGTTTCTTTTAACACTTGGCTCAGCTGACAGTTCTTTAGTCAACCATTCTGGTTTCTTTATACACCTGCCCTTTTTCCTCCTTATTCACACAGTTTTCAATCGTGCCCTCAGTATCTCAGTTTTAAGAAACTCCCATCTGTCATTAACTCCTTTCTCTTTCAGTATTCTTGACCATGGAATTTCAGCAAGTAACAGGAACATGGATGTAGTACCAAAAGCAGAGGCAGGCCCATCAAGTTATTGTGTAGGCCAGGGGTAGACACATTCCATACACTACAGGGCTACATAATCCTTATCAGTCTATTCTGGCAGAAAAACATGGGATTGGATCAAATTGCAGGAACAGGGTGTAAGGGGCTTTTAAGGATCATGGAAGTCCAAAGGGTGATACTGGACCCTCCAAAGGTTGACATGTGGCTCAAAAAATCTTACAGTTCCATTGCCACTTACTGTATGAATGAATCCTAAACTATTTTTTATGATCCCTACCTGAAATATATCACCTGTTGGACTTATTTTGTATCCCATACCCCACTACTCCATTTCACAAATGGCCACAGAGCTCATTCACCCCCAGGCATAACACAGGATTAGTTTCCCATACACAGGAAACAGCTGTCTTCAGTACTGCTAACATTTTATATTTAAGGAAATTAATTCATTATAATCACTGAATTACAAAGTCACTCAGTATGTTCTACCAGTGTTTAAGGAACTAATTTACTATTAAATTAGCTATTCGGCACTGACAATTAGTAAAAGTACAAAATGGTACTGGTAAAACTATAAGGGAACTGTAAAATAACCAGCAAAGTCTTTGCATATGGTTTCTCCCACACTTAACAAGTGCACCATTGCTCCTAATTGAACATTTTTATGTTTATATCCTTAAAAATAACGGTCCATTTGTTACACATTATTCATTTTTTTCTCTTCCCATTGCCGAACCATTTATCTATAATTTCATGCAGGCAGACCAAGCCAACATGCCTAAAATCCAATTACTGATCAAGAATGAAAAGTAATTAATGTACCTAAACCAAGTAATTAATGTACAGAATCTATATTCCATTTTCTGACTAAGTTCAGCAAGTAATAGATTCATGATCAGTCCATAAATCCACTTATTCATAACACAATTCTCACAGCTGCATTAGGCAGCTGAGAACGGTTAACAAAAGCACAAGGGAAAGGTGTTACAGGAGCAGCCATCTTCGCTCCCCCAGACTGCTTCTGGGGATCCACATGAAGGGCCAAAGGCCCTTTGGGGAAATTTAGATGGTATCCACTGACCAGGCTTGCATACCAGCTTTATCAGAAGCACAGGGCCCTAAATTGCAAAAAAGGGAGGGCAACAGGAGATCCCCACAGCCTCTTCAGTAAGGAAAAAGTAGGTATCTAATTTCTGATAGGTAATTGGACATATTGTCACTGTAAGCTCTACATCTAATCAGAACATCGATGTACAAGTCAATGCAGTGGAGACTGAAGCCATTTCCTCACTATATTGTTCTAGTGCTATTATTCCACTTTCAACATCCTATGGAATCCTGGGGTTTGTAGTTTAGGGAGGGGCATTTAGAATTCTCACAGAGAGCTCTCTGGCCTCAGTAAACTACAAACCCAGAATTTCACAGGATGTTCAAAGTGAAATAATGGCACTGTAACAGTGTAGTGCGGAAACAGCCTGATTCTTTACTGCTGCTACCACCATCACCATCACCCTACTCTGTTGCTTGCACTCATTTTTCACCAGACTCTGCTTTACTATAATCCCCACCAACAGAATGAAAGGAGCAAGGGAAAAAATAATAACAGCAATGCTGTGAAGAGAAATATCTGAAATGTGCATATATGTTTATGTTTAATGATGATTGTTTTACGAAAGATTAGCAAGAGGCAGAGAAGGGCACTTTCTACTCAGGTTCTGGTCAAATGAGAGATACACAGTTTATCTGTATGAGCTGGGTGGCTGCTAAACTGTAACTAACCACCAATGAGAATAATGTTAGAGGCCTTTTACATTCTGCCTTACAGGATCAGGACTCAGACTACTTCACAGCATGCTGTGAATTTTCACAACACTTTATAAATGAAATCACTCACATCCATTCCAGCTTTGAAAGTGTAGTTGATATAGGTCCAGTGGCTCCTGCTTGTTCTGTGTTATTGTGTAGCCTGAGAATGTAGACAGGATGCTTGGAGAGATGAGAGCCATCACATGTGTACTCCAGTATACCCCTTTTAGGCAAGGTATTGAAAAATGTGGTAGATTGCCAGTTCTAAGCATTTCTGGATGAAATGGCTGATCTAGACGCCTTTCAATCTGGCTTTAGGCCTGGCTATGGGACAGACAGCTCTGGCTGCCTTTGTAGATGACCTATGCAGGCAACTGGACGAGGGGTGGGTGTCTGTTTTGGTTCTGCTGGACTTCTCAGTGGCTTTTGAGACCATCGACCATGGTATTCTCCTAGGACACCTCTCTGGGATTCTTTCTTGAAAGGACAGGCTCAGAAGGTACTGTTGGGGGATGCCTGTTTAACATCTTGACTACCACCCTGTGGTGTCCCTCAGATCTTGATTCTGTCCTCCATTCTGTTTAACATTTACAGGAAGCTGTGAGAGGTCATCTGGAGCTTTGAGGTTCAGTATGCTGATAACGCACAACTCTCTCCTTTCTATCTGATTCCTAGAAAACTGTTTCTGTACTAAACCAATGTCTGCTGTCAGTAATGGACTTGATGAGGGTGAACAAACTGCAACTTAATCCAGAGAATGCAGAGGTGCTCCTGTCAATCAGAGGACAGGGTTTCAACTTGTGCTGAATTGGGCTACACTCCCCCACAAAATCTCAGACTTGCAGCTTGGGTGTGCACCTGGACTCAGATCTGAGCCTGGATGCCCAGGTTTTGGCTGTGGCCAGGAATGCATTTACACAGTTAAAACTAACACACCAGCTGTGCCCATTCTTTGAGAAGTCAAATATGACTATGATGACATATGCCTTGATTACATCCCATTTGGACCACTGCAACTTTAGCCACTTATTGGTGAGACAGTACCTAGAACAGTTTGGTACCCAATCCAAATCCAGCTTCCAATATATAAAATTATTTTCAAAGCTATTCTAAATTTTCTTTAAAGATGCTCTTAAACAGAACATAGACTATCATTGCCACTCCATTGGTTCTAATGCATACATGGGCTGGAGGAAAAAAAATGACATAAAACAGTTATAAGGCTATACATCTACACAGTAGGGAAAACAACAACTGACTAGGTTTATGTGCCACTTAGATGGTTTTAAAATTCTGTGTCTGCTGTTATAATCTAAAAAACAGACCTTTGTATATTGACTCTCTAGACCAATTCAGAAAGTTCTGTAGAAAATAAAGAGAGTCTTTTTCTGACTTGGCCACCCCCAGCACACTGCTTACAAAAAGGAAAATTAAATTGCTATTGTTGTTGTGTGCCTTCAAGTAGCTTCTGATTTATGGAGACCCTAAGGTGAACCTATCATCGAGTTTTCTGGGGCTGAGGGCATGTGATGTGACCAAGATCACCCACTGGGTTTCCATGGCTGAGCAGCAAATCGAACTTGGTCTCCAGGTTTGCAGTCCAACACTCAAACTATACCATCTTAAAAAGACATGATGGTTATTTCCTTGAAATAGCCCAAATTAACATGATATATAGTGCCAATGCTTGTTTTCTTAAAAAAGGAAGTGTTATTATTAAGTTGAAGGGAAATATTCCACAAGACTCCAGAGCTGTCTGAGTGAATTTGAGATTATTCTTCACTTGAAGACCCATTCAATCACCACTGTGGTTGTAACTGCATAACAGCAAACATACTTAGCTATTCTTTGTAACAACAACAAGGCACTATGTGCAGCAAAAAAGGAGACACTTTACTGGATGATCCCTTCAAGCAATTAAGGACTAATGAGAAGTACAAGTAAAAGGTTACAGATATTGGATCAGAACCCTGAATGCAACTGTTCAGCAAGTTCTACAAAGGAACATGGAGAACTACTATAGTAATAAATACAGGAAAATAGAAAATGGCAACAACAAAGGCAGAACAAGAGACCCCTTCCAGAAGAAACAGTACAGAAGAATTCTACAAAAGAGATGAAGGGATGACAGATTCATTCCAGGAAGAGCCATTTGAAGATGCACCTGTAATTTTAGAAAGTGAAGGGGAAGGGGAATTCAGGGCACTTGAGAGAAATAAATCAGCAGGAACAGAGGGTATACCAGTACAGCTGCTTCAAGCTACAGAGACAGAATCTACTCCAGTTCTAAGTAAAATCATCAACAAATATGGAAAACAAAGCAATGGCCCACAGATCTGAAATGCTCAATATACATTACAATCCCCATGAAGGATTGCACAAGAACACTGCATTAATTTCCAATGCAAGCAAAGTGATGCTCAAAATTCTACAACAAAGATTTTAACCATATATAGAGCGAGAAATGCCAGATGTTCAAACTGACTTCAGGAAAGAAAGAGGCTCTAGGGATCATATTGCAAACGTAAGTTGGGAAATGGAGTGTACCAGAGAATTTTAGGAGAAAATTACCCTGTGCGTTAGATATTACAGTAAAGCCTTTGATTGTGCACAGATTATGAAAAACAGTGGCTTGCTTTTAAAGAAATGAGTGTGCCACAACCTTTGACTGTCCAGATGCACAACCTGAATCAGGACAAGAGGCTACTGTCAAGACAGAATACAGAGAAACATAATGGTTTCTGATTAGCAAGGGTGTCAGGCAAAGCTGTATTTATTACCCCGTCTGTATAACTTTTATACTGAACATATATGTAAACCAGGATTAGACTCAGAGGAAACAGGCATGAAAACTGGAGGGAGGAACAACAATTTAAGATATGCAGATGACACCATACTACTAACAGAAAATAGCTAAGAAATGGAATGCTTACTGAAGAAAATGCAAAGGCAGGTTTTCATTTGAACATTAAAAAAACAAAAATAAGGACCACAGATTATTTATATATCCTTAAAATAGATGATAAAGACATTGAAACAGTTCAAGATTTTTTATACCTTGGCTCAGTCAATCATAATGGAGACTGCAGGCAAGAAATCAGAAGGGTAGTATTTTGAAGCTTTGAAGGCTCTAGACAAGATCCTGGAGTGTCAATATATATCATTGAATACAAAATTTAGGATCACCCATGCCACTGTTTTTCCAATTTCTCTATAACATTGTGAAAACTGGACACTGAAGAAAGATGATAGGAAGAATCAACTCATTTGAAATTTAGTGCTGAAGAATAGTTCTGCAGATACCGTGAAGCGCTAATAAGACAAATGGGTCCTAGAGCAAATCAAGCCTGAATTCTCTCAAGAAGACAAGACAACTAAACTGAGAGTGTTGTATCTGGATATATTACGAGAAGACATGATTCACTAGAAAAGACAATGCTTGGTAAGGTAGAAAGCAGTAGGGAAAGAGAAAGACCAAATTACAAAAGGGTAGACTCAAACAAAGAAGTCATAACCCTGAGTCTGCAAGACTTGAATAAAACTGTTGATTACAGGGTGACTTGAAGATCTCTCATTAACAGAGTCACCATAAGTTGAAGTCAACTCGACCACAATTAACAACAAAATCCACAGTAAGAACTGTATGTGGACACCATATAATTTGCCAACAAAACTGCCTTGAACGGCATAATGATAACGTTGTTCAACCCAAAGTCCTTCAAAGGAATCCCCTACAAAAATGAAACCATCATCTAAGCCATTGACAATTCATACAGAAGCCTCAAGCACATGGCTGGAAGTTGCCAGAAAGCAACAATATCAATATTTACTCTGAAGCATTTCTGTCTTTAATTCCATCTCCAACTCATTTCAACATATTATCATTAACTACAGAACGGTTACCAGTAGTGCTAACACAGCAAGTTGTGACGCTTTATAATAAACTCTTTTTGATCAGAAAGCCATGGAGTTCCTCACTGTAACACCTCAACCCACAGCAAGAAATGAGCATTTTACAACTGTTTAACTGCAAGGTATCTGATACCTTGCTTCCCTTAGGAATCAAGTCTTAGCTGTGGAGGAACAAAGTCATTGATCAGAACTGGAAAAAAAATTACCCTACAGCCCATGGGACAAAGAGGAAAATGTAGGACTCTTCAGCAGAATTACATGTAAACTTTACTGAACCAAGTGTATAATGTCAATCTAAAAAGAAAAAAAAAGTCTTAACTACGAGAACTTCAAAATGAACATAAAAATTTACAGTAAAACTTACAGTACTTAATTTACCTCTAGAAAGAGCAATGAGAACAGAAAATAACCAACTGTGGGTCTTCAGACTGAACCAGCAATTCATTCTTCAGCCATTCATGCCTACTTGCATACCTGGAGATCACAGTGACTTAGCAACAGCAGCTAATTGTTTCTAGGATGAATAGTTCCAGATGACTCAAGTCAAAGCACAAACTATAAGGCACAGAGGGAGAATCATCATAAGGAGAGTAGGGGAGGTCCTACATTATTTGTTCCAAATACAAAATGCATTTAATGAATCACTCCAAAAGAAATTTGGTTTGGGCAATACATGTTAAATTCAAGGAACTGGAAAGGCTTTCTTGTACCCTTTGATCTATCGCTCATCTACCAACTGAACTCCAAAGGAAGATCAACAACTACAACAGACTGAAAACTGTGGCCTGTAAACTTTGACCAGATGGCTATGTTTTGGTTCAGATGATCTTTTAACATATATGTAAGTTGTTGTGGTAATCCATTAGTCCTCATGTTGGAGACGGGAGCTTTTCTCTTTTTCTTTCTTAAATAACATCTAATCTGGAAAAATCTTTCATTCATTTAGATTAGATTACTCTTTTGCACATAATAGCAGTGAACAAGTAAAGTGATCCTTTCTAGAGATGTTAGTGAGAAAGCCCCCACCTGGTACAACAGCTCTGCATTCATGCCTAGACTGATCAATATGAAGTGGGGAACAAAGGCCATACTGCCATACAGGAGTTTAATATTTCTGTTGATCACTCTGTCCATCTATCTGCTCTGAGATCTAACATCACTAGTCAATCTATCAAAAGCTCTTTCTTCAGTACCTCCTCAGCGTTAAGAAAACAAAGAGGGAGAAAGAAATGCTTTTCCTCCTGTGCTGATGCAAATGTGTTGGGACTCTGGAATTTTTTAGAGCCTCTTATGTTAGAATTCCCTCCACAAGTGACATTCCTCTTTTAATAAAACAAAAATAAAAACAAAAAGTCCTTGAAGAGCTGAGCAACTGAGTATAATATAAGCTTTAGTGGACTACACTTCATCAGATGCACAACAAGTTAATCATTAATTTCAAGAATATACACAGCATGTATGGCTGGGGACCAGAGACTTAAGACTGTGGAGTAAAAGAGAAATTATAAGCACAAACTACTGACAGTGACAATGACATTATTCACACTGATCATTCACAAAGTATTTATTTTAAAGTATGCAAGATAAACAAGAAAATAATACTCATGAAAAGACTCCCCCTTTCAGGTACACTTGAATTATAAGTAATCATCCTGACACCAAGTGAGCCAATTAATACACTCACAGCGTAATAAATAATATCAGAATGTTTCTGTTATCAGTAACGGTTGTTTTGTAAGTGATAACATGATTACCAATGTCTGAAGGCAATTATTGTTTCTATTCCAGCTAATGTATATTATGTTAATTAAATTGGTTTAAATGCAAAGGCTAAGATACTCCCATTGTCTCAGTCCATTTTCAGTTATCTATTAAATATC
Source organism: Ctenosaura bakeri (assembly GCA_948474755.1). Taxonomy (NCBI): domain Eukaryota; kingdom Metazoa; phylum Chordata; class Lepidosauria; order Squamata; family Iguanidae; genus Ctenosaura; species Ctenosaura bakeri. The sequence continues at coordinate 93,742 of CAOLHI010001436.1, read as the reverse complement.
CTACAAAACATTCATCTGTACCTGCCATACTGCTACAACTCCTGCTCAAGCACCTTTTAAGATAAAAATATCATTGACACATAAAATAAATGCTAACAAATAGTACCGAATTTGCTCCCTTGATTTATTTACCACAATCTACTTCAAGGCACATAGAATTATGGGAACATAAGCTGTAAAGTATTTCCCCTCTACCAACTACAGCTGGTGGCTCCCAGGTCAATGGGAAGGTTAATTCACTGTAAGTTTTAGTCCAGACTTTAAATGAACTATTCAAGGTGCTGAATCTATTTTGAGGATAGAGTTCAGCACTGTAGAAAAGCTTTTTAAAATCAGGGTGGATTCATTTTCCCATTAACATGGGAGTCACTAGCTGCCACCACTTCCTACAACAGAGACTTAGCCAGTGTTGTTATAATTATACCACACCACAGTTATAATGACAAAGAAAATGCAGAGTTATCCATTTGCTGTTGTCGAGACAGTGTTTTCCAAATAGAACAGCTACAAAGCAATATTAGAGGCTAAAATATTCTCATTAGCAAAAGATTGACGATACATGTCACAGTTGACTTATTAGAAAGGAAGTTATGGACAATTAAGGCTACAGTTCTAAGGGCACTTAGAAGGAAGAAAGGTCTCACAGAATTCACTGAAGTTTGCTTTCAGGCAACCACAGTAGGCCTAGGCTGTAGCTGAAAGCATCTGTTTTTTTACAGTAAGAACAGATGATTGGCTTAAGCGAGGTTTCTACAACGCAGTGTGTGGAAGGCTGTTACCAGCTCCGTTAAGAGGTTTTGCATCAATGCATGTCACCCAGTTTCTCTCTTGCAAAGCAAGAGGACCCTGTCTTCTAGACAAAGGCCATTTCCACACGGGGTAAAACTCCGCGTCCAGACGATCCGAGACGGAGGCCGTTCACACCGCGGGGTGATCTAGTGCGGTTGGAAAAGGTGAGGCTCCACACCTGCTCTAGTGCAGCCGCAAGGGTGGCACTGTGAGTTTTTTAAAAACCACCTTCCCAGGTGGTTTTTACGAAACTCGCCCGCACTAATCCGCCGCTGCTCCCGGTGTGAACCTGCAGAGACGTGGGCTTCCGGCTGGCGCGCTGCCCTGATTGGCGGAGTGCCGCCGGAAGCCGCCAGTCGCCATTTTGGGCGGCGCCGAATGCCGCCGAACGCCCCTGAAATTCGGTGGCGTGTGGAGCGGTGGAGCAGGGATGGAGCAAAACGCACGCAGGTAATCTCCGCCCCTGTGTGTGCCGCCCTGTTTCGGCTCCCCACGTGTGAAAAGAGCCAAAATTGCATCTTATGCTGAGCTGCATCCTAAGTCAGATGAGCACCCTCACATGACCCACCCCTATGAAACAATCCCAGGTTTCAAATGTTTCAATACAACTGAAGGGAGGCAGTACTGAAATAAAGAACACCCAACCTACTCTGTGGAACACCTCTTCCTTAGTTCCACTAACCTCGCATTTACAGAAAATACAGACAAAAAGAATATCTCAGTAGCATCGTACAAAAGGCAGATGATGTCCCCAATACATACAAGATGCTCTAAGACTGCCTTCATTGTTAACAAGCATGTTTCTAGCACTCAGGGGACACACGGATTCGCACCTGTGTCCCTTTCGTCTAGATCAGCTGTTTATTTCTCATCAAAGTATTAGAGACCAGGCATAAAACCATGTCACCTGCAAGGGGGGTGGGTGGGACCCAGGCAGCAAATCTGTGGCCCAAGAGGAACCAGAGACAAGATTAAACGGAGCAAGAACGTGACATCCCGAGGCGACAGCTTTCGAGAAGCGACACACTTGATGGCCAACTTCTTAACACGTTAAAATAATCACTCTGAAAAGGGAGGGGTAGAAATAGGGAAAGCCCGGAGAAGCTACATCACACCAAAGGAGGGTGTTGGGGGCTTGTCTCGAGCCAGGCTTTAACGGGGCAGCAACGTATAGGAAGCGCATCTTCCGTGCGATCGCTCAGTTCCTCGAACAGAAACGAGAGCGCCTCTGTCCATGCGCAGAGCGCCCATTCCTCATCGCGGCACGACTGCCACACACGTAGGAGCTCGGGAAGGGACTTCCTGACAGGCGGTGGCCGGAATGCCGTCCACGTCCGGCGGACCCTCCGGGCTCTTTGTCTTTTCGGGAGGGATGGGGAATTTCCTCCCGACGGAGGCTTACCTGAGGGGCTGCGCAGGCCGGAGGTCGGGGTCTCCAGAGGGGCAGGGCGCGCCCGGCGCCCCTCGGGGATTCCAAAGGGAGGGAAAGGAAGGCGGAGAGGCGGCAGAAGCCGCGGCCGGGCGACGAAGAAACGCTAACCTTCCCCGCCTCGCAAACTCAACGGCGGCCAGGCCCCGGCCCCCTTGACTCCGCCCCCTCCCTCGGCCGTCAGTCCCGCCTTCCGCTTTCTATCCGACGCAGCGCGATGGCGTCACCAGGGCCGCCCCGCCTTCGCCTCGCCTCTCTTTTTTCCGGGGCCGGCGCCTCAGGGTAGTTTAGCTCGGCCTCTCCTGGTTGCCTAGGAGACGGTGTTGGGCGCGCCTTTTTTTCTCCAGGAATTTGCTGAGGGCGAGGCTTTTGGGTCTGTTACGGTCCAAACAGCCCAAAGTTTTAGGTGCAAGGCGCTAAAAGCTATGAAATGTGTCACGGCATGTTAAGCATTCTTGGGCTAGAGGGTCCAGGCTGCCGGCTCCTTGTTGATGGGGCGGTGAATACGTTTAGGGTTTTAGTCCGAACGCCAAATCAGCTTTCCACACCTGCTTTGCCAAAAGGGTTCAGCAATGTGCATAGCGGCTTTTAAAAGTTACAACTAAGGCCCAGAGCCGGGTGCTTTAAATGCTATTTTCAGCCGGCAGTTGTGTATGTGGCTTGGTCAACAATGCTTCAAATGAAATGGACTTTACTTCCCCAAAATGGATAAAATAATAAATACGATTGTCTTTTAAAGTGAAAAAAAATTAATCCTTTATTTTTTTTTATTAAAACAATTGTTATTCGCATTGCATACATATATTATCATATTTCCAAAATAAAAACAAGCTTCTTTGTCGTGTTTTCATACATTCTATTCAATTCTCTTATAACTTCCTCTCACCTCTTGATAGAACCTCTATATTGCTAGCTTATCGTGATCTCAATATACATAAATTCTCTAATGTAGACTAGCTTCTTTAAATACATATTGTAGTATACACAACTATTTCACATCAATTGAATATACAAGTAAACATCTATTCTCCTTTCATATCTATATCCAATTTTTTTCTACTATTGTCTTAATTGATCTCAAATCATCAAGTTTTTTCGTCTGTTTTTTATCTTGGAAATTAAGTGTAAGGTCTTCCAAAATAATAAATTCTAAAACCTTCTGTATCCATTCTTGTATTTCCGGTATTTCCTCTTTTTTCCAATATCTTGCATATACAATCCTGGCAGCCGAAACCATATACAGAATTATATATTCATATCTGATGTGTTTCTTATCAATCTGATGCAACATATTTAAGAGGAAAATTTCCGGTGTCATAGGCAACTCTATTTTTAAAATTTCTGTCATTGTTCGGTGAATATTTCTCCAGTACATCTTAGCCTTACAACACTTCCACCACATATGATAGAAGGTTCCGTTTTCCAACGAACATTTCCAACATGTTTTGTTTTCCAACTTATACATATTTGCCAGTTTCGATGGATCTAAATACCATCTATGAAGCATTTTAATGTAGTTTTCTTTTAAATTCTGAGCTAATGTAAATTTTTGTGTGATAGCCCAGCTTTTTTCCCAGTGTTCCAAATTTATCGTGTGTCCAATATTTTGCGCCCAAACAATCATAGATTCTTTAATTCTCTCTGTTTCTAATTCCATATCCAGTAAATATTTATAGAACTGTGATGTTAAGTGTTCTTTTTTTTCAAATGCTATTTTCTCCCATTCATTCAATTGAGGGTTTGTCTCAATTCCTTCTATTTTAAGATCCATTTTAAATTTTTCCTTTAATTGTATATGTAGGAACCATTGGCAATCCCAACCTTCTTCAGCCAGTTCTTCTCTTGATTTAATTCTTTGGTTTCCTTTGGAGTCTATAATTATCAGATCTCTATATGTAAGCCATCTTCTAAATGGTTGTTTTGTTCTTCCCATCATAGCCTCCTGGGGCGATACCCATAACGGTATTTTCGAATATATTTTCTGTTTCCAAAATTTCCATATTCCAAATAATGGCTTTCTTATATAATGATTGAGAAATTCTTTATCAGCCTTTGACTTTTGGTACCAGAGGTAACCATGCCATCCAAATCTCAGATTTGGTCCTTCAAGATTCAAAACTCTCTCATTCTTCAATTCAATCCAATCTTTAATCCAATTCATTCCGTTTGCAAAGAAGTATAATCTTAAATCTGGGACGTTACAACCACCTCTTTCTTTCCTATCTGTCAATATTTTCCATTTAATACTTGGTTTTTTAGCCGCCCAAATGAATTTTGTTAGATCTTGTCTCCATTCTGTGAAGTATTTAAAATTAGTAATTATAGGTAGATTTTGGAATAAATAGTTAATCTTTGGGAGAACCATCATCTTAATTGTTGCCATTCTGCCCATTAATGAAAGGTTTAGTTTTGACCAATTTTGTAAATCCCTCTTGATCTCTCCCCATTTCTTAATATAATTATTCTCAAATAGTGCATTATTCTGTTTGGATATTATAATTCCTAAATAATTAATCTTTTTCTCTTCTTTGATGCCCGTTCTTCGTTCTATTAATTCTATTTCATCTCTTCTCATATTTTTGGATATAAATTTTGTTTTCTCCTTATTAATTCTGAACCCGGCTATTTCTCCAAATTCTTCACAAATCTCCAAAAACTTTCGTACACTCGATTCCGGGTCTTCAAGAAATACTACCAAATCATCTGCGTATGCCTTCAGTTTATATACGCCTCCTTTTATTTTGGCTCCTTTAATTATCTCATCCATTCTTATTTTCTTTAATAAAACTTCCAGCACCATGATGAATAATAAAGGGGAGAGCGGACAACCTTGACGGGTACCTTTCATTATATTTATCGGGTCTGACTTATCTCCATTTATTAATAGTTGGGCTTTACAATTAAGATATATTTGGTTTATCCAAGTTGTGAACTTTTCTCCACACTCAAGTCTATTTAATAGTTCAAAGAGAAATTCATGATCCACATTATCAAAGGCCTTTTCAGCGTCCACGAAGATCATCATGCATTTTTTCTCATTATGTTTCCCATAGAATTCCAACATATTAATCACCGTCCAAATATTATCTCTAATATATCTCTTAGGTAAAAATCCGCTCTGATCTTCGTGGATCATTTCTTGTAATATTGATTTTAATCTATTTGCCAGTATTTTTGTAAAGATTTTGTAGTCTATATTTAGCAGAGATATTGGCCTGTAGTTATTAGGGTTTGTCGGATCTTTTCCCTCCTTTAATATTAAGGTGATGTTAGCTTTATTCCATGAGTCTGGTTTACCGTTCTTCGTAATCTCAATGAACATCTTTAAAAAAAAAAATTAATCCTTTAAAAGGGTTGCAAGCAGCTTCCTAAGGCTAACACTGGCCATTTCCGCACGAGCCTGTTATAGCGTGATGATTCCACTTTCAACATCCTCTGGAATCCTGGGGTTTGCAGTTCTGAGAGGGGCCGGCTGGCCCCTCTCGGAACTGCAAACCCCAGGATTCCGGAGGATGTTGAAAGTGGAATCATTGCGCTATAACAGGCTCGTGCAAAAATGGCCTGTCAGAGAGGATATACAACACAAGCTCACATTCTGCCATCTTTGGGTGTTTTTGTGTGTGAAACTTGCAGCCTAACAAGTATGGGGAAGCAAGTTCTACTAAGTTTAACAGGATCAATTCCTAAGTGTGTGTGGTATTATTTTAGCACAGGCTATATGTGGCATTTTTATACTAATTCTCAGGTTCTCCAACAGTAAAGAAAAATGAATATTCAAATGCAAAATCAGAAAAATTTGGTGACTATGGTGGTTGACGGAAAAGAAAGCAGAAGTAAGAAAGCAGGAGTCAAATGTACATTTTAACTCTTTAATCTTCAACCTAATGGGTAGCCACAACTATATCAAGAATTTAGTAGAATGCATAACAGCACATGGTGATAATCTTTTGGAGACAGAAAAGAACTGAACGGAAAAACTAAAAGATAGGGGAGATAGTGCAAAGTGAGAACAGAAAAAAGAAGAAACATAATTTTTAAAAAAGTGAGACCCATATCGCAAATTACAGCTTGAAGTCAGTGGGGCATAGAAAGGTGATAAGATGTGGTTCTTTCCATTCAAGCACATTTCAAAGTGCGGAAATTGTTTTTATTTTTTGTTTCATATGAAAATACCCTTCCTGTTCAGCATTTTTTTCCCACGGAATCTAAACAAATTTTGTCACTAGGGCTGCTGACGCTTTCCTCCAGCAGAAACAAGATTGCTAAATTTTGAACCAATCCCAGTTACTGTCACTTTGATAAAGGCTGGATCTTCAGCAACTGGCCGATGACAATATTTATTCCATACCACAAAACACTTGACCTGATGACATCTGCATATCATTTCTCTGTTGAATCCAAGTGCAGCAGTGGGCTGCAGTATTTCTGCTATATAGTCAAATTGGCAACCCAGTTGTTCAGTTTTCTTAATCACCACATCTTATTTTAATGATATAAGTCATCTGATAGGGCCAATCCCAGTATGTCAGATAACACACTAGAATAAACAAGCTCTAGACCAGTGGTTCTCAACCTGTGGGTCACGACCCCTTTGGCCCTTTCACAGGGGTTGCCACTCCTCTATACTGCCCCACCCCCTATTGAAACAAGGTCACTGATCCTCCCACCAAAAGCCAGCCCCCGCTGTTATTTGGTGGCCTCATAGCCAATGGGAGGGCTGTTTCTGAGACCCCGCGCTGGGAGGAGGGGAGAGGAGGCAGCTGTTGCTCCGGGCGAGGGGGTTGTGCCATTGGAGAAGCATCACCCCCTCCTCCTCACCACTGCCCCACCAGCGGCCTTTCTTGCTTGGGCTGCCTCCTCCTCTTGCTCCTTGGCGCGGCAGCTGAGCATGGGTGGGTGGGTGGGAGGGCGGGCTCTGAAGTAGGACACGGCGCCATCTTTTTCTCCCCCCTGTGGAGCTGCCAAGGTGAGTGAGCAAGCGCTGGGTAGGAAAGGAGGGCGGCCGAGCCCATGCCTGGAGCAAGGCCCTGCAGCGGGAATGGGGCCGCGGGCAAGCGGGGAAGCTCCAGGCGCCCCACAACGGGAGAAGGGATTGCGCTTTGCGCGGAGAGGGGAGAGCCTGGTCGGCGCCATCTCTTGCCAGGCTTGCCCCCTCCCTCTCTCCCTCTGGGCTCTCGGTGCCTGCAGCACCATTTGTCGCGGGCGGCTTGCGTTGCCTTTCCTGCCCGTGCTTTTGGTGAGCGGCAGAAGGAGATGCGCCACCCGCCCTCACGCTGGGTTTGCTATCACGGGAGCGCAGGGAGGCGGCGGCGTTGGGGAGGGCTCTGAGCCCCCGGGCCCACTCCCTCGTCCCCACCCCTGCATGCATGCCGAGCACGACTGCCAGCTTCCAGAGCTGCCATTTTGTCACCAGTGTCACTGACTTGGAAGGGGGGCAGAGAGCTGCAAAAACACCCCGATCGGGTGCCGTTCGCATGGGCATTGGGCGGGGAGGGGGGCAGGGTCGGTGGGTTGCAGGAGGGGGGAGGTGTTTTGATGGAGGCCTTGCACGGGGCGGGGAGCGGGAGCGTCCATCTGCCAGGAAAGAGAGCTGCCGGTTGGAGCAGCTTCCAGGCAGCCCGGTGCTCCGCAAGGTTTGGTGGGCAGGCTGGGCGGTAGCCCGGCACGGGTCTCAGCCCCTTTGGCAGAGGCGGGGAGCTCGTCATGCAACCCCAGGGATTCCTGGCTGGGCCTGTAAGAGGAGTTTATTTCAGAACAAGGGGGAGACCTCCTTTTCCTAGGAGATGGGTAGTCTTATCTCTCTCTTTCCAGCCTACTTTTGGAAACTTCTTGCTTGAATTTTGCATTGCAGTTACTTGCCCTCTTCTCATTTGCCCACTCACCTATCCTCCTACCCAATGGTAGGCCCACTTCAGGGTCAACATAAGTCAGGAACAAGTAGAAGGCACACACAAGAAGCTTGTGTAGTCCCCCCGAGATGTAATTATAAATATTTCACAATATATAATTACATATTGTTTTTGTGATTAATCACTATGCTTTAAGTATGTTCAATTTGTAATAATGAAAATACATCCTGCATATCAGATATTTACATTATAATTCATAACAGTAGCAAAATTACAGTTATGAAGTAGCAACGAAAATAATTTTATGGTTGGGGTCACCACAACATGAGGAACTGTATTAAAGGATCGCAGCATTAGGAAGGTTGAGAACCACTGTTCTAAACAGAATGTAACCTGCGGAACTATATGTTGAACTTTTCCATTATTGCATGTCCATTCTGTTACCCCACTGGCATACTCTATCCCAGGGACTATAAATTTGATATTGCCAGAGAGGTTGCCCGGGTGGGCACATAGGCAAAGAGGTCAAACAACCAAAACTAGGTCAGGCCAGGAAAATCCCCAGTCATGTAGCCCAAGACGACCTCAGGCTATACACATCCACATAAACAAAGGGTCCTCAGCCAAGAATAGCCAACTTGAGAGGATTGGCGTGTTTTCCCCAGGTTGAGCAACTTTGACTCTGGAAAAATCCTAAACCTTGACTGCAACCCTACTTGAAACAATACTGCAACCCACTTGCCATTGTATGCCATTCCTTCCTTCGTTTTGGCCATTGTTCTTCCCGGCAAAGGGCTGCCCTCGAGGTACGTTCTGCCCTATAAGTAGTCCTAGTTTTTGAGGGTCTCTTCAGAGAACTCCCCGTCGCGCTAGCAGACTGGCACTCTAGTTAGTTGAGTGATCCCTTCAGCCATCTCTTTGCTGAGCTCCATTCTTCTTCCCGCTTTGTGGACCGAAGACTTCAGGATAGGTACAGTATCACCGCCTCTACATTCCCTTTGCTACATCCCCTATCCATTTTTCACCTCTTTTCCTTCTCAATAGGCCTTGTGTGTGAGAGTGAAGGCGTTGGTGAGTGATACTATATTCAATTAATAAAATTGATTTAATTGGTACATTTGTCTGGCTTTTTGCTTGGCCTGACCCCATAAAGTTGAGTAAAAGATCCTTCTTGGTTACCCTGACCCTCATTTTGGTAATGCCAGTGCTCTACTAATTTCCCCAACCTTTATAACTTGGAGCAAAACAAGGTGTCCCCCACAGGACCCCTAGAAGTCAGGGTAACAATGCCAGGAAAATAACAGCAGTGGAAAGTGTGATCCTGTACATATCTTGTGATAGGGCTTCCTTGGCAAAATTTGTTCAGAAGAGGTTTGAGTCAGAAGAAACCTCTTTGATTCCCATAAGCCTCAGCTGAGTGCTTATAGCACAGTGGGCACATTGTGGCCAACATGAAACATGTGACCACCTTCCATATGGCCCATGAAACCACCTTTTCTTTGCTACTTAGCCAGCCAGCCATCAGCTGAGTAGTGAAGAACAGATCACTGTTCTGGCTGGTAGTGAGTTAGGGGACAGAGATCTAGATGAAGAATATTGTGGTGGGGCTTTAAACTAGTCCCTCCCAGAGATCCTCACAGGCAAGTGTTTGGCAGTATGAAACAGGATAGATGCAGGTGTCCCTGCCCCACATATCATTGCCCCATCAACCAATGTGCTCCCCCCACCCCAGGATTCCACAGACAGCATTATGGTAGCCTTCAACTTAAAAAAAAAATGCCTACCCTGATCCATAATGTTATAGACTGAATTTCTGCCTGGCATACAGCTGTTAAAGGTATAGTAGCCCTAACCTCCTCCGCAAAAAATGTTGGCACAAAATGTCCTAGATATTGCAACATTTTGAAGTGTTGAGAGGCTTAGCACCCCCACAGAGCAGAGATGATTAAATACCCTCACAAGTCTACAACCCACGTTAATGGAAGGCAAAAAGCTATACCAGTTAAATAGACTACACACAATGATTTATCTTTGTAGTGAGTATGTACTTTAATGTGCTGACCTAACAGATATCAGATTTTGCTCTGAGAATGCTTTGAAACCTTTTTTTACATATTGCACAGTTCAGTTTTAACTCCATTTTTAAAAGTCCCAAATACACTTAACTGTAGGAAATAAAAGTCAAATTGATATAACTGGAAATTACAGGTTTGGAATTGCAACAAAAATAAGTCTAACTCTAGATTCATGTTTCTCATTCCTATATAGCTTGTTGTTGACTATTTGAAAAGAAAAAGAGCATATTATACTTCTTAAATTCTGTCTATGGCAGTATAATATCGCCTTGTTTAAAATATACAAATGGTATGTATTAAAACAAAATAAATCACTGCTCCTCCACCAATACATATTGTCACTAGTACAATTTAAAGAACATTCTCTCCAGAAATTCAATTTCTGCTCACAAGTGAGGATGCAACTAAGAATGTTTTGTTCCAGCAGACTTTTAATTGCACATGACTGCTGTTCTGTGTTTACATTGGTTTTGGTTTCTGTTGATATGTGATTTTATTGTGAGTGTTGTATTTCTCTTGTTTTAATTTTGCTAATTTGCTTTTCATTTAGCACAAAAAAGTGGAAAATAAGCCTAGTTCCCAATGTTAAAAAGATATACTGTAACCTCAGACATGAGACATGTGGAATATATCACATTGGAAAGGAGAACAGAAACTTCCATAGAATTAACAAAGATTTTAATTCAAAGTACTAGGAATCAAACATTTGCAAAAAGGAAGGTAATTATTAATGGAGGAGAGAATTCTGTCATTTGATTTCCTTCAGAGCATGAAATTAACATTGCTTACATTTTGATTTTGTCGTTGTGCATAAAAAGACTAATGATTATTACACAAAGACTTTTGTAACCATATGGTTCATTTGGAAGGCAAGAAGCAAGAAAATATAAAGAAAATTGGTTTGCATTAACATACAGAAAATCACTGAACATATAGTTTTGTGCCCATTGAAGAAATGGTAGAAGGGTTCTGGAAGAAAAATTTACATTGATGTTAATGTTGTATATCACAAAATACATTTTGCTTCATTTAAAATGTTCATAATGTGCATTTTGTTCCAATTAAAATCTATGCCATCCAACTTTTTGGTCTGTTAAAGCACAGATTTGATCCATCAATCTACAAAAGGCTATTTTTTTGGAAATTAAGAGAAGCTAAATAGATATTATTTTCTTCCTTAATTTCTCAGCCCATCAAAGCCAACCAAATAATTTTTCTTACAAAAATCATTTACAGCTGGGTAACAGTACCTAATCCTAGTTTTGTGGAGTCTTGTGGAGGATTAGGTACAATATTTGGTAGAAGAAGGATTATGTGTTTTTAACACTGAAAAATTATAAACCCCAGCTAGATAGCTAGTCAAAATGAAAGCAAAAATGTTGTATGCTGGTAGAATTTAAACTTCCATTCTAAAATCCATCAAATGTGCAGTTATCGCATTATGTTGGTATGTAAGCAGTGGAAATCTTCTCATGACAGCTCTTGACTGATTAAAAACACAAAAGAAAACATTCACAGATTGGTCCACAATTTGGTCATCTCATTACTTAGTCACTTTTGATTATCGTTATAGGATGCATTGGATTCCATCTCTAAATAGGGTCACCATTTCAGTGGGACTTTTATTTTGCCAGGCAAATTGCTATTAGAGTTTAGTTCTAATGAATAATTTTTCCCCTTTTTATGCCATCATCCTTGAATGCTTTTGACCATGAAGCATCCTGTTTTCCAACAGAATAGATGAAGTCATGTTTTATACATAAACACAGCTTCCTCCACAGTGCATATGGCTCCAAGAGACCACCTGTCCCTGTGTGTTACTGTAAAATGCACAGGTGCTGATGCTTATAATAGGGGGAAGCTAAAAATAGCACATTTTCCCCTTCAGAATATTTGCCTATATATTGAGCTTCAATTTCTTCCTTAACAACTAGGGCCAAAACCCATGTTGATGGTTTGATGAAAACAACTGTTGACATTATTGTAACTCTTTCATAACGACACCGTTACAAACTGCAGAATCTAGGTGCTGTCACTATTGTTTAATCATTTAACATAATGATCTTGCCTTCAGAATAAAATGAGGTAAATCTGCAATTTTATACACATTATATATTTGTTCTAACTAGATGAATAAGAGCATCTAGTAAGACTGGCTTTTGTGTAACTAGATTTACAAGGCTCACTTAAATGAGCATAGCTACTAGAAGATTAATATTGTACATAACAGTACCTAATCCTAGAACAGAAGAGAGCATGATGGGATCTCTGGTTCTTAAAGTGTTGTGTAAAACACATCTCATTTTACTTTCAGTCTATGGCTTCCCTTATTTGGTGAGAACAGTAGCCATGTGTTCTAATTTATAAAAAAATCCTCTGTTTGAAGTACTGTTAGAGCACAGTGCTCTATTTGAACCCATCCTTTCTTTGGGTCCAGTTCTAGTCCACTTTAAAATAAACATCAATAGGAAGCCTGAAATTGCTCATCAACACCTGTATAGCAGATAAATAGGCACATAGATCCACCATGCCACAGGCCTTCTTACTATTATGTGATTTATTTCTCATAAAATCCAAATGTGCATCTACTTGCATAAATCACTGCATGCAAATGTTATGCAAATCTGTGTCTTTTTGATGATATATCCATCCATCCTTCCTTCCTTCCTTCTTTTGGAGGGGGGCAGTTAGGGAGTCGTGCTGATCCAGTCTTAGACACGTCAACTCAAAAGTAAGTCAAATGGAATTCAGTGGAGCTTCAATGGGACAGTCAACTTCTAAATGTTTATGTTGTGGGGGGCATTTCATTAGGGCCTCAGAGGGCTACTGCAGTTTCTGTGGGGAATGCTATTGGGGAGAAAAATGGGTGGCACAGGGAGTTCAGGATGGCCACGTGCAAGCTGCAATCCACACTTGCTACACGTGGAATATAGGAGTACAATCCTTAGTTTGTGGTTTTAAAGACCATTCTTTAAAAGTCCAAGTTACTGCCCTGGATTCATTAGCATTCTAGTAGTCTTTCCATGGCACTGTTAGAATGTGATGCTTAAGTATAAGGTAGAGAACATACGGAATTTAACATCTGTTAAAACTTGTCCCAGCTCAGTCTGCCTCCATACCTTACCATTACTTACCTTGGCCATTTCCGCACTAGACTCTTATAGTGTTATTATTCCACTTTCAACATCCTATGGAATCCTGGGGTTTGCAGTTTAGGGAGGGGCCACAAGGGTTTCTGTGGCATAGAAATAAACGTTTCTGTGGCATAGAAATAAAGATTATCACCTGTTAACTAACTGCAGATCAAACTGCTGTTCAAAGGAACAACTATGGAGAATGTTTCAAATATTGACAGCCCTGTGCCTGATTCAGAAGGTACATAGGGTGTCATCGTTTTGGCTTGAGTGTTTTAAATGAAATCTGCCATTCAACCAGTACTGCAAAATTGGCTGCTAGACACAGGCCACTCCAGCCTACTCTCATAACACCTGCTGAACCTTGGCCTAAAAAAATGGTAGGATTTCTTTTCCACTCTTCCACTGAGTAGTTAATTCTTCCTGTGATTTCAGTTTCTTTTCTCTTTGCTGTTTTTGCTTGTGCTTTTGCTAGCAACTAAAAGATCATGTACAATCTTGGAAGTGTGTCTCCATTTAAGGGAAGGAAGCACCCATAGACAAGAAACAAGGAGAAAAGGAGTTACAATCGAGGATAGTTGAACAGCTAGGATAGCCTCAGAGGGAAGTTCAAGAAAGTTTTGTTACTGTTTGAAGCAACTAACAGTCAATGAACTATACACGGTTCTTCATGAACAACAGTATAGGGTATTTGTAATCCTTGTCTGCGAACATTAATTTTGGTGTCTCCCCTTCCCACACATCTGATGGGAAACATAACAATGATGCTATTTTTTATGGGAGAGTCAAAACTAAAATGGAACCATAAAGTGAAGAGAGAAAAACATATGGAGCTACATTTAGGCAACAGTGAGATATTCATCAAGTCACAGAACATGGGACAGAATGTACTGCTCTAAAAATATCCCCCATGCTTCTACCCTGTTGTTGTTATTGTTGTGTGCCTTCAAATCATTTCTGACTTATGGCAACCATAAGCTATCATGGGGTTTTCTAGCAGCTGAGAGTGTGTGACATGCTCAAGGTCACCCAGTGGGTTTCTGTGGCTGAGCAGAGAATTGAACTCTCGTCCCCTTATCATATATTTTAGATGCCATCTGCCATTTGGCAATTTGTTACAGCTTCAATGATTTCACCAGTATAGGTATACAATACTTTTTTAGTACAGAAGTTATGGTAGGAGCATAATAGCAAAGGCAAACTCGTCAAGTGCATATTTAACTATTGATCGTCTGGACCGAACCTAGAACAGAGGAAACCTTGGCCCACCAGATGTTTTGGCCTACAAATCTCACAGTTCCTCACCATTAGCCTTGCTGAGTGTGTATCGTTCTAATATGGCTTGGCACAGCTGTTCCTTCTTACTTATTTCCCTAGTTGGGGAATCAAAGACAAACAATGGCTTGTTGTTGTGTGCCTTCAAGTTGTTTCCAACTTCAAGTGACCCTAAGACAAACCTATCATTGGGCTTTCTTGACAAGATTTATGTAGAGGGGGGGTGTCTTTGCTTCCCTCTGAGGCTGAGAGAATGTGACTTGGCCAAGGTCAGTCATCTAGTTGGTTTCCATGGGTGAACAGGGATTCAAACTCTGTTCTCCAGAGACATAGTTCAAGGCTTAAACCCTCCACCACCTGGCTCTCCAAATGATGTCTTAAAGCTAAGTGAAAAGATGATAGTTTTAAAACACTTAACAGTGTTATCCTATACATGTTGACTCAGAAGTCCTGCTGAATTCAATGAGATTCACTCCAAGGAATATACACGCAAGATTACTCTGTTACTCTAACAGAACAATTCTATAGCCTGTTCAGAGGAAAGTGCCATTAAATTCAATGAGGCTTCCTGACAGATAGGGAGCTACAGAAATACAGCCCACAGCATGGTCTTATGTATGTCTACTCACAGATATAAAGTTGAATGAGTCCAATGAGATTTATTTGAAGATAAATATAGATAACTATAATTTGTTGATCCCTTCTTTTGCCCAGGAAAAACGAGCACATTTCTTCAAACCATGAGTTCCAGCACATTCAGTTCATAGGAACCTGGTCTGTCAAGAGTTATATAAGTTCCATTGATTTGGTGTTTCCTCTTGGTGGATTTAGACCAAGTAATCCAGTAAAACTAGCAGTTCACAAGCAGCTGAAGTGACCAAGATGGCTTTTATTTGACATTAGCAGGGAGGAAACCCAAAAAGTGGCTAGTGTGTGCTACCTCAAAGGCTGAAGCTTAAGATAGCTGCTCTGTATTCCAAAAGGACAGAGAACACCTATCCACCCTGCTGAAAATTGTAAAAATAATCTTGAAACATGAATAATTCATAACTAGTCTAAGACATTGTAATTTTTTTTCCTTTTGCTCTAAACAATGGATTATTTTATACCCTGGAATAAATTTTCATACCCTGGAATAACTTTTCAGTATTCTATACACATACTGTTTCCTTGGGTGTAATTGTGTGTGTATAACAAAGGTAGAATTCTAAATAAGATTTTTTAAAAATATATTGAATGACTAAAGCCCTGGAGAACAAGCCTGAATACCTCACCATATTGTTCACAGAGTGATTCATATGTAGGTAAAAACATGAATTATACATACTCGCTTATGCTAAATATTTAGTTAACATGTAAATCTGTGGACCTATATTTTTCTAAGTTGTCCGTGGGCCTGTCTTCAAAATGAGTTTGAAATTCATTTTTCTCTCTGTTAAAATGCACATCTAGGACATACTCTTGAGATAAAGCCAAACAAACACCCACTGTAGAAAATTTCTTCCAAGGAAGCATGAACAGTGGGAAGTAAATAAATCTCATGAAGTCTTTCAAAGATATGCATCTATGTATCTAATTAGCCATTCAACTTCAAATATTGAAAGGCAAAGTCTGCAACATACAATTTCTCACCAGTCTGTTTTCATGTAATGCTATACCATAATTTACCATTACATGCATGACTCTTGAGTTTGGGTTTGACTCCCTCTTCAATGAATGACACTTCCTTGCCAACAACTGTGGTAAGTATTTACTGTGGCTTATAGAAACAAACCAGAATTGACAACCGTAGTTTGAAAATGGCCTTTTTTCCAATAAGCAACAGTTAAGACTAACTGCTGAACATAAGAAGGTGTGGTTAGTTGGAAACCAAAGCAAAGACTTCTAGATTGCTTGCCCCTCTCCTGGAGAAGAAAAGAGGAGTGAGGGGAAATGAGTCTGAGATTCATGCAGGGAATCTTAAAGCACATTTGTATTTATGCACTCACCTGGAAGACATAAGGAACTGCCAGGCAGGTAGGCAGGAATAGCATGTGGGCACCAGCATGGAATGTCTGCATAGAAGTCCAGAGAGTGACTTGGTGAAAGACATATAGAGAGTTCTGTCTTTTCCTTGCTTCCAGCATAAAAGCCACACAGGCCATTAGGAAGCCCTCCCCACTTCTATGCCGAGCAGAGATATGAAACTATCTGCTTCTGTTCTTCTAGACTCCTATAGTCTAGACTTATTTTCAAAAGTTTTTACATAAAGCAGTGGAAGAAGTTGACAAGTTCAAGGCACAATGTAGCTCCTTTTTTTGCATTTGAGTGTGTCCTGAGGTTAAAAAAAAAAAAAGCATACTAAGGCATTCTACAAATGAATTTGAAATTTCACAATGGTCCTGGACAGGTCATAATTGACAAACTGTCATTACTGCACATGGACTCTATACATCCATTAGAAAGTGACTACATTCTGACATAAAGGTGGAAGTACAAGACAATTCTATACTAGCAAATATTTGATTAGTTATTTCAGGTCAGTATGTGTTCAGCCATGTTGGCTTTTCTGCCAGTTCTGTCTACTGGTTAGCCTGTCTTTCCCACTCAGGTTCTTCCAGCTCATTGTTTTCCCATTCCCTATTGATCATTTCAACTCCCTACCTCCCATTCCTTCCTTCATCCCTTTTGCTTCCTCCGACTTTTTGTGATCTTGGTACCTGTTGTAACATTTACAAGTACACTTGGTAGAATCTGGCACCGTCCTGACACAGATTTTTATTTAGAACGCAACCATTCTCTCTTCCTACACAAATTGGACCTGTCCAGGCACCCTGAAAGATTCTAATAAGCCTACATATAAGCACTTGTTTAAAACTAAAAATATAATAAAGTTATAATAAATCCATACTCTGCTTAAACTAGTTCTCTTCATTTTTCTGGGTGAGCCCTAGACTGGTGACTCTCATGTTAGCGAAGCATAGAATCCACTCTAGACTTTGGATAGTTTTAAAGGTACTATCCAAGGTGCTGAATCTATAATGGGGACAAGTTTCAGCACCTTTGACAACTTTAAAGCTGGGATTTACCATCCAACTTATATAGAAGCCACCAGCCTTTGCTGCACCAGTGACTTGTTGTTAACTGCCATTAAGTCAACTTCTAGTATGGATGAAATACCTCCACATCACCCTGTCATTGAAAGCTCAGGTTTTGCAGACTTAGGTCTGTGGCTTCCTTGACTGAGCATGTCCACTGTCAAGGTCAGAGACCTGGGTGCTGAGCCCAGCCAGAGAAGAGACTGAGAGAGCCAGCAAAGTCCAGCCAGGAGGAGAAAAGCAAGCACTTACTCAAGGAAGTTCATTTACCAAAGCCCCAAGCAAAGCCGTAGCCAGAGTTCCAAAGCCAAGGGTCAAACATCCAGAGATCAATTGAAGGTATCAGGAACCAAGTGCTGGAAGCAAGGTACAGGCAAGAGGAGGGCTTGTAAAAAGTTTGCCACAAGCAAAGGGAAGCTTCCAGGCAGGCAGTTATATAGCCCCAGGCACAGGTGTGTCCAGTCACCACTTCTTAAACTTAGCCAAGAAAGCCTCCCTTTGCACAGCCCTCTTGAGTCTCCTCCTTGATTGTGGGCTTATTGAACCAGGCTCCAGAGCCTCTTCAGAATCAGATCCCTGTTGCCCTAAAGGAGCAGGCAGAGGAATGTCTGTGCCTGCTTGGTCCATGGCAGCAGGGGGAGCTCTTGAGCTGAAGGACTCATCTCCAGCCAGAGCAGCAGGGACCAACAGCTGTTGCTCGTCATCAGTAGCTCTGACAGGGGCTTCAGTTATCACATCCACCTGCAGTGAGATCTTTCTCTTCTCCTACTGCCTTGTGCCTTACCAAGCATTATTGCCTGTTCTAGTGAATTATGTCTTCTCATGGCGTGTCCAAAATATGACAGTCTCAATTTAGTCATCTCGGCTTCTAGGGAGAGTTCAGGCTTGATTTGCTCTGTTGTTGTTGTTGTTCTGTTTCTTCAAGTCGTTTCTGACTTATTGTGACCTTAATGTGAACTTATCATTTGGTTTTCTGAGGCTGAGAGGATGTGACATACCCAAGGCCACGCACTGGGTTCCTATGGCCGAGCTGGGAATCAAACCCCAGTCTCCAGGATCGTAGTCCAACATTCAAACCACTACACCCTGCTAGCTGTTGATTTGCTCTAGGACACATTTATTTGTCTTCTTAGCAGTCCATACCATCCATCCATGGCATCTTCTCCAGCACAACATTTCAAATGATTTGATTTTCTTCCTGTCAGTTTTCCTCACTGTGCAGCTTTCACAACCATACATGGAAATTGGAAATACAATGGCATAGATAATCTTGACTTTAGTATTCAGTGGTATAGCTTTATACTTGACGATTTTGCTTAGTTCCTTCATAACTGCCCTTCCAAGTCCTAGTCTTCTTCTGATTTCTTGACTGCAGTCTCCATTCTGATGAATGACTGAGGCCCTTTCCGTACGAGGCGAGGGAATCGCTCTGTGCCATTATATACCGCTTCTTCTGGGATCCAAAGCAATGCGGACTGTCCCTGAAGCCCTTCCACAGGGCTCCTCCTTGGTCCAGGGCGAATCGGAGCAGTGCAAGGTCTGTAGATCCGCACTGCTCCAGCTTCCAAAATGGTGGCTTCCGGTTGGTTGTGGGTCCCGACCAACCACTGAAGCTTGCCACGCCTAAAGCCTGCCCTCCGCATTGGTGTGAGCCTGTGAATCTGCACAAGGGAGCAGGAATGCAATGGTGTGTTCCAGGAAAATAAAGACCTGTTTTTTGCAGTCTTTAGAAAACACGCTGGAGGACCACTTAGGGTCATTTTGGAACGGACTGAGGTGCGGATCTCCAGTAAGTAGTCTGTTCCTAGTCTGCTCCAAGGTGCAGACGACCCCCATGAGAGGACGCACTGCCCTGTTCTAATTGCCTGGTGTAGAAAGGGCCTGAGTCACAGTATGGAAAATCTTGAACTATTTCAATGTCATAATTGTCTGCTTTTAAGATTATATAAAGCATCTGTGGTCAATATTTTTATTTGTTTGTTATTCAACTGTAAGCCTACCTTTGCACTTTCTTTCTTGACTTTCATCAGTAATCATTCCCTTTCTTGACTTTCATCAGTAATCATTCCAAGTCTTTGCTATTTTCTGCTAGTAGTATGGTGCTATTTGCATGTTTTTAATTGTTGATGCTCCTTCCTACAATTTTCATGCTTCCTTGCTTTACATATCATGCATTCAATGTACAATTTCAACAGATGGGTGATAAACGTAGCCTTGCCTGATGCCCTTGCCAATCAGAAAACATTCTGGCATTTCTTGCTCTATATATGGTAAAAGTCTTTATTGTAGAATTTTGAACACAACTCTGCTTGCATGGACGATCAATGCAATGCTCATGTGGTTACTGCAATCCATGGTGTCCCCTTTCTTGGGAATTGGAATTTATATTGAGCATTTCCAATCTGTGGGCCATTGCTTTGTTTTCCTTATTTGTTGACAAATTTTAGTTAGAATTGGAGTAGATTCTGTATCTGTAGCTTGAAGGAGCTCTATTGGTATGCTATCTGTTCCTGATTATTTTCTTTCCCCAAGTGCTCTGAGTGCAACTTTACTTTCTGCATTGTAGGTTCATCTTGAAATGGTTCTTCCTTGAATGAATCTGTCATCCTTTCATCTCTTTTATACAGTTCTTCACTGTATTGTTTCCATTGTCTTTTTATTTGTACGTGGCCAGGTAATATACTCCCCTGCTGGGTGGAGAGCATCGCCATTTCTGATTTACAGCTCCTTTTAATTTCTTAGATCTTGTGGAAGAGGTCTCTTGTTCTTCCTTTTTGTTGTCATCTTCTGTTTCTCTTTATTGATTATTATGGTAGTTTTCTTTGTCCCAGTACTTAGGAAACCGAACAGTTGCATTAGGGGTTCTAACTCTACTTCTGTAACCTTTTACTTTTGCTTCTCATCTTTCCTCAACTGCTTGAAGAGTTTCATCTGCTGTCCATTGAAATTTCTCTTTCTTTTTGCAGCAGACAGTGTCTTTTTGCATTATTCCTTGACAGTATCCCTGGCTTCTATCCAGAGTTCTTCTGGCTCCCCGTCAATTGGGCTTAATAGTACAAATCATTTTTTTTTTACTTTATCTTTAAATTCTACAGGGATGTTTTTCAGGTTGTATTTTGGCATGGTGATTGGTTTAGTGTTGTTCTTTAGCTTTACTCTAATTTTTGATATCAACAGTTTGTGGTCTATGCCACAATCTGCTCCAGTCTTGTTTTGACAAAGAAAATAGATTTTCCATCTTTTGCTTCTGATTGTGTAGTCTATTTGATTTCTGTATTTGCCATCAGATAATGTCCATGCATATAGTTGCCTGTTCCGTTTCTTGTTCCTTGGCCAGATTTGCCTAGAAGTTTTGATTCTGCTCTGTTACCTACTTTTGTATTCCAATTGCCTAAGATAAACAAGAAGTCTTACTTTGGTGTGTGGTTAATTTCATCCTAAATGTCAGCCCAGGATTTTTCACTTCCTTTACTTCTGTAGTTGGAGCATAAACTTGGATTATGCTTATATTGATGGCTTTCTTCTGAAGTCTTATTGATATTATTCAGTGCAACTTTGCATTACATTTTTGACTGCTTTTGCTACATCTTTCCCCACTATGAATGCCACCCCATTTCTTAGATTTCCTGAATAAAATGCTGTGTAGCCATCCCATTCCTGGGTACTCTATCTTGCTTACCCCAAGTATTGCTATGTTTATGCATTCTGTTTTGTGTTTTAGTATGTCTGTTTTCCCCTGATTCGTGCTTCACACATTCCATGTTCCTATAATATGTGTTGTGTAGCTTTGGACTCTCTTTTTGCCTCTGAAAATGTCAATAGCTGAATGTTTTTTTCAGCTTGAGTACAGTTGCATCATTCACCACAGCACTATTTGTAGTTGTCCTCTGCTGTACCCCAGTAGTTTGTTGAGTGTCATCTTCTGACACTATCTCTTGTTTCATTTTGGATTGTCTCATCATAGGGTTTTCATGGTAAGAGACATTCAAAGCAAGTTTACCATGCCTCCGGTACTAACAAGGGTTAGCTATTGTGTTGGATAAAAAAATGCAATGTCATTTGCGCCATTGGAAAATACCTTTGATGAACATGTGAAACACCTGGGGAATGACTAAGCAAGTGATGACACATTTCCTAGGGGGCATGCAGTAAGGGCTGAGTCATGATATTGCAAACATGGCAAGGTGTTGCATCATGCTAATGGCTCAGACTGATTACCTGTAAGCAGAAGTGCATAAAAGAGAAGTGTGAATGCTTGCTCTCTCTCTGCTTGCTTGAATCTTCGTCTACCAGTATCTCTGTATGAATCTCTGCCTGTGTATCTGCTATTGATAGCGTATCCTGTGTATAGTTGTACATATTGCAACTGAGAAGATTAAAGCCTCCAGGTATTTTTGGATGACACACTCTGTGTCTGTGAGTAACTAACCTGTGGGTAGAGTGGTCAGAGCAATAATGTATCTTTTGTTGTACTCTGCTGCACATGTTTTTGCAGTTTTTGAACCTCTGCTATATAAGATTGCCTCTGAGGCAATATGTCCAGAGAGCATCAGTTTTGGAGATACCTTTGTCTTGGTGCTTTAAATCATCTCCCGACATATCATGCTGCTCTCCTTGTCTCTGAGAGATTGTCTGGCAGGGTCACCTCCGACTACTGCTGCTACCCAGTAGCTGTGTGGCACAATTAGTCTGATTCCTCAAAACACTGTCTGAGATGGGAAACCCTACTAGCAGCATTGCTAATGTCAGCACAGGCTCTTGCTCTACAGGAATACGCAGTCCCATCAGTACAAAAAGGTAGCAAGCACCACAAGTTATGAGCTGCTATTTCGTGCTCCACTTCAGGCAGCACAATGACATGGGCTGATGATGTCCACTCAGCTATATAATGTTCAGTCAAAGTGGGGCATGCAACTTCACCACTGTCATGAGAAAAATCCATTAGCACACTACAATATATAGTAGAGAAACACCTCAAAACTGATACGTGAGAATAGCTTGGACCCTCTTTGGAAATGTGTTTGACTTTCAACAGAGTAATACCAAATGGGTTACCACTGGCAAGATCAAATATTTAACTGTTGAAATCTCAAAAGACTCAGGAAAGCCCAGTTTATGAGAAGCACTCTACTTTAGCTATGTTGTCATTGACTGCAGTGGGCTCAGCACCACTCTAGGTAACTGATTTCAGAAGCATGAAAAACATCTGTGAGGAGGGCAGATGGAAACATTATGAGATCTTTTATTATCTCATCCTGTTTATGTAGATATTACTTGGCTCATCAGTTTATGCACCAAACAACTGTGTACTGTATTATTTTATGCATGGAGCACATTATTTCACATTTCAACATACTTTGCTTCATAAATGAGGCCTTCTTTTTTTTCCTCTTCACTTTTTCTCAATACAAATATAGCACCTTCAAAGATCAATGAATAGTTCTACATTTTCAGTTCCACATCCATTTTATTTTATTTTTTTAAACTCTGGGCCTTCTGTAAATAGATTTGCAAAAAACTTTGGATCTAATATATATCCATGCTGTGAATTATTACAAATCATTTAATGCTTAGAAACAAAGTTACATCTACTTATCTTGAACTGTTACAATGTTCTTTCGATAAAATGGCTCCTTGCAAATCTGCATTGATCCCATGGGTGTTGCAACTGGAGTGCTTATTTAATGAAAAAGCTATTTCTGTTTCACATTAGGTTTTGAATATGTGTTTCTATCAAGACTTAATTAGATTTTAAAGATAAACATATTGATTATGATATAGGGAGCAATATATCATCTATTGGATTTGACTGGTCAGTTTCAATTGACTTCTCTTTATTCTTCCTCTAGATATTTTGGTTAATATTTGATTTCTCTGTCATTTCTGGTTCTTTTGTCTCCTTGGATTATTTTTTATACTTTTATTTTGTATTTCATTAGATTGTAGAAAATAGCTACCAATTTTAACATATAAAGGGTTGTAATATTTACATGTATTTATAAATAAAACTGAGTTTAATTATGCATAAGATCAAGGGGTTTCCTTCCATATAAATTTGTACAGGATTGAAGCCTAAGGACTATATCTAATAGCCTCATAGAGTAGATATCAGTTAAACATATTAAATCACCGCTGTTTTTCTATATTTCCATGCAAAAGGGCTTGGCGGCAGTACTACTACTTCTGCTGTACTGGGGAAAGGTAGGAAAGTCTGGGCAATACCCAGTCATGCACTAGCCCCCCTTTTCCCTACAGTGGTGAATCCACTCTGTAGTACGTTCTGCATATTGAATGCCTCCTTTAAAGTTTGGACTAAAACTCAAAGTGGATTCACGACACCCCCCCTTGACTTTGGAACCAGCTGCCATTGAATTAAGACAGTATATACATTTGCTTCCTTATCAGAGGCAATATTGTCTCTGAATTTCAATTGCTTAGGAACATGAGTAAGATTATATTGTTGGGCTCACGTCCTGCTTGTCAGCTTCCTGTAAGCACATTGGCCACTGTGTGAAAAGAACGCTAGGCTAAATAGGCCTTGATAGGACTCCTTTTCTTGTGTTCCTAACATTGGGAATAGCAACCGTTGCATGCTCTATTCACTGCTAGTTAGGTTTCATGATCCCTGTAAGTTTAGAGACAAAACCCAAGGTAACTTCCTGTTTGTTTGTTCACACCCACTCTCTTCCTCTTGCAGGTAAGCATCCTTTGTTCTTGGGGTCTTTGTGTCTCTGTTTAACCCTTCTTTTCTTCCGCCTGCCTTCCTGCAAGCATGTAGCCAGAAGCACTCCAAGGAAGAAACGCCAATGAAAGAATGTAATTGCTTATTTTTTCTTTCTTCGAGAACATGAACCTGTGTAGATTATGCACGAGTATCTGCAAGTAAACTACTTTTATAAACTTTTTAAACAAAAACTGAGTTTGTGCTTAGTTTTCAGCTAGAGTTAAGTGTGTAAAGGGGAATTACTTGGGCTGGTGAACAGTTCAAACTTCTTTTTGCATATTAATTGCTCTGCTATGCAGAGAGATCCACCAAATCCCTCTCATTTTCCAGTACTTAAATGGTAAGATTCATGTATCTGGAGCTCACTTTAAAACAAACATGCACACTGAGGGATTGCTGACGGTGATGGTGGTGGCAGCCCTAGTGGACTAGATGAAGTTACATTCTCCCTGAAGGCTAAAGAGTCCTTTCACACTGCAAATGTACAGTGCTATGATTCTATTTTAACCAACAGGGCAATTTCCTATGGAATCCTGGGCTTTGTAGTTTGGTCAATAATACTAGAGCTTTCTAGCTGAGAATTCTAAATTCTCCCCAAACTCTTCCCTTCCTGCAAAACCCAGGATTCCACAGGATGTAGCCATGGCAATTAGAATGGATTCATACCAGTATAATTATGTTATATGAAAAGGGGGTGTTTCTGAATCTGTCATTGTTTTAGAACCCCAGATAGTTGTGGCTCAGTGACTGTTTTCAGCTTCAACTGCACTGTGTTCAATATTTACTCAGAACTGAGCCCCAGAAAATTTAATGGAACTTACTCCTTCATAAGTGAACTTACAATTGCTACCACAAACTGTATTGTTTGAGAGTAGATGCTGTCTCTGCAGGACTTACTTCAGAGGAAATACATATAAGATGAAGCTGTTGATGTGGCTTTGTATTTCTTTTCTATGGCTTATTTTATTTTTTCACTCTATCCCATTTCATTTCATTTTCTATATTTAGCAAGGAAATTTGAGATTACAAATTAGTTTTTATCTGAGCTCCTTTTCTGTAATAAAATCTAACTGGCAGTGCTTTTGATAGTGCTGAATAAGGATTTTTTTTTTAACAAAAAAATCTTCAAAAACTTAGAAGAAATGCTTTACAGTCAAGCCCACAACCCAGTTATGATAGAATACTTGCACTAAAACCAATTTAATCCCCTTGACTCTAGTGTCACCAAATAGGTTTAAAATTAAGCTTGTGTTGTGAAGTTATCTTGCCAAATTATGCTGCATACTGGGGAAAAAATGGAAAAAAACACATTCTTATGAAACCTTTTAACAGTCCTAATTAGGCATGATATGGGAAATTCCTAAGAAGTAAATCTCATCTCTTTAAAATAAGAATACCTGCTTCTGTGCAAGGAGACTTTTTGGGGGGAGAGGTACAAAGCTAGTGGGGTGTAATGGTTTGAGTGTGTGGCTGGCCCCTCCCTGAACTGCAAACCCCAGGATTCCATAGGATGTTGAAAGCGGAATGATAGCGCTATATCTGTCTAGTGCGGAAATGGCCTATGATTCTGGAGATCAGGGTGCAGATCTCCACTTAACCATGGAGGCCCACTGGGTGACCTTGGGCAAATCGTACAATTTCAGACTCAAAGGAAGGCAAAGGCAAACCCTCCTTTGAACAAGTTGTGCCAAGAAAACACTATGGTAGATTTTCCTTAGGATTGTCATAACTCAGAAATAATGTGAAGGCATGTGGCAACAACAAACTGGGGAGGTGGATTGAGGCCATTTTCCAATTCAAATTCTCCTTCAAGTTGCTGTTTCCAACAAGTCCCTACGGCAAAACAAAACAAAACCTAAAAGAAAAACCTACATCTGGATTTTTATATAGAACATGTTCTGCTTTTTTAGTGTGTGGAGGGGTGACTACAACATCCTGCCTTTCTCCCAACACGGAATTATAATTCCCATCACCCCAACCACTAGCCATGCTGATTATGGTAATGAAAGTTAAACTCCATAATGTCTGGAGTATACCAGGTTAAGGAAAGCTGTTCTTTTTATTAAGGTAATAGTTGGGAACCCCCTACATTATAGCCATGTTTTAAAGGTTTATTGTATGTGTTAATTTATTTCCCTGTCTCTTCTCCACAGAACTATTTGTAGCACACATGCTTCCCCATTTTATCCTGATAACAACTCTGTGAGGTAGGTTATATTAAGAGAAAATGATGTCCCCTAGATCACCCTGAGAGCTTCATGTCTGAATGGATTTGAATTTGGGTCTTCCTAGTCCCAAGTCTCAGCACAGTCTACAATGAATCTGATAAAATTACCAGGTTGCTTGATCTATTTTAGAGTTCTGATATGGTGATAAGCATTATTAATCTTCATGAGTTCAGCAGCAAGACACGTATATTTGATGCTGCTATCAAAACAATAATATAGCCTTTTAGAAGGCTAGGCAAGCAAATGTTAACAACTACAGTGTCTGTTAAATCAAAAACCGATCAGGCAGTACATGGTTAGAATATTTTTTTCATAGTAATGCTCGAATTGAAATGCATATCTTTCCCAGTATACCAGTCCCAAAGTGCTTATTTTAAAATAAAGTACGCAAATACAATATACGTTTTATTCCTCTAGACAAAGAACTGAGCAGCTTTCAAGAAAATCTGATAAGTAGGGGAAAATATATATGCCACTTAGAAAGCTGCAGCATCTCATTTTATCTTCCCCCCACTTCCCCTCTAGTGCCTCATCCTTTGTCATATGAATCTATATATCTGTGTGTATATAAATGTAAATATAAGACCTGTTTCACACTATTCAGTTACAGTTCTTTAACTGTCAGGGCTGTGTCCTATGGAATTGTGGGATATTTAGTTTGACACTAGAGCTGTCTGACAAAGAATTCTAAATACCTCAGGAAACTGCAAATCCCAGGTTGCCATAGGATGGAACCATGGCGGGGGAGGAGGAAGATGGCGACGCATGTGGTCGCTCCGTGAAAGTCTCTCTCGGAGCGATCAGCCCAGCAGGTATAATGGCGAAGAAACAAGCTGCCGAGTTCGCCCAAACGGGTGGTGAATGAGAGGGTCGTGATCTCGGTGTTCCGGAGCCGTGGAATTTGAAAGATCTGTAAGCTCTGAAAGGAGATTAATTAGTTTGAAGGAAGGCGAACGGATGCCGGCGTTGGAAACATAAGGAGGAGAGAAGACAAACCGGCGAAGTTTGCTGACAGGCTTCGGAGAAAGAACACACTTCGCGTAGAACCAAGTCCTGCTGAGGTAGCCTAAAGAAGGCTTTTGCGTCGCAGATCTTGCTTCAAGGGAAGCGACTCCTTTTTTTGTTTTGTTTTGTTTTTTTGTCTTTTTTTTTGTTTTACTTCTGTTTTTTCTGTGTAACCCACATCGGAGTTGGGGAACTTTACAGACTTTTCATAGAATATTTTGACTTTTTACACTCCGGATTGTACATAACTTAACTTTAACTATTTGGATGGAGGAGACACGAGATGCGAGCTTGTCTGGATCGCTGACACGGGATTATACGAGTTTGGGCGGAGTGACTATTGTGGAGACGTGATTGGAGATACAGCTGTTGTGAGCCCCAAAGTGACATGGCGGCACTTGAGATTTAATGCTTGATGCTTGAAGCGGAACGCTAATCAATTGTGACTGTGACGGTTGGATTATTTTTGATTTAATAGTGACTACATCAGATAATATTTTTTGTTGGAATCCCCTTGCGGGGAGTTGGACAGCTGAAGATGGTCCATGTTTATGTTGGTCTGACACCGGTTTTGATTTCAACCTCTTTACAAGGTTGACTGTCTTTACTGATTTTACTGTAAATTGAGTAACGCGAGAAGGGAGTAGGGGGGGTGAAGGTGGACGAAGACTGAAGGAAGAAGAAAGGGAAGAAAACTGCTTGTCCGGGTCCGGGTTAGGATTTACTCCGAACAGATAGATAGACAGACGGCCAGAAGTTTTGCATTATTGCCTCTTTGCCAGTTTGATTGAAGAACTGTAATCCGAGCTCTCGATTTCCTTAGACTTGTGTTTATTGGAATTTAAGTTGGGAGCTCGGGTTTCTGATTCAGAGATTAATTTGGGGGTTTTTCTTTTCTCGGTTGTTCTTTTTTTTTGTTCTTGTTTATAAGATTGCTATAAAATAGTTAAGACGTTCTGACTTAAGTCATAAGAGGGCGTGGGATATCGTAAGAGAACTCGCAATTGTAATTGTAATTGTAATTTTCTTAGTGTGAACTGTAATTCTAACAGCAATTGTATTAATAGCTCAACGTCTGATTGCTGAGGATACTTAGTTTCAGCTGTTTGGTGCTGGAGGAGGGGAGAGTTGTCAAGGACAAGGATAAGGACAAAGTTATTCTAAGTACAAACGTGACTTGGTTTGGTCTGTGTTAACCCAGTAAGTGCTGTTTTTTCTTTTTTTGGTTAGGTATGTGATATACTGATATTTTCAATAGTAAGACAGTTAGTTATTAAGTAAGCTTTTTACACATATAGACAACTCCTAGTTCATAGATAGAGTGATAATTATATATATAAAATAAATATATATATTCAGTATATTTAATAGAGATACAATATATACTTTAGATATTTAAGAATATTTTATATAAGATTTACTGATATAGAGTGATTGATGTGGTGATGCACAAATTTTCTTCTTAGATTTTTTGGATTTAGCAGTGTTTTGATATATGAATAGTCAGAAGATATATAACTGATATATAATTGCATAACTAGTGTAAGAAGGGAATAAGAGGTAAGGAAAGGAAAAAGGAGAAATTGATTTTTTTTTGTTTGTTTGTTTCTGATTAGGAATAACAACAGTTTTACTTATTAATCTTAAATAGCTACTTAAGTAGTTAGCTTCTAAGATAGTTATTTGAGGAGAGTAATGGCGACAAAAGTGAAAAGGTCAACCAGACACAGAAGTACTTCACTTGAAGACATCCAAGAAAACCCTACCACTAATAAGGAAGTGTTGCAAGAATTTCGGAAATTTGGCAATGAGTTTAGATTAGAGATGAAGACTTATATGAGAGAATTGAAAGAAGAAATAAATCAAGATATTCGAAAGGAACTTGGAGAATTAAAAGTAACAGAAGAACTGAAAGAAATGAAAGATAAGATTTTAGATATTACAAAGGAAATTACACAAATCGGTAATAGTACGAAATCTCTTCAATCCAAAGTTAATTCGGTGGAGCAACAGTTAGAGGTAACAGAGGAGAGGGTGGACAAAGAGATATCTAAGCTAAAAGTGGACACAGATGTACGTGCACGTTCCAAGTGTTTGAAGATACGTGGCATTAGAGAACATCCTCGTGAGAATCTTGCTGAAACGGTGGTTCCGATTCTGGCAGAGTTCATAGGTTGGGAAGTTGCTCAGTTGGATCTGGAGGTGGATAAAATCTACCGGGTAAACTCGGCGGTGGCAACAAGACAACATTTACCGAGGGACATCGCCATACACTTCATAAGAGAGAGGGTTAGAGATCTAGTGATTCAACAGAGTTACAGGAATCGAATCTCAGTTGAAGGCTCAGAAATCACTATTTTAAAGGACTTTCCGTATGAGGTGTTGCTTAAAGGGAAAAATTATAAGGATTTGATGCAAGCTTTGCGAGAGAGACAAATCAGGTATAAATGGGCAAGAGAGGAGGGAATAATTTTCTCCTACAAATTTAGAAGATACGTTATAGACACCACGGAAAAAGCTGAAGAATTTTTAAAGAAACTGCACCAAGAGGACGGGCCAGACACTTCTTACGAGAGGAGATACTCTAGAGAAACATCGGGATCTCAAGAAAAAACCAAAAACCATCTTCAATTGAGCTTTCACAATGAAAAAGATGAAACAGATCTGATTAACATAGGGGAGGAACCGAGCTTGATTCCCCCGAAAGAAATTGCACTTCTACATGGAGAAGCGGAACGTGGGCTGAAAGCTCTCCAACAGATTGTGACAACATTGAAGTAGAAATAAGTGTCTTTTTTTTCTTTTCTTTTTTTTTCTTTTTTAGTTGTGTCCCGTGGTTAGCACAATATGAGAGATGTGTCTATGTGTTCTTGGAATGTTAACGGTATGAATGGCCCAGTTAAAGGAAAAGGGTATTTAACTTTCTAGGAAAATTGAATGTGGAAATAGTTTGTCTGCAAGAAACCCATATATTGGAAGGGAAAGTGAATTACTTACAGAATAATAAATTAGGAGTGTGCTATACAACCTGTAATCAAAATCAGAAGAGGAATGGTGTGGTAATATATGTTAAGTCTAAGATTCAATCAAAATTAGTTCATAAGGATAGTAAGGGTCAGTTTATTGCTGTTGAGTTAAATTGGAAAAATGATAAAATATTAATAATTGGTATATATGCTCCCTTAGTAAATAAACAGAAGTTTTACGAGAAGGTTTTAAATTTTATATTACAATCGGACTATCAAAAAATAATTTGTATGGGAGACTGGAATGGGGTTGTAGATGCTAAATTAGACAGAAAGCAATCTGTTCAAAAAAGTGGTTTTAAACATGGAAATTTACCTAAAGATGTTAAAGAAGGTTTTCAGTCGTTAAATTTAGTTGATGTGTGGAGGTTAAAACATGGAATTCAATGAGACTTTACTTTTTATTCGGCATACCATCGAAGTTGGTCTCGTATTGATATGATTTAGGCAACTAAAAGTTTAGTAAGTATAGTTGATGATATTCAAATTTTACCTAGATTAATCTCTGATCATTCACCAATAGTGCTGAAATTTACTCATACCCCGAGAAGCTATAATTGGAGGTTTAATGAAGCTTTGTTAAAAGATGTTGAATTTATAGAAGAGCTTAAGCAAGAAATTAAAATTTTTTTTAAAGATAACTTAAATAAAGGAACTAAAATAGCTATAGTTTGGGATACTATGAAGGCTTATAGTAGGGGAATTTTGATGAAAAAAGAATATATATTGAGAAAACAAAGGAAGGCTAAGGAGGATAAACTTCAAATGCTTTTGAAAGAAAAAGAGAGAGATCTGAAGGCAAACCCGGCTAATAAGAAAGCTCAAAGGGAAACTCAAATAATTCGTGCTCAAATAACCACCTTAAATCTACAAGAATTAGAAGCCAACTCTAAGTATCTTAAACAAAAGGAATTTGAATTTGGGAATAAAACCTCCAAGTGGTTGGCATACAAATTACGTAAGAGAAAAGAACATAATTATATAACCCAGATTAAAAAGGAAGATCAATTGATTACTGAGCAAGAACAAATAGTTTCAAATTTTAAAAAATAAATTTCGAAATTATATTCTAAGGACAGCTTTGACTTTAAGGAACTCGAAAACATAAAAAATTATTTAGATAAGGAAAAAATACCTCGGATACCAGAGGAAATGAGGATTGGGTTAAATCAGAAAATATCATTACAAGAGGTGAAGATGGTAATTAGAAATCTAAAATTAGGGAAAGCCCCAGGGGACAGATGGATATACGGCAATATTCTATAAAATTTTTGAAGAAGAATTGGTGGGCCCCTTTTTGGAACTTGTTAATCAGAATGGAAATATGGATATTCCTCCCTCATGGAAGGAAGCAAATATAGTTTTGATTCCGAAAGAGGGAAAAGACAAATTGGATATGAATAATTACAGACCCATTTCTTTGTTAAATTCAGACTATAAGATTTTTACTATGATTTTAGCGAATAGATTGAAAAAAATATTAAGTGACTGGATACATTCTGATCAGTCTGGTTTTTTACCTAAAAGACAGTTAAAAGACAACATTAGGATGTTGATGAATATAATTGAATATTATGAATATGTTCCACGAGAACTGGCACTTCTCTTTATAGATGTGGAAAAGGCATTTGATAATCTTAATTGAAGTTTTATGAAAGAAGTTTTGAAAAATTTAAATATGGGTGAAAATTTTAACAATTGGATAAATTCTATTTATACTTCTCAAAGTGCATTTATTATAATCAATGGGGTAAAATCAGGTAAAATTGCAGTAGAAAAGGGTACTAGACAGGGCTGTCCACTATCCCCACTTTTATTTATCTTAACATTGGAGATACTAATTAGAAAGATTCGAGAAACTTCGGAGATTAAGGGATGCCAAATTCAAGCGGAGGTTTACAAGGTAAGAGCCTATGCGGATGATTTGCTTATAATATTAAATGAGCCAACTAAAAGTATAGTTAAATTGTTTCAAATTTTGGAAGAATTTGGGGAATTAGCTGGATTTAAGGTGAATAGGAAAAAGTCTGTGATATTAACTAAGATATGGAGAAGGACGTACAAAGAGAATTGGAACTAGTTTCAAACATTAAAATAGGTCAAAGCATTAAGTACTTGAGTATTAATTTTACAAATAAAAATGCAGATTTGGTAAACAACAATTATAATTCAACTTGGAAGCATATTGAAAAGAAATTAAATATATGGGCTAAATTGAAATTGTCATTATTAGGGTGGATAGCCGCGATAAAAAAGAGTGTCCTCCCAAAAATCTTATTCATATTTCAAAATTTACCGATATTGAAAGACGAAAAAATTCTTGAAGATTGGAGGAAGAAAATTATTAGTTTTTTATGGCAAGGGAAGAGGCCTCGTATTAGGGAATTAGTTCTGATTGATAGTAAAGATAGAGGTGGTTTAGGTTTACCTAGTTTTAAACTTTATTACAGATCATGTGCTTTGAATTGGGTTATAGATTGGATTAGTTTGGAGAATAAAAGATTATTAATTTTGGAGGGAGCCCCTAATAAATTTGGATGGCATGGGTATCTTTGGTACAAGAAAGCCTCAGAAGATAAGGAATTCTCTAAGCATATAATTAGGTGGAGTTTATTGAGGGTCTGGAACAATTATAAGAAAATATTCTATTTAAAAAAGCCAAGATTGGTTTCATTACAAGAAGCTCTTTTTAAGGATTTACTTATCAGTAATGATGATGACTGTCTGACATATGAAAATATATTATTTAGGTGTAGAGGTAGAGATGAATTGAAGTCACTAGGTGAGTTGAAGGATATGGGTTTTGGTGGTAACTGGTTCCATCACAGAATTATTTATGAAACATTTAAAAAAGATCGGGATGGTGTAGGAATACAAGATAGGGGTATGGCTGATAAGGAATTAGATATAAGAAATTTAATTGGTCAGGGTCACATTATGGGCAAAATTTATCAAATTTTGTTAAAATTGGAAACTGAACGGATAGTAATTAAGGACCATATGATTAAATGGGCAAGTGATATCGGTCATTCTATTGATTTGAATGAATGGAAGAAAGCGTGGAATACCAATATAAAATTTACTAGAAGTGTTAATTTGAAAGAAAACTATTATAAAATGTTATATCGTTGGTATATCGCTCCTCAAAAAATTGCTAAGATAGATAAAAATTATTCTAATAGGTGTTGGAAATGTAGGGAAGAATTAGGAACATTATATCATATTTGGTGAGAATGTCGATGGGCAAAAAAGTACTGGAATCAAATACATTCCGTAATTAAGGGTTTATTACAGGTGGATCTTAAATTTAGTCCAAAATTATACCTTTTGAATATGTTAGATGATTGTAATATAAATTATCAGAAACATTATAATAGAATTTTGTTATATATGGTGACGGCTGCAAGAATGGTGTACGCCCAATATTGGAAGAGGCAAGAAATACCGGTTCTAGATCAGTGGACAATGAAGTTATACGAGATGTATCAGATGGATGTATTAACTGCGTTGATTGATATTACGACTGATAAGGATAAAGTTGAAAATGAATGGTCTATGGTGACCCAAATGTGGTTTGGGCAGTGGAAAGGGGTTTATATAGGTTGAGAAGATCTATGAAGATTTGTATGTTGGGTGTAGGTTTTTTTTTATGCTAGTTTATTCTTTCCTTGTTATTTAATATATGTACATTTGTTATGTAATATGTATATAGTTGATTAATAAAGATGGAAAAAAGGGAGAGAGAAAAAAGATGGAACCATGGCAATCAAAGTGGTAACAAAGTGCTATGAGGTGTGGTCTAAAAGGGCTCATAGATATGTACACCTGTGGGCAATGACTTGTTTATAAAAGTAAAATCTATATAGCATTTAGTACAGCCAGCATGGTGTAGTGGTTTATAGTGGTTTGTAGTTGAGCAATTCCATGCTCAACCATGGAAACCTACCAGATGAACTTAGGTAAGTCATACTGTCTCATCTCAGAGGAAGGCAAAAGAAACCCACACTGAACAAATTTTGCCAAGAAAACCCTGTGATGGGTTTTGGCTTGGGGCTGCCATAATTTGGGAATGATTTGAAGGTGCAAAACAACAGAATAGCATTTAGTGTAGAAGGCCAGCGTGATGTAGTGGTTAGAACATTTGACTAGGAAAGGAATCTAAGAGACAAAGGTTCAAATCCCTGCTTGGCCATAGAAACTCACTGGGCAAGTTATAACACTCTCTCAGCCTCAGAGGAAGGCAAAAGCACACCACACTGAAGAAATCTTGCCAAGCAATCCCTATGATAAGGTCAACTGTGGATCACCATACATTGGAAACAACTTGAATGCGCACACAAGAACATTTAGTGCATATTATGTATTTCTGTAAGTTAGGATAAATATTGCAAATTTTTAAAAATGGCAAACAAAGGGAAGGCAGAGATCTTTTGGAACAGAGAAGCAGCTAGCAGGAAAAGAGTTAGGTAATTCTCCCTTCATCACTTCCCTGCTCCATATTGGAACTTTTTTTATCCATTGAGCTTTTGCCTGTCCACTATAAGCCTCACTGATGATACTGACCAGGTGTAATTATGCATTAGATTATGGTCATTGTTTTGCTACTCTTCCCCCAAATGAAGGTGCTGATTAAAAACTGTAATTTTTTTGATCACCAAGCAATCAGTTAAAGCCTGCAACAATCCATGGAAAGGTTCTTTTTACTAAATTCTCCACCACAGGGAAGCTAGCGTGAGTGTCTTGGCTGAGGTCATGTAAGACGCTGAAGATGGAAAACAGAGTGAAATGTAAACCTTATTAGATGACTGGCATCTGCTCTCATCATAAGTCAAGTACAAGGCTTGGATACTGAAAGCACGCAGCAGCTAAAATAGAAAGAGCTCTTATTAAAGAAGGCAGCACACACATTTTATGCTCCAATGCTGCTTTGACAGCCCATCTCTCATTACAGTTATCACAGGTCCTCTCTCTACATTTCTTCCTCCTCTTAAGTTTCTGAATAGGCACTATTTAAACAATTGTAGAATGCGGCTCCTGTGTAAAAGTGGGGAAAATCAGTTGATTTTGAGAGACTCTTGATCTATGTGCTCAGAGTCAGTCCTGCATGGCAAGCTCAGTGTAATCACTGCTAAAATTCTCTGTCATTTTATATACAGACTAGAGTGCCCATACACTGCCAGGATGGAAACTGGAGGTGGGGGTCACCGTGGCATTTAACTGCACAAAAGCCTAAATCCATTATAACATCAATAAAGGAAATCAGTGAGCTAAGCAAAGATCCCTAGCATAAGCTGTATTACCTTATAACCCCAACTGTTGCAATTTAGCAGGGACAGTCCTGGTTAATCCTCTGTCATCCCACTTTTTCAGCGGCTTTAAAAATGTCCCAGTATCCTTCTCCTCCTCCCACTTCCCCCCTTTGTCTTCAGCTTACTTCAGTTGCTGAAAACTGAGGCCATTTCTGCACTACACTGTTATAGTGCTATTATTCCACTTTCAACATCCTATGGAATCCTATTTGGGGAGGGGCATTTAGAATTCTCAGCCAGAGAGCTCTTTGGCCTCAGTAAATTACAAACCCCAGAATTCCAAAGGATGTTGAAAGTGGAATAATAGCACTATAACAAAGTAGTACAGAATTGGCCTGCGTCCAGTGCAAAATTTTATACTCAGTTAACTCTCCAGGCAGAGCAGGGAGGAGAGAGTGGAGTTTTGCACTTCCCAGTAAATCAAGGCTAAAGCAAACTGCCACAGCTTCTCCTGTTCTGTGGCCATTTCCACATGGGGTTTTTAAAACGGGGCAGAGTGTCCTCCAGGGAGGATGTCTGCACCTGGGAGTGGACTGGGTCGGACCTACTTAATGTAGATCTGCACCCCAGCCCGCTCCGGAACGACCCCAAGTGGTTGTCCAGTGTGCCTTTGAAAGACCACTAAAAACAAGTCTTTCAAAAGCACAGAGTGCACCACTATGAGCCTGCTCCCTTATGCAGATTCGCAGGCTCGCATTGGTGCGAGCCTGCGATCTGCTGGGGGCAGGCTTTAGGCTGGCAAGCTTCAGCAATTGGTCAAGACCAAGAGCCACCATTTTCATCCCTGGAGGAGTGCAGAGTGGCGGCCACGCGCTGCTCCGGAGAAGCATGGACCGAACTGGGGAGCCCAAAAGTCCAGTGAGTAGCATCACGGGGCGATTCCCTCATCCTGTGCAGAAATGGCCTGTGTGTTGTCCGTCAAAAAAAAAACAAAAAAAAACCTTTCACCATCTTGACCACACTGAGATGTTGCTTACCCACACATGTAGCTACATTCACCTGTGAAATGTTGGAGGGCATGTAGTACATGCTTTTGTGGCACCAAGGCATGCTTGTCTAGTCTCCATCGATGGTGCCTCTACAAGGATATCCACTGAACATCTGTTGTTTTCTGTTACTACATAACCTTTCCAGGTTCTGGGATGGCTTACACATAACATGAAACCGTGGTTTGGCAAGTCCTATGTGCTTCAAGTGGAGTGCCATGAAGTTCTATCCTGGGGCCAATGTTCTTCAATATTTTTATCAAGGATTTAGATAATGGAGTGGAGGGAGTCCTTATCAGATTTGTGGGGATACAAAATCTGCCCTCCTATTCTGTTGTCAATCTATGGAGTATGTTAATTCTTTATTTTTGGTATCTCTGTAGTTATTGTATTGGGCACCACCTTTTTACACTATATGCCTGATTATGAGATGCAAAAGTGGGCTCCTTGGGAAGCTGAACAAAAGGTGCAAGGGGCACTGAGGCTGCCCATCCTTGACTCCAATTACTATGACCCCAGCAAGATTTTGCCGCCCCTCAAAGATGAGGAATGTGCACCTTAGTGTCTGTCCGTGTGCTGAGAATAAATCTGAGATCACAAAAACAAAAAACAAACAAACAAAAAACAACCCTGCACTCCCAGATAGAAAACTGGGAGGGGGAGCTAACACATTGGAAGACAGGAACAGAATTCAAAAGGACCCTGATAAACTAGAAAACTGGGATGGAATTAATACAATGAAATTCAACAGAAAGAAATGCAAAATTCTAAATTTAGGCCACAAAAGCCAAATGCACAGGTATAGGATGGGAGATATTTGGCTCTGTAGCACCACATGTAAAAAGGAAGTTGAGATTCTTGTTGATCGTAAGTTGACCATGAGCCAGCAGTGTGATGCTGCAGCAAGGAAGGCAAATGCTATCTTAGCCTGTATTAATAGAACCATAGTTTTCAAATCAAGAGGAGTAACAGTCCTACTATATTCTATGCTGGTCAGGGCTCATCTAGAGTACTGTGTTCAGTTCTGGGCACCTCATTTTAACAAGGAGATAGACAGGTTGGAATGAGGTTCACAAGGCAACAAGGATGATAAGTATGGACAACAAAACGTATGAGGAGAGATTGAAGGAATTGGACATTTTCAGTTTGGTGACTGAGGGGTGATATGATTGTATTCTTTAAATACTTCAAGGGCTTCAACAAAGGAGGGTGCAGGTTTGTTCTCTGCTGCCTCAGAAAGTAGAACTAGGTTTAATGATTTGAAGTTCCAGGTGAGTAGATTTCAACTGAACATCAGAAAGAACTTCTTGACAATGAGAGCAACTCACCATTGGAACCAATTACCTAGAGAGGTGGTGGGGTCTTCTTCTCTGGATGTTTTCAAAAAGAGACTGGGGACGCTCTAGGGAGATCCTGAACTGAGCAGGGGGTTGGCCCTGATGACCCATAAGATCCCTACCAACTTGATGATTCTGTGATCCTATGCTCATAAGATGCTTCCTCCTCTCCTCACACATTGCAAATAATTACTTTGTTTTCTGATTCATGGTAAACCATAGTTTGTTTGTCCCTTATATCTGAACCTTAAAAAATAAGATTGCTTACCCATGAACCTAGTAAATCAGGATGGTAAACCAAGGTTTGATCCTGATGAGATGAACTGCTTTACAGGACAAATACAATTTAGGCCATTTCTGCCCTACACTGTTAAAGTCCTATTATTCCACTTTCAACATCTTGTGGAATTCTGGGCTTTGTAGTTTACTGAGGCCAAAGAGATCTCTGGCTGGGAATTCTAAGTGCCCCTGCCTAAATTGTAAACTGCAGGATTACATGGGATGTTTGTTACCCTGTTTACTGGGGATCCCGAGAGGGACACCTATATGTGCTCTCAATTAACTAAGTTTGGGGAAATTAGCTAAGAGCACAAGTTAGCAATGCGAGAGGCAGGGCAATGCAGCGGAATCTTTTACCCAATGTCTATGGGGTCAGGCCAAGCCAAGGAGCACACCAAGTTATAAGAATAATTGAGATTTTATTAAATAAAGACACACAGGCCCTTTTCGCACGGGCCTTTGCACGCGCGATAGCCCCGTGAGCCTAGCGGGAGTGGGAGCGTCGCTCCGCACGACGCACTCCCACTTCCGCCCGGCTCACGGGGCTGAAGCGACGCGAGCGCGGGTTTTTTGATTTTCACGTACAAGCGAAAATCACCCCGCGCTCGCGCAACGCTCCCGGAGCCCACCCGCACTTACCTTTCGTGCGGAGCCTCCGGGAGCCGGCCGGGTCACGCTTCCTTCCCTCCGCCCCTGCGGAAGGAAGGAGTGGGGTGGGGAGGTAGCGCGATGGACGCGCCGCCCGCTTCGCGCGAGCACGGGGGGGACGCGACGCTGCCCGCTTCGCGTGCGCGGGGGGGAGGAATCCGGCGCGGGGGGAGGAATCCGGCACGCGCGGGGGGGGGGAATCCGGCGCGACATCGCCCGCTTCGCGCGCGCGCGTGGGGTGGGAATCCGGCGCGAGGTCTCCCGCTTCGCACGGGGCGGAGGGCGGCTTGCGCGGCAAGCCTCCTTCGCTGCCACTTCCCCGCTGGTTCCTTCGCCTGTGGAAGGAAGGAGGGGGAAGCGGCAGCCTCCCGGACGAGCCTTCTTGCGCTTGCCGGCCTCCCCCGCTTGCGCTAGAAGCCTCAGTGCAGAAAGGGCCACAGTGTATGCAACACACACAATCACCCAAGTAACTAAGGAAAGTAAAGGTTGGAGTGGTATAGAGAGATTTTGAGAGGGATTGTTGAATTGGGTGATACGAAACCTGTCCTGAAACCTGGAAGAATAGAGAGCGATGCTGGGGTTCGATGTGGCTCAGCGCGTGGAGCTGAGGGGAAGCTCGCCAAGCAAAGTGGCAGCAAGGTGGTCTGGAACTTGGGAGCGATCCGAGGAAGGTCTCGGAATCAGGGGTTTTTATAGGGAGAAATGTAACTGCAGGCAATTCCATACTTGGAGAAAACAATGAGTTTTGGGCATGAGACAAAGCTTTGGAAAGGTCAAAATTTAGCATGACTGTGTTAGGTCCGAATTAACAAAGAGGTAGACAGTATGCAAATGCTCAGTGCTTGGCAGTTGAGTATTCAGGTTGCCAAGTTGCCTGCTCGGGGCAGGGAGTCCTTTATAAACAGCGTGCGTACATAATGAGGGTGTTTGCAGAGAGGTCTCCTAAAGCGGTGATCTGGCTATTTCTGGCCTGCCTGTATTGTCTTGGGATATTGCAGCGTTTGATGGCCGAGCCTAGTTCTGTGCTTGTCCGGGGGCCTCACAAACACGTGGAGAGGGGTGGTGGAAGAGAGCCAAATTATTGATATCAAAATGATATCTTTATGTTATCTCCAAGGAGGCCTAACCTGCAGTAACATGTTGAAAAGTGAAATAACAGCACTATAACAATGGCCCTTTTTGCACAGCATTTGCCATGTGAAAGGGCCCCTGGAGCATCGTGCGACTGCGAGGAGCAGTCCACACAATACACTCGCAATCATGCAACGCTCCGGGGGCTGGCAGGCGCCGATTGCGCACTATTTCATTTTCGGCTTTGAGCCAAAAATGGTGCATGATCGCACATCGCTCTGGGGCCCCGCACGCACTTGCCATGCGTGCAGAGCACTGGACCTGTGGCACTCACGCTTCCTGCCCCAGCGCAGCCTGGGAAAATCTCAGGCTGCACTGTGGAAGGAAGAGGAGGGGCTCTCATGCTACCTGCTTGTGAGCAGGCAGCAGCTGCAGAGCTGAAGCAACGGGGATGCGAGAGCCTCTCGCAAGAGGCTGCTTGTGAGATCCCTACACCCCAGCTCTGCAAAAGGGTGAGTTGCAGAAAGGGCCAATGTAGTGTGGAAATAGCCTAGGGTCATTTCCGCACTACAGAGTTAAAGTGCTACTATTCCACTTTCAACACCCTGTGGAATTCTGGAGTTTGTAGTTTACTGAGACCAAAGAGCTCCTTGGCTGAGAATTCGAAGTGCCCTTCCCTAAACTACAAACCCCAGAATTCCATAGGAGGTTGATAGTGGAATAGCAGCATTTTAACACTGTAATGCGGAAATGGTGTAGGAGACAACTCATTAAATGGAGTGTGTGAGGAGAGGTGGGAGTAGGAAAATCTGACAGAACTTGTTCCCAGAGTGCCAAACCATGGTTGATAGCTGTAAGTTGATAGCTAGTGACCATTTGGCCTCCAATTTCTACAAATCATAGGACTTTAATGAGGTATAACAACTGTTGAAAGGCTTAGAAGCATCTCCCACAAACACAGAATAAATGATTCTCCTTTCCTCAGCACTTGAAAAATGTACAACTTAAGACTTTTTGGAACTCAGCCATCCATGTAGGGGACAATACAAAGGTCTTCTTCAGAAAAAAAAAGCGCAAAGTTGGAAATTTGTTTTCCAGGATCCACTGGGCCCCAGTGGATCCTGTCCTGCCCTTTCTTGATATTAGATACTGTCCTGCCCTTTCCTGAAATTAGATACTTGTCTCTGTCACATTACTATTTTAGAAACTTCTCACCAAAACATAATAGAAAAATGTCAAAATCATACATACTACAAAATTTCTGATAAATAAAAAAGCTGCAAGGATTGTTATGAAAGTATTTTAAGGCATTTTGGAGGATGAAATTCTTGGTATACCTCATCAAAGAATGTTGTTTTAAGTCTCAGTATTAATAACAGCTGACATTTGAAAAGGCCTTAGGTTTGGGTTGGTTTGAAATGAAGGCCTTGCATAATAAGTGATCATGAAATTTTAGACTTCATATGTGAGAAAATAAGTGATTAAATATATCTCCGCCTCAGCAGTGATTAGATTCAGTACCAGTGTTCTTAATTTTGCACTAAGAATTAACAAAATGTCATATACGAAACATCCAGTGTAATTATCTGCTGACGTGCTGCAGTGCAGGTCTTGGGAAAATAACTTTTTTTTATTATAGAATAATTAGTATAACGATACAAATAACAGTCTCATTTGTAATGTGGCCAACATAAAATGCAAAGGTTTAAACATATGGCTGAAATTCTTGGTTCCCCTGAATTCAGTAAATCTTCCAAACAGTACAATCTTATACAGTACGTGCTTATTCCAGAACAAGTCCCAGATATCTCAGGGGGGCTTATTCTTATGCATGTAAGCACAAGGTTGTTTTGGATTATAACTCCCAGAATCTCCAGCCAGCATGGTTGTTGCAGTTTAGGAATTGTAGTCCAGAAAAGCAACTTTTCCAAGCTGTGTACATCAAATTCAGAAGCCACTGGCCCAGCACTGGTTTATTTGGTTTATTTTGAAAGTACTAACTGCTGGTTTGGCAAAGCCTTAATTTCTTTCTCAAACTCTAAACACTAGGAGATATCCATCACAGTAAAAGAACCTAAAAGCTATTAACAGCATACAGTAGAACTGGTTGCAGTTCTTTCTTTCTCTTTCCATCCTTTCTTGTTCTCCTGCTACTGATAGATCTTTTACTGTTATATATGAAGTGTTTCAACACTGTGAGTACAGCAATTGCTCTTGAAACCTTAGCACCATTTGTGGTTTAAAACAAAACAAGCCCTTTTCAGAAATGCTGATCTTTCCTCTTTCAGAATGCCAAAAGAGAACATTCTTTATATAACTTTCATTCTTTATAGCAGCCATAGATGAATTTTCTACCTTAAGTACCATCCAAGTGCCTCATGGACTACCCTAAATGGCAGCCTTCTCCCCAAAGAAAGAACACCTATGTCCACTTCTAGTCTGGAAAATTGTTAATTGGGATGTTAAACTGTGGATGCGTGCATAGTACAATCTGTTTAAAGGCAATGCCATTCCTGAAGGCTTCCAGGAACAGCAATTTAATTTAGTATCGTGTAAATACAAAAGTGTGGGTAAGGGTGGAAGGGCCAGGGGAGACAAAAATAGCTCTGGAGGTTCACTTGGACCCTAGGCTACACTTTGGCATTCACTTCCTTAGAGCCTTCACACACTGCTTAATTATAGGGCTTCAACTGGATGGCTACATCCTATGGAATCTTAAGATTTGTAGTTTGGTGAGCCACTATAGATCTCTTGCAGATAAATGGCCCCTAGACTCAACTCCAGACTGGACTTAGTAACCTAGCTATTTTTAAAAAACAATTTTTTAAGATAGATTTTTGCTGAACCAAAAAAGGTCTCCATTATGCCCTGGCTGACATCATCAGCAATGCATCCAGATTGGAATGTCTCCCCCATGCCCGAGACCCCCCTTGTTGTAAATACTAAGGACTCATTTGCCCTGGAATATTATAGTTCCATAAATGATCTCAACTATGGCTATTTCCGCAACTCATCTTTTTGGAGAGCTGGGATGTGGGGATCGCATGAGCAGCCTCTTGTGAGAGGCTCTCACATCCCCGTTGCTTCAGCTCCGCAGCTGCTGCCTGCTTGCAAGCGGGTAGCGCGAGAGCCCCTCCTCTTCCTTCCACAGTGCAGCCTGGGATTTTCCCAGGCTGCACTGGGGCAGGAAGCACGAGCGCCAGGGCTCCAGAGCTCTGCACACACAGCAAGTGCATGAGGGGCCCTGGAGCGATGCGCAATCACACACCATTTTTGGCTCAAAGCCAAAAATGAAATAGAGCACGATCGGCACCTGCCAGCGCCTGGAGTGTCGTGCAATTGCGAGTGCGTTGTGTGGACTACTCCTCGCAGTCACGCAACACTCCAGGGGCCCTTTCTCATGGCAAATGCCATGCAAAAAGGGCCTTTATC
Organism: Ctenosaura bakeri; assembly: GCA_948474755.1. NCBI lineage: Eukaryota > Metazoa > Chordata > Lepidosauria > Squamata > Iguanidae > Ctenosaura > Ctenosaura bakeri. The sequence goes on along the minus strand of CAOLHI010001436.1, from coordinate 50,069 downwards.
AAAGGTGGAAGGAGCAATAGGACATGTAGGAAAGGATGGAGGCCTCATTAACTAAATGCATTCTTTTCTACTGTCTTTGGGGAGATCTCCTAAATGTCTCTTTAATTGTTAATAAGTCTAAACATCTATTTCAATTGCATTTTTGTTATAAGGGTAGATTTTTCACGAGTACCCTGCAATTACTCTTTTGAGTTTTGAAGAGAAGATGTGTGCATTTTTGAAAATGCCATTTCTCATTTACTCTCACCAAACCCCTTTGCTTGTTTCCCTTTATTTTATTTATAATCTCATCTTCTCACCCTGACACTTACACACTTCTTCACTATGGCCCTTTCCGCACCTTACCTCTTTCCGGCATGGGGATCACGTGAGCAGCCTCTTGCAAGAGGCTCTTGCATCCCCGCTGCTTTGGCTCCACAGTTGTTGCCTGCTGGCCATCAGGCAGCGTTAGGGCTCTGCCTCTTCCTTCCACAGCGCAGCCAGGCATTTTCCCAGGCTGCGCTGGGGGAGGAAGCGCGAGAGCCCCATCTCTGGAGGCTCCACATGCATGGTAAGTGCATGTGGGGCCCCAGAGTGATGCACGATCACACACCATTTTCAGCTACAAGCCAAAAATGAAATAGTGCACGATTGGTGCCTCTCAGCCCCAGCAGTGTCGCGCGACTGCGAGGGCATCATCTGAAATGCTCCTTGCAATCGCGCAATGCTCCGGAGATCCTTTCACATGGCAAATGCTGTGCAAAAAGAGCTTATCTTACTTGAACAGGAGGACAGAAGAATATATAATTAGTATGTACCTTTGAAAAATCCAAAACTTATTGTTGTGCCTGAACTTGTGCATTGTGTTTTGTATTCATCTCCTTATGCCAGACCTCATTTCTTGGCTGACTACAGCTAGACTTTTATATTTCCTATTATTTTCAAAAATCTGTTTTATAAAGCTAGGCTTTATTGCGTTTGACCAAAAGCTATCACAGTTTAGTAGGTAGTGTAACAAAAATAATCTATAATAAAAGAAAAGAAAATTCATTCTACTTTTGAACCACTTTGGAACTGCAGCAGACTTTCTATATAGCAGATGTATAGACAATCCTTTTAAAACTGATGACGAGCTTTAAAAACCACTAATAAAATAAGTATATAGTTCCCTGGCAGCCACAGCACATAATACTACCATATAGTTAGTGTAACTTCATTATCTTTCAAGAATTGCACCACTGAGTCCTGTGGAATTTTGTTTGGGTACTGCAAGGGAGTATTTAACAGAAATGTTCTCCTTGGACTTTCATATAAGGACCAGATCAATAAGTAATGTATGAGATCTTTTACTTGAATAAAGCCAAATATCTGTATTTAAGACCCACAGTGAGCAGCCGATCAGTGGGAAATGTTTAATCAGACCATCTAAAATGCAATGATAGGGGTATTTTAGTGGCAAGCTCATGATGCTACATATTGTAGGCCATTTCCACACTACACTCTTATAGCGTGATGATTCCTCCTTCAACATCCTGTGGAATCCTGGGGTTTGCAGTTTAGGGAGGGGCCAGCTAGCCCCTTTCTAAACTGCAAACCTCAGGATTCCATAGGATGTTGAAAGTGGAATCATCATGCTATAAGAGTGTAGTGTGGAAATGGCCGTAATCTATTATTTAGCTCTACACCCTTTGGTATCATGATGGGAGATTAGTTAAATAATGAAATCTAAGATCCTATTGCTAAGCGAAAAATATGTACTCAGTTCCAGAGTTAACACCAATTTTTGCCTCCTCTTCAATTGACATTGTGTGGGCTGCCTATGAAGAAAAGGCCATGCAGTGTTAAAGGAGAGAAAATGGGGATGTGGTGGAAGAGTTTGCACATGAACCTGTCTCTTGGGAAATCCATTTTAAATGAATAAATCCAAAGCAAAGACTAGCATCTCTGAATATTTCAAAGTCACTAGAAATATATGTATATTACATTTTTTTCTTTGTGTTTGCTCTTCAATATTTTTTTTCTTACACTTGTGAATTTTTATTCCATATTCCTTTAAAAGCTGTTACCAATATGAAGCAAAATTACTGATACTACTTTGTTTATTTCCTAATTTTTACTATGTTCTTTTTGTCAGCTAACAAACATATAAGTATCCCCCTATAATATTTGCTCGGAAATACATTTAACTGAGTATGATTAATTCACTTATAGACTAGAGTTCTACAGCATGATTCCTCTACATTTAGGTTGAAGTCTGTGGTGTAGTGATTTAAATATTGGACTACAGCTCTAGTTTGAATCCCCGCTCAGCAATGGAAACGTGCTGGATGACCTTGGGCAAGTCATACTCACATTTCTTCACTACACTCTTATAGTGCTATTATTTTATTTTCAACATTGTATGGAATCCTGGGGTTCGCAGTTTAGGGAGGGGCATTTAGAGGGCCTCAGTAAACTACAAAGCCCAGAATTCCACAGGATGTTGAAAGTGGAATAATAGCACTATAATAGGGTAGTGCGGAAATAGCCTAATAGTATCAAAGGAAGGCAATGGCAACCTATTTCTGAATGAATCTTGCCAAGAAAACCATGTGATAGATTCTCCTTAGGATTGCCATGTCAGAAATTATTTGAAAGCAGATAGCGATGACCACCTCTGTAACCATGTGCAAGGGAGTAACCCATTACATTCCTTTACTTCTGAGCAGACATATATAGGACTGCACTCATAAGCATTTTTCAGCCTAATCCTTTGTATACCTATTCTGGACAGATTAGAAACAAGAGGAAATGCCTCCTTGGAGTGTGGTGGAGTCTCCTTTTTTGGAGGTTTTTAAGCAGAGTCTGGATGGCCATCTATTGGGAGTGCTTTGATGTGTGTTCCTGCATAGCAGGGGGTTGGACTGGATGGCCCCTGGAGTCTCTTCCAACTCTATGATTCTACAAAATCCATGAATGTATTTCACATATCCAGTTCCCCTTTCCATAGAATTAAATAGTAGCCATGGTCAGTGGTGGTATCAGGACTGGACTATGGCCCATGTGAAAAGGAGATATATTTATTTTATTAATTTATACTTCACTTTTCTCCCGTCATGGAATTCAAAGCAGTTTACGATACTTTAAAATAAAAGTTTAGCTCACATCTTATTTCACAAAAGTTTTTTAAAACTTAAAAAATCTATTAAAAAGTACGTAGATTAAGAGTTTAAGATATAATTAAAATACGATTGACAAAATAACAAGATAAAAACACAACACAGTCCTCTGCCATGTGATTAAAAAATCAAAGGCCTACATAAAGAGAAAGGTCTTCGTCTGCCAGTGGAAAGCAAGCAGAGAGGAGATACAACCTTCTCCTTGTGCCTTTGTCCTGATGTAAATCACTCACCACCACCATCCATCCCATTCTGAAGTTCATGTTCATGCCAGGAGAGCAGCTCTCATTAGCACCAACAATACATTCTTTCTTCCATATGAATTATGAAATGAGGAATAAATATATTCTTTCTCCTTGGGTTAATCATGTCCCCAAAGATCTATCAGTTGGCTTATCCTTTCACTCCTTAATAAATCTTTTTGTATATGACAGGGCAGAAAAGACGATCTCTCTAAAGATTTCAGGTCCCATTAACATTGCTCTTAAAGATAATTTCCCTCTTCAATGCAATCCTATGCATTAGCCACTCAGACATAAACCCCACTGAAGCCCTATTCAAACATTCATAATGAATGCATGAGGAGGCGGAGGAAAGTATTCCTAAGTCTTCCACTATTGTTTTCTACATGCAGAGAACAACATTCTAAGAGGAGAGCCTTGGGTTTTGATTGTTCCCTTTCCAATGGGAACAGTCAAAACCCAAGGCTCATCTAACCTCATTTCCATTGTGATAAATTGGGGCAAAAGTTTGGGAATATTACTTTATTAAACAGTAACTCCTAGAATACGCAGACAAAATGGACACTGGACATTTAGGGGATTCTAGGAGTTGTCGTCCAAGAAAAAACATTTTCTAAAGCTCTGGTTTATCATGATGTCAGAATGCAGCCATTACCTCTGAACACTCAAAGTGACAGAGTCTCTAAAGATCAAGATTTTAAAACCCTACAAACAGTAAGTCTCCAGCTCTCTCTGTCTCCACAAAAGAGCTGACTCAGTGTTGACAATGAACTTTCCATTGCTCAGGGAAATTAACATTGTGATCAAAAACATGTCAGTCAGTCAGTCAGTTTTATTGTATTTGACTAAAAGCCATCACAAATTGATCAAAAACATGTGTTTGGGAATGTTATGGAAATCTGGAGTTTTTGGTCTGGCTAAATAAAAGTTTTAGTCTGATTCCATTTCCTTTTTAAAATAAATTAAAAAAAGAGCTATAACCTGGAAAATTGTGCATGCGTAGACAGTGGTGGAAAGAAGGAAGAAGGGAAGAGCTGTTATTTGGAAGCCCAGAATACCTTCATAGTGGCATGTTGGAGTGTATCATAAGATATGATCATGGAGAACAGAAGCCTGAGAAGAAGTCTGCAGATCTTTGTTATATGAGACAAACAGATCAGACCAATAGACAGAGAACTACGAGTACCTTGCTTTGGCTTTGGTTCTTTGGTAATGTGTGGAGGTGCTCCTTGGTTGTTTTTTGGAAATAAAGAATATGTTACTGCGAAGGGTAGAGAAGTCACCAAGAAGTGGAGATACCATGGTGACAGCTTTGGTGTAAAAATCAAAATAGAACAGAACAGCATGTCCTTGGGAAATCATCCCTAGTGATAATTAGAAGATAGGCTGGAAAAAGATTTGGGTTCATTGCACTGCCCTCTGCTGTGAAATTCTAGGTGGGAAATATCTACTAGGTTTACAATACTGAGAGTATTTTTAGTACAGTGGGGAATGTTTGAATATCAGAGGTTATAGTTTGAAACTTAAGGAGAACTGAGAAATGTCCATCAATCTGAAAGATAAGCTCAGTATCTAAGACTAAACATGCATATTTATAAGTAAGTCCAACATTTCCCTGTGCTATAGTTATTAAGAACAAGATATGGAATTTAGTTTTGCATCTGGACACACACTCCAAGGTCATGGATGCAAGGCTCATGTTTACTTTCAAACCAGATATTGGCAAGGGTTTGCAAGTGTGAAATAATAACATTTGTCTTCCTATATGGATTGTAATGTACCTTGAATAGAGATATAGGAGGTTATGTGTGTATTTCTCAAGAATACTACATAGTTTCTTTTTCAGTGTCTCCAACCCAGACTTTGAAAAAAAAATACTTTTCTACAGAGGTTTGAAAAGTAACCATTGCTTCTATTGATTATTCCAAAAGTGTTTCCCCAAGTGCTGTGTCAACTTCTCGGAATTTAATGGTCATCAGTGTTCAATGACTGCTCATCCCTTGCAAATAGGTATGATGGGTATGGTTGGGCCAGGACTCATCCAGACAGACAAATGGTATTGGAAGAACTCAAAGACCCAGTCCTAGACACCTGCATAATCCCTGACTTGTGTTTCCTATGGCTTCCTTGATGCTTGTGAAAGGTAAGTTAATGAATGCAGAAAAGGTTATGTGCTTAGAACTGGCATTGGATCTAATACTGGCACTGACAGTGACATTGCATTTGCACTCGCACTGGAAAAGCCTGTTTGAGGGAGAATGCTGCCATCTCCTTATGATGGTTCATCCATCATACCCAGCCAGTAGCCTCTCTCCCCTGCAAAACCACATTACCTGTAACCCTTCTTTTCTGGTTGTCTTGTCTGCACATCCTGCTGTTCCTTCAGTGACTAGGGAGACAAGGAGGAAGCTGAATTAAGGCTGGGAAAAATGAGCACGCATTGTGTGTTGCTGAGGTAGGTGGCAGTTCTCTTGACCAGAGTAGTTCCACTATTACTGGTGCCTGGCAGAAGGAACTATAAAAGATTTAGCCTTTTCATGGCCCATATAGATAGCTCTGAAACTGCAGTTAAGTGATGATGGTGAAATGTGAAAACAAAACCCAGTTCATTTTCTAGCAGTGCTATAAGAACCAGTGGCAGCTGGTGGCGTCCATATTGGAGGAGGGCTTGTGCTTACCCCCCAAAAAGCACCTTGAATGGTTCTTTTAAAGTTCAAAGATCAAGAGTAAATTTACAGATAGCTGCCAGTTCTCAGAACCATGACATTTATTGACAAAAAGACAATGCCACCTAAATCAATTTCGTCTCTTTCTAAACTCCCAGAATTTGGAAGAAGATTGAATGGATGGCTCAATATGTTGAAAACCACTGTGCTCAGTCATTATTAATTAGGAGTATCATTGCTGAGCTGTTGGTGTCTTTCATGCAATTGTAGTAATCTTTCTTTCTCACAGCAGTTGGAAGATTCTTTAAAGCTGAAACTCTGAATTTATTACTTGTTATTATCTATTTGTAGGTGAGCACCTAGTGGTGGTTCTATAATCTGTAGCATAAGATATTATATACTTGCAATATTTATGCAATGTAAATAAATTGATATTATTATGAAGGATGGTTAGATAAGAGGAGGTGGAGGACATTTTCTATGAGAAAAAAAATAATTTGTCTTGAAGCTAAAAAACAAATAAATATGGTGGTAAGGATGGTATAAATGTTTTCCACACCAAACTCTTGTCTAGTCTTTTTTTCCCCTAGTCTTATTTTTTTATGCCTCACACTTATTTTATCCTGTTCTTCTTCCAGGGAGCTCAGGCAACACACACATCCCATTCCAGTCCTCTTTATTCTCTCAAGATTTCTGTGAGGTAGGTAAGGCTGAGTGGCTCTAAAATACCAAGTGAGTTTTATGTCCAGGTAGAGTTTTATAGTTGGGTTTCCTCAACCATGCCATACCCCTACTTGAGGGATCCTTCAAAGATAAGCCAGATCTTCCTGAGCTCCATGGCATAGAAGAAGAACATACCACCCCAGTCAACCTTTGGCCCTTGAGGGAACAGTTGAGGTAGCCTCTCTCAGAAGGATGAGGAGCTTCTCTTGTGAGTCAGAGGGTGAGGCACAGCCACCTCCCAGCCTGAGAGAACAACATTGGTTCAGAATATGGGTGAGGTCTGTGGCCTCTTGAAGGATAGCTTGCCTGTGAGGAAAGACTTTGCAAGAGTGAAAGTTTCCTTGTAAACAAAGACGACCTCAGGAGGAGAACATCTGCATAAGTGCCTACAGTTGAGGACTAGGTGGGGTTTTGGGATCTCATGCTTATAAGTCTCAGCTCTGGGTAAGGAAAGTTGTTGAAAGTAGTATTTTTTGTTTAACTCCTCCATTGAGACCCAGCATGGTGTAGTGGTTTGAGTACCCCTCTCAAGACCAGGGTTTGAATTCCTGCTCAGCCATGGGAACCCACCTGGGTGACTTTAAGCAAGTCATACTCTCTTAGGCCCTTTCCATGCATGGGGCGTGAATTGGGCAGAAACGGGACTCACCGGATTTCTTCTCCGTCCGATTGAGTCCGTCGGGACGAGGAGCAGTGCGAGCTCGTCGCTCTGCACTGCTCTGGCGTCCAAAATGGCAGCTTCCGGTTGCTTGGTGGAGGCTCTCCACCAACCGGAGAAGCTCACCAGCCTAAAGCCCACCCCTGGCAGATCTGCAGGCATGCACTAGTGCGCGCCTGAAAATCTGCACCGGAGCGCGGCGACGGAGCAACACAGGGTCGCACGCTCCGTGCTTTTGAAAAACCTCTTAAAAGAGGTTTTTAAAAAGCACGCTGAGCAACCAGTTCCGGTCACTCTGGAGAGGACTGAGGTGCAGAACTACGAAAAGTAGTCCTACCCAGTCCACTCCACGGTGCAGAAGACCTCCATCAGAGGTTGCTCTGCGCCGTTTTAAGAGCCTGGTGCGGAAAGGGCCTTAGCCCTTAGCAGAGGCAAACTCCTTCTGAACAAATCTTGCCAAGAAAACCCTGTGATACATTTGCCTTAGTCTTGCCATGAGTCAGAAACACCTTGAGGGTACACAGAGTTCCTTCACTGATCTGCTGAATGCAATGCCTTTGAATTCCTGTGGTGCTTGATGTTGGACTGCTCTGTTATGTTTCCAGAGCTTTAAAAGTTACTATTAAAAGTAATTAGCTATAGCACTAAGAGCACCTCCAATATTTAGTCATCTTTACAGTCATAATTTTAATTTTTTTTAAATTTTCCTTATTTCTTAGAAATAACTGAAATAGTTATTTGTTAGTTCCTCTGAACCACCCCCAAATTACCTAAATGCTACAAGGTGCTGGCTTTTGTGGTGCCTTATCATTGCCTGATAACAGAGCCCAAGACCAGCACGTGCAAGCTCTTGAACTACATGATATGCCTCTTCTACCACTCAGTGGGGCCAAACAGTCACAATGGCAACAAATAACAGTTGCAGTTACACTGGTAGGTTACCTAACATAACTTAGCTATGTGATGGGAGGAAAGTACTATGTAGAAGTAACTTATGATTTGTTTCAGCCCAGTTTTGAATCCTGCCTTCACATTATCTTATTGTCTTACCTACAATATCTGCTTTGAGACTGAACTCTGTTTACACATTGCTGAGACTGCCTTGTGACTCTGTTTCGATTCTGCTGATTTGGTATGCCTAAATTTCTGGCTTAGACCTTAGATAACTAGCCTGAGACCTGCTTGGAACAAGATCTTTGACCTCGGCAACTTGTTGGTTCTCTGAAGCCTTTCTGAGAGGAAAATATTTTTGTTTTGCTAGTGCTTGTAATTCCAAATATCTCATATTCTGCTGCATTCCTGCATGTTACTAAAGCCTGTTACTATCCAAACCGGCATTTAAGTTATTTTAATTCTTTTTATCAATCTGGCACCACTGGAGTACTAGAAATCACAAAGCAGCTGCTTCATTCAGCAGAGCCTGATAGGGGTATTTCTCCTCTCTTCTTGTAATGTGTCTGTTTTGCCATGGATAAGATGTGTTGAATTAGAGCAGTGGTTCTCAACCTTCCTAATGCCACGACTCTTTAATAAAGTTCCTCATGTTGTGGTGACCCCCAACCATAAAATTATTTATTTATTATTTACAATGCCTCCCCTCCCCCCAGAAAAGGCCGCCTCGCCGGCCAGGAACAGGAGGGGGCGGGCAAGGAGGGAAAGAGGAGCTGCGCGTCTCCCCTGGGAAAAAACTCCGAGAACCCCCTCAGCTCTGCTTCTGCTTCACTCTCGTTTCCATTGGGGGGGCAGTGTGGGAAAAGTTTCCAGAGTGTCGACACTGGCTGGGGGGGGAGGAATCCCAGCGCCTTTGTCTTTTGTGCCGGGCGCAGCTCGCCCCCCCCAGAAAAGCGCCACCTTGCAGCCCCCCGGCCCTTCCACAGAGTCCCCCTCCGTGGCAAGTGGGGCAGGGGCCGTGGCGAGGAGGGGCCTGCCCCCGTGCTGCCACCCCCCCCCAAGCTGGCCCGTCAGATAGGAGGTTCTCCCGGTAGCGGAGAAGGGGAGCGATTTCAGTCCCTTCTGAACGGGGGGCAGGAGGACACGAGCATGTGGCTTGTGCTTGCGCACCACCACTCCTGCTGTGGCGACGCTGTGGCCGCACGCGCCCCCGCCAAAGGGGGCAGGAGGACGCGAGCGTGTGGCTCGTGTTTGTGCACCACCACTGAGGAGGGAATGGAAATATGTATTTTCCGATGGTCTTAGGCAACCCCTGTGAAAGGGTCATTCGACCCTCAAAGGGGTTGCGACCCACAGGTTGAGAACCGCTGAATTAGAGGTTCTTACCCCCTGCTGTTTCCTCTCTTTGTGCCTTTCTGATTTTACTTTTGAAACCAGTGGTGAAAACAGGGTTATGTATCCCAAACAAGCAAAACTCTACTCATACCCATCCATAGTTATTACTTGTCATTGTCTCTTTTCATAGACTTGCTGTGAAAAGATAATGATCCTGTAAGCTGCTGAGTTGCCTTCCTTCCTGAGTAATATTTGCACTGCCTTACCTTTAATACAAACCCGCCCACAATATGGTTTGAGGCTTCTGTTGCTATCCAGGTTGCTAATAAACATCTGTTTGCTCATTGTCCTTAGGCTTGCCTGTTTCCAGGGCATTCATTCAAAGAGCAATTCTCTGTGATTTCAAATGGCCACACCTATATCTCTTAATCTATGTCTCTTAACCAGATGGAGTTAAAAGCATAGCTTAGAAATGCTACATTTTGGGATTACTCCCCTGCAGTCTGAGGAGTTCTGTATGTTATAGTGCAAAAAGTAAAATTTACAGGCTCTAGTTAGCAGCTACAGCTGCTTCAGTAAATCAGCAGGAGTGTTGTATTTTCCCTCAAGCTTTTGCTATTTATTAACAAAGTATGTGTTTGCTGAAATAAAAGGAATACCATAGAAACTCCCTGTGTGGGCGTCTTCTACATTGGCCCAAAGCCAAACCTATAAAGAGGCTTCATTAGAAGGTACCTTCATTATCAAACTATGTGGTTTGACAGAATATGGATGATGTCTCCCAGAATTGTTCCAACATAGGTGGTTATAAGCAGGCAGATAAATTTTCTCTCAGAGCTAAGGTTGACAGATTGCAAACTTTAGAACCAGTGTGTAGATCACTGAATGAGGGATGTAGCTACAGGAGACAAAATGCAGGCATTGCCCCCCAATGAAATTTTTCTTCAGTACCCAAATTTCTAGTGCTTCAGAGAGTTAGATGCTAAAAATCATTGCAGCTAGAACTCCTATATTTTGCTGTGTTCACATTCCCTTGTGTGGTAGTTCACTTGGGAAATGAGAAGCTGGGTGGTTGATTAGCAGTCCAAAGGTGAAGAGCCAGGTATCAGCCAGAAGCCAGGGAATCAAAACCAAAAGGGGAACATGCAGGCCCTTTTCGCATGGCATTTTCCATACGAAAGGGCACCTGGAGTGTTGCACAATTGTGAGGAGCGATCTGCACAACGCACTCAAAATCGTGCGATGTTTCAGGTGCCGGCAGGTGCCAATCACGCACCTTTTCATTTTCAGCTAGAAGCCGATCGCACATTGCTTCTGGGTGCACTTACCTGGCGTGTGGAGCCTTCGGAGCAGCGCCAGTCGTGCTCCCTGCCCCAGCACAGCCTGGGAAACTCCCAGGCTACGCTGTGGAAGGAAGAGGTGGGGCTCTCACGCAAGCAGGCAGCTTGTGCAGAGCTGAAGGACCCTGGATGCGAGCGCCTCTCACCGGAGGCTGTTTGCGTGATCCCTGCACCTCAGCGCCGGAAAAAGGTAAGGTGCAGAAAGGGCCGCAGATTCAGGAACAGGGCTGAGTCAGTGAGCTGGCTTGGATGTCTTTCAGGGAATTGGTGGTCAATGTTATTTCCAGTGGCTGTACAGTATTTGCTGCCTGCCTTATCTAGGGAGGCTGATTGTTCAGTGCAAAGAGCTGAGGTTACACCAATGGAGCAGCAGTTTGCTGAACCTCTCCCCAAACACTCCAGTTCTGCTAGTATCTCTAAGGGAGACCAATACCTTGGGAATTTTGCTTGCTCTTTTTCTTTGGATGTCTAAACTTATTTCTAAATGCTCAGCTGAAATTTTAAGTTGCTGCAGTGCTAGAAATTCAGAGTCTGAAGGAATTTTTTTTACAACAGGGCAGCATTCTGAAGGCAATATCCTTATCTTGTTTCCTGCCCTGTAGCTATATACCTAGCATGAATCGTCCTGGCACAATGTTTCCCTCTACTTGTGCGCACTCATTCTGCAAGTATGTAATGTTTGTAAATGGCTATAGGTGTTGGGGATGAACTGGCAGAATAAGGCCAGTATGTATCACATCTTCTTGTTCTTTCAAAGAGATCAAGGCAGCCTTGTGGTCTTTGTCCTAACAATACCTTGAGGCCTGAAGGGTAAAGGTGAGAGATGATAGCCCAGGTCACCCAGTACGTTTCACAGCTCAATGATGACTGGGATTGAGAGCTAGAATCCTGTTGGACAGTTATGAATATATAACCTAGAGTTACACACTTGTGACTATTTCATATTCATGATCTATATGTAGCCCCTAGGTTAGAGGATTCATAGGAACCATGAAAATGCTCCAGTTGCCACTTATCAGGAAGCAGGTGCTCCAATTGAGGAGGGAGTCTGTTCCCCTGTCAAAAAGGAAGCAGCTGGCTGATGGTCCCAGCTACTCCCCTTGCATGAGCAACCTACAGCACAAGGAGGAATTACAACAGAGGACCTGTTTCTGCCTCTCCAACTTACAGGAGGATGTGGGAATGCCAGCCAGCAGCTTTCCAACTGACAAAAGAACAGATCCCGCCCCCTCCCCCCGATCACAGTGGCTGTTGCCTAGTATGTGGGTGGGACAGGTCCTTATTTCTCACTAGATTGGTTTCACAGTTTCAACTTAATAAGGCACCTGAGACTAACACTTAGCCCTAACTCCACACAATCTTTGTGTCAAAGGGTAGAGTTTTTAAGTGTTCCCTGAAAACCAAATAGGTCATTTAAGGTAGCATGTTTTTCTTTACTACCAGTGACTTTAGATAACTCAGGCCAACTCAGTAGTCATAAAAGCAAACTGTATCCTTTATTCTAGTAACATTAGACATAAAATATCTTGTCAAGGTTCATCTAAAATACAGTGTTGTTACATTAAACAGTTCAACTTCTGACAGTCTTTGCCAATAACTTAGCCTTAGACATCAGTTCTCTGTGTCTTTTTCTCATCTGTTTAAACACAACCCAGCCACCTTCTCTGGCCAAGATCTCACTGAAGGCTTTTTTACAAATGGAATCTCTATCACAGATATAATTCCTCTCATCCATAAGCCCCTCTCATGCACACAACTTTTCTGGGTTTCACTCTTAAGGTACTACTCCTGTTGCCTACTACCTCACCATGAAGTTGCAATTGAATTCCAAATAGCTGACCCTAAAGCAACTTTGTCACATTGGGGATTGGAGGGATTGAGATGGGATTCATTGCATAATGCCATATTCCAGCCAGGATCTCCCCAGTTCTAGTGCAACAACCAACAATTTAATTGATTCACTGCTTGTTAGAAATTGTCCTATGCATAGTCCAAAGGACAAAGAGAGCATGTATAATTGCTAACAGGAACTGGGGTGTGTGGAGAGACTGTCCTCCATTAATAGAGAGGCTTCTGGTAGAGTAGAATCCAAGGACATCTAAGTAGGCCACTTTCAAAATACTGAATCATTCTGTTTCTGCCTGAAAAGATTCACAGTGGCCCTACAGAGCTTTAAAACCTCAGCATCTAATTTATGCTCCTTTTCTTGCCACAGAGTCTTTTAAATCCCTGTAGAACAGGATTATCATTGCCTCCAAGCAAGGAGTGAATCCATAACCTTGGGCATCGAAACTATAGTACCTCAGTTAGTATGAATCTGTTTGCCTGTAGCAAGCCCTCTAGCATGGAGCGATTTGGAGGAGGAAAGCAAGTTGGCCTTGATCTTGTTTTGATTGTTTCACACCTCTCTTGTACACAATGAAAGTTGCCAACTAACCAGAACATAGATCTTGCAATTACCACTTGCAAGATTTACATGAATAATAACCATTGTCTAGACCTGGTTGCAAAAATAGAGAGAGAGGAAGGGGAGGAAAATAAATACCCTTTCCATATTGGGGGAGGAGTCTCTGATAGTCCCAGGGTTTTTTTGCTGCACAAACCAATTTTATTTTAGAATTCCTCATGATGTTTTCTTTATCCCAAAGTGTTTCCTGGGAACTCCTGCCACTACCAAGGATTTTTCATTCCCACCTGCCAAGTCTGTTTTAATTAATCCAATAATTTCTACAATGAAATTTATTTCTACTTGGCTGCCTGTTTGTATTATCCCAGAACTAGATAATATGACCACTGTCAGTGAACACAACTATTGTTTCCAGGACAAGGATTTAACAGAGATCAAGCCAGAGAAAAAGGAATGTTTACACAAAACCAGTATGATCCTAATGTTTAACTAGTGTAAGATTACTAAAGCACTTTAGCACTTTGACTTTAACCCCTGAATAATAATACAGAAGACTCAGTGGAAATTGGTGAAAAACAATTTCTGAAATGTTGCATGAGTCTGGTTGTAACACATGATCAGGGGAGAAAGAGGAGGAGTGGGGGGGGTACACTAGGGAGGTGGAGTGAAGAAAATCCAGAATATTTCAAAAAAGAATTTAAATACAAACCTGGGAATATGAAGGTAAAATCAAAAGACAAAAAGAACTGGAAGATCTCACTACTTCCAAAGACTTTTCCCACTTCTGGGTGAGCCCCAAGTTTGAGTGAAAGCCAGCAGGATTGTTATTACTTCAAAAGATCCCTGTGGTGTGCTACCCACACGATTACATGAGATGCTGTATTGTTGACCACAGCTGTAACTTCACATTCCACATGTTGCCTGCTGTGTGAGAGACTGTGTGGCACATTTGTGCCCTTCCTTTGAAAAGGCCCTTACTTCTGGTTGTGTCTTGAAATGAAAGAAGGAAGACATAGGAGAACAAAATTGAAATTGATTAATTAATTAATTAATTTCCTATCCCTCCTTTCCCCTATGTGGGACCCAAGAGGTTTACACTATATATTAAAACAAAATAGCTAAAACAATCTGAATACAAAAATTAAAAATGTATTTAAACAGTCCATGTTAAAACATCAGTTTAGATCAGTTAAAATGCATTAAAACCTCTGACATATTAAAAACTAGCACAACCATTGAACTACACCAGCCAGTTAAATGCTGAAGTCCTGTTTAAACGAGGAGGTCTTTGCCTGCTAGCAAAAAAGAAAGCAGAAATGGAAGAGAAATGGAATTCTCTTGGAAGAAAATTACATACTCTGGGAGCAGTCACTGAAGTCATTTCTGCACTACATTGTTGTAGTGCTATTATTCCACTTTCAACATCCTGTGAAATTCTGGGGGTTGTAGTTTACTGAGGCCAAAGAGCTCTCTGGCTGAGAATTCTAAATTCCCCTCCCTAAACTGCAAATCCCAGGATTCCATAAGATGTTGAAAGTAGAATGATAACAGTATAACAGTGTAGTACGGAAATGGCTTGAGAAGCTCTCTCCCAAATCTTCATCAGACATAATTGTGGTAGAAATGAGAGAAAGCCCTCCCACAAAAATCTTAAAACTCAGGGAAGCTCATTTGAAGAGATACAGTATTTCAGAGAACCTGGACTGAAGCTATATGTGTAATACCTCTGCATTTCCATGTATTACTATCCACGATTGTGTTCTTGACCAAGTTGACTGGGCACAGTTGATTAGACGGTGGCAAAAGAACAATATGGCATCTTGACAATGGTAATGGTGGGAACTGCTCTTATACCCACTTTGCTGCTGAAGCAGAGACACAGATTCTGTCCTCCATATCTGCAGTTTCAGTCACAAAAGCAAAGGGAAGACATTTGTTTGATTTGCATTTGGAAACCTATATGCAAATATTTGCAACCCAACCCTTCAGAATTCATACATATCCAAATTTTGCAATGGATTTCTCCAATTAAAAACGTATGGATAAAAAAGAAGTAAAACCTGTATACAACAATAATTAGTAGCAACAGCAGTAAAACCTACACACAACAGTGAATATGTTATTGAAAACAGCATTTAAAATGCATTGTAGTGGGAAAATTATTCACAAAATACATGCATAATAAGCAAAATTGCACATAAAATGCATGTAGCAATAGCATGTGTATTTCTATACTTCTTATCAGCTAAGTTCTCTCTAAGCAGTTTACAATGTGTTAATTAATCGCCCCCAACAAGCTGGGTACTCATTTTACCAACCTGCAGAAGGATGGAAGGCTGAGTCAGCCTGGAGCCTGGCAGGATTGAACTCACAACCTTGTGGCTGCAGTACTGGCATTTAACCACTGCACCACCAGGAAAAATTAGGAGAAATAGGCAATGTATTAGGAGAAACAGGCAATAAACATGTATGAATTTTCATGTATTTTTTTAAAACATACCTCAATGTTCAGGATAAACCAAATTTAAGGGTGAGGAAAATCTTGAAATGGGGTGTGAACCAACCTAATTGACAAACAACTGAGAAACTGAAAAACCAAAACGGACATTCATCTCTATTCATAGTTCCAGTTTCAGTAAAATCTTCCAAGCTCTACTGCCCACCTGCCCACTCTAGTGCCACCAGTTGGTCATATCCATGTCCAAGAACATTTGAACTCAAATGTCGACAGTCTTGCAAAGTCACTTGCTTTATAGAGTATGTAGTTAGGAAAGGGTCAAATATAGTGTTGAGCAGGGAAGGTTTTAATCAGTGCAGAAGTATGGGACATCAAGATAAAACATTGTACAGTCAATTCTCCTGACCGTAACAGCAGTTTATGTTGTGTATTATACATACCCACACCCACCCACCTACACACATATATTGACACAGAAGCATTAAAATTTTTCATTGCAGTGGCTCTTGGCTGCACTCCAGTAACTCCATATACAAACGGCTTTTTGACAAATGTTTGTTTCAGGTTTTACAATCTTGTTTTCCTTAGTAACACCTATGAAACAGGACAGAAGGGTGTGAGTTCACTTTGTGTGAGCACACCCACCTCCTCCTTGTTTACATAGGAGCTCTGCAAATGAAGAAATGGTTATATGTTGCTTTGGGTCTCAGCAATCAAGAGGTTGCTATTTAGTTCTGTAGCTGTTACTTTGCAGAGAGATGCTCAAGTAGAATAGACCAATATGCTATAGGCAAATAAAGAGTAGAGCTGTTTCTTTGCCAAATCTAAAAGGGTAATTTGAAGCCTATTAGTTACAATGACAAGGGCGTAAGCCTTAACCAGCTATGAAAAAACCTCATCCAGCAGGCAAATTAAGATGAAGTGAGACTGTGGCAATATGCATGGCACCAACACCAGTGCATGGCTTGTGGTCCTTGGAATCTGGAAGAGGCAGGCCAGTAAGGCATATCTAAAGCTCAACATATTCTACTACCTATGGAACACAGAATATGGGGCAGGGGGTTGAGCCCCTCTCAGTCTAGGCTAAGGAGACTGAGCACCCCCTCCCAAAAAATGATCAGGCATCAGGGATCAGGACCACCAAGACTCCCGTGTAGTTGTAGGATGTTCCATATTTCCCCCATTCCTTGATATATTAATGTTGTGCTTTGAACAATTTTATCATATTTCATTTATTATTTTATCATTATCTTCATGGTAGTCACATTGTTAACTTCTTTAATTGATAGTGTTCTTATTTTTCTTCACTATATTCTGTGGTTTTACTTTTTGATAAATACATACATGCAAATATATGCTTGGCCATCTGTCAGGAGTGCTTTGATGGTGTGTGTATTCCTGCATGGCAGGGGGTTGGACTTGATGGTGCTTGTGGTTCTATGATTCAAAGTGCACAAAATTCATAATGTTCTCCCTGCAAGTCTTGCAGTCCTTCAGCTTAAAACCAGGTTCAAGTGCCTTCCTACCAACCTATTACTATGCCCAAGTGGGGAATCAAATCCTGATCTCCAGGGTCATAGTCCAATGGCGAAATCAGTAGACCATTTTGGCTCTTTTTATGTATGTTATTTTTAAATCAAAACGCCTTTACGAGACCTGCTCAAAATTATTGTTTTCTCTCACATCCACTGTATGACCTCTGTGTTCATATTCACTCCCTCTGCCCAACTATGAATCACTACAGACCAAGTGAAATCCCAGCTTCCCCTTAACATAAGACTCATGCGGTTACCTTGAGCCAATCATAACTTCTCAGTCTAACCTATTTGAAAGGTTGTTCTTACATTAAAATTGAGGAGAACTTGGGAAAACAAATAATTTGCAATAATTTTAATTCCATAAGACAAGTGAAATGTAATTAGTTAAGAACGATATAGCTGGAAATACATCTTTTTTAGATCTGTTTTAGAATGTCTCATGCTACAGTCTTGTACACATTTACCTAACAGTGAATCTCAATAAACTCAATGGGATTTTCTGAGCAGTGTATTTCTGAGTAGAATATTTCTGTGTATGATTGCATTGTTATGTAAATAGATCATCGCTCTACAGAACAAAAAAATCCCTCTCTCAAAACAGACAGCTAAAACCTCTCCCTAGTGGACCTTGACAATCTACAGTTTCTTTTCTGTGGCACTGTTCAGCTCTGGCACACAAAGAGGATTACTCATACAAAAGGAAGAGGTGGAGAGAAGAAAACTAGTAAAACTATGTCTTAGAGTATAAAGTTTATGCAAATCTCAAAAACAACCCTCAGAACTGAAAGGAGGGGGGAATTCAAAACAGGAATGCTTCTCTGAAAACTTGATCCTATTTTAAAGAACTCAGCGGAGAATCTGTGCATCTTTGAGAACGAGAGATTGTGAGAGCATCTGGTACACAATTCTGGGGTGCTACAATTCAAAGGGGATCTCCTCAAGGTAAATTCCACTTCATTGGCAGGCTCTCCCCATGTCCTACATTTTACTAAGTGTGTTTATTCCTTTTGCTTACCCCAAGAAAAAATTTGGAGTCGCACAGCACAGGATGGCATCTTCCAAAGCTAGGACAGTCTACTGGGAAGAGTGGGATTCCATCCCTTCTTCCTCTTTCCCTCCTGCTGAACTAACTGTGTACAAATACCTTTTATACTTTGTACTCAGTTTGCAACATTTGAAGTAAGCTGAGGATGAAGAGGGAAAGTGGGAGGAGGTGAGATAAGGAGACATTTTAAAAATAGTTGAGAAAGTGGAATACTAGAAAATTAGCCAGGGCCATCCCTTCCAAACTGGGACAGTTGAAGCGTACGCAGAAACAAGCAAGAAAATCTCCTCCCTGAAATCGATATGTGCCTTTCAAAGGAAACTTCCATTAGCAGATTTCAAAAGCGTATTTCCCTTGAAATGCAAATAATAGCTTTATATTTATTTATTTGAATATTTACATTCTGCCCTATATCACACAGTCTCAAGACTGCATACAGTGAAAGCAGTTTAACCAATTTAGCCAATATAAACCATTTAAAATAATTTAGAGACAGGATCTGTGGCTGGACCAAGCCTGGGACAGAAAGAATGGAATTGCCCACTTTCTGTGGTACCAAGACTGCTCATCTTTCCCCTCAGTTGTTTACATAACAGAATACATGACATTTAGTATATAACATATACATCTAAATTTCATTAACATCTTATTTCACTTGTCCATGCAACAATCTCTCATTGTCAAGAATGTATAATTCATATATGGGCAGGGTAGGACAGTGCTTTTGCTTTGGTGGTGGTAGAGGACATCTCTGGAACAAGTCACGCAAAAGTGTACAACCAGCTACAAGTAGCAAATTTTGGAAACATTTTGCTTCCACAATGGCAAAGAGCATATTGACTAATTTCCTAGGAAAGAGGACTAAAATGTGTATTCTTGATATGGTCCTAGAGATGCTTCTCCCCTTGCTCTGACACTGGAAGGAGATGACAGATCAACTGCCAGGTAGAAGGGTGGCCAAGAGGGGCAAGGGCTTAGAATTTTTCTTGGGTATTGAAATGTACAATCCTGGACCTGCAGAAGGAGCAAAACATGGTGCTTCTCATATCCATCAAAGCTCAGCTCCTTTGCAGAAAGGGGGCAAAAGAACACAAGCTGTAGCAAAGATGAAATAATTGAGAGAACTTCCTTCCTACCCTGGTTATTGTGTAAGGCATTTGCTTCTGTCCCTCTGCCGAATAGATGACACTTTTTTAACATACCTGTTTCCCACATTACATACCATCATATACATTGATAGGTAAATTAGTCCTGACATAATTCATAATTTGCTCTGCAAACAGTGAATTCACCATTTTAGACTGAGGTGAAATTTCTCTACAAGTCTTTTTCAAACTAATAATGAATTTAACTTAACAGCAATATGAGATGGACTGAGGGCTTTTCAATCACTTTCTCCATTATTTTTAGAACTACTTTAAATAGAAAAAACCTCTCTATAATTCTTCCTGTGCATTTTCAAAACACTTCTCTCACTTACTGGTTCTTTTCTCCAACCACCCCCATCATTCCTGCGCTCCTTGGTTAAAGTTTCTGGAATATGGGAAAGTGGTTGGTCACAGTGGTGGATGAGGGTAGGAAAGGCAGCAGGTGAGCCTTCCTCTCCCTGCCTACCATCCAGAACAGCCAAAGTCAGTTTGCTGCACAAGGCATTGAGGTTTCCTTCCTAGTTCCACATACAGACTGTCAGCTGAAGTTGACTTAAACATTGGTGATGGGACAGTTCTGAGAACATTCTGAGAACAATGCCATAGGTGGAGGACTGGCCATGTGGCACACACATCTCTGTCTTACAACAGAGAGATATAGATGGAAAGCTGTTGCTGCCAACCTCCTATATCTGCTTCATATTTTTCATATGCCCTATATCTGATTCATATTTCTCATATTCATATTCATATTGGTTGTTTCATATTTCCAAGTTATAGACCCATTCAATCCATGAATTCATCTGCAGATGCACTCTTGGTGATGCCATGGGCTCCTGAGTTCAATTTTGACCTTAGTTGTTTGGAACAGAGTGTCAACCCCCATTTGGTGGAATACCCTTCCACCAGATATCAGACAACAGTGAACAATGTTTCGCTCAGCTTTACCATCTATGTTATGGGTAATGTAAATGCCATTTCTTTGTTTTCTACTGCATGTTGGGGCCTTTCTGCCCTACATGTTAGAGTGCTACAATTCCACTTTCAACATCCTGTGGAATTCTGGGATTTGTAGTTTACTGAGGCCAAAGAGC
Organism: Ctenosaura bakeri; assembly: GCA_948474755.1. Lineage (NCBI taxonomy): Eukaryota > Metazoa > Chordata > Lepidosauria > Squamata > Iguanidae > Ctenosaura > Ctenosaura bakeri. Next base: position 29,387 of record CAOLHI010001436.1, on the reverse strand, counting down.
TCCCTGGCTGAGAATTCTAAATTCCCCTCCCTTAACTGCAAACTCCAGGATTCCATAGGATGTTGAAAGTGGAATAATAACACTATAACAGTATATGGTGGAGATGCCCTTCAAGTCTTCTTGCACATTGCTTTGAATCTTCAGATGTAAGGAGTTTATAGACTTTTATTAATAAACAACTAGAGATAGGCTGGCCCTGGCAACCATGTTATTGTTTTGTAAAAAGTGATGCACCTTGTGAAGGAACCACAATTTGGGCCACAATTTGCAAAGGAGAAAGGGTGGCCTGATTTTTGAAGATGTATTGTTGAGCAGAACATGGCTTTCTGCCCGGAGTGGCTTACATGAGAGCAGCACAAGGATTATATAAAAGGAGAAAGAAAAAATAAGATATTGCATGCTAGAATCATGAGGAAATCTGTATCTGCCATCCAAACAGATAACTCAGGGGTGATAGGTCTAATTTTAGCCTCACTTGATTTAACAATGTTGCTTTATGATACTTTGTGCTTGTGCTGGAGAACCTTAATGTAGCATCAGCTTGAAATGTGTCTCTCTTTCCCCTGAAAAGATATGATTAAATTATGTGTTGACAATTTAATTTCAAAGTTTGATATGACTGCTTCTTTACAAAAGGTGGAACTGTCACCTTCTACTGGAAAATTCTCTTGAGTAATTTTAAAGACACAGTTCACTTTCTAGAATGCGTGCTCGACTTATGGTGACCCCACAAATTTCATAGGCTTTCTTAAGCAAAGAATACTCAGAGCTGGTTTTGGCAGTTCCTCCCTCTGAAATACAGCCCACAGCACATGGTATTTGTAGAATACCAGACCTTCAAAAATAGAGATCTTAATTTTGTACTGTCCTCAGGACAATCAGATGTGCAGACATAGAGATATGAGAACATACACATACATTTTTATTAGGCCTCAGTACTGATTCTGTGCAAAAATGTCCATCCATCCTATTGGTTTTCTTGATCAGTTTTCCTTAACTGGTATCCTTCAGATACATTGGAGTACATCAGCCTAATGGCCATGCTGACAGGTCTAATGTCTCTGGAGGAGGCCAGGGTCAGGAAGTCAGGCTAGATGGGCCAAAAACTCAATGAAGTGGAGAAAGTGTTTGCATGATACTGTTCCCTCGGGATAACCAACTGTGGACCTTCAGTTCCTATCAGCGATAGCCAATATAAGCCCATCGTAAATGATTATGGCAGTTGCAGTCCAGCAACATCCGGAGGGCCACAAATTGCCCACCTCTGACCTATGCATTTTAGATTTCCCTCTGTAGTTATTTTAGCATTGCTTGATTCTACCCCATAGCAACTTCTACAGTGCAAACAACAGGATTGTACTGCCCCAGTAAAGTATTGTCTTTGTGGCCCAATGAAAATGTCCAGAACTTTTGTTATGAGTAAGGTATCATGCCCTGCTTCCAGAACATGGACTCTGACTCAGAATCTGAAACAGGGGGCATGCCAGAGACTGAGACAGGGGGCATGCCAGGACCTGCTGTATAGGAAGAGGTTACAGTGCCACAAACAGAACAGAGGGCAGTGCCAGCTCCAGCAGAGAGTCCTGCCTCTTCAGACATAGAAGAGAACTCACCTGTACCCAGCTTTGCAGAGCACAGACAGCAAAGAGAGACCTGGGGTCATTCTCTTAGAATTTACAATCAGCAACAATTAATCAAGTCACAGCTATGCTAGGCTTCAGACCTATATAGCTGGCGTCCTTCCCCTCCAGGAGTTGTCAGAGCTTATCTGACCTTCTACCCTGCTGGATACTCTGACTGACCTTGGACACTCCCTTGCCTTGGAACTCTGTTGGACTTTATTTATGACTCTGTGCTTACTGCCTGAAAGTAAGTAACAAGGTGGAAGCTATTCAGTTTGTTTTGTTTGTTTTACCAGTTGTGCTTTCAGGACTGAGATAGGACATAAGGCAAGAAGTTCAGCTCCTCACAGCTCTATTAATATCTCCACATAGCAATGCTCGGAGAACCACTGCCAGAGCAGAAAATACTTAAGGCACCTTCATCTACCCTATTAGCTCTATCTAGCTCTCCTGGACAACTGTTGTTATGATATGCCTTCAAGTCACTTCCATCTTATGGCAACTCTAAGGCAAATTTATCATGGGGTTTTCTGGAGATGAAAGTGTGTAACATGCCCAAGATCACCCAACAGGTTTCCACGGCTGAGTGGAGAATAAGTCCTTGGCTCCAGGATAGTAGTCCAACACTCAAATGGCTACACCATGCTGGCTCTCCTGGACAATTACAGGTAGTCAACCATGCTCATATTCAATTCTTAGAAGGCATGAAAAGCTCCAGAATCTCTTCCTCAATCGTCCTAAAGTTAAATAAGCCCTTTGCACTATGTGGCAGCCTTGGGGAGCCACTGGGCTGGAATGGTTAGAGTATCTGGAGCTGAGAGTATGTGACGTGCTCAAGGTCATCCAGTGGGTTTCTGTGGCCAAGCAGGGAATTGAATCCTGGTCTCCAGGATAGCAGTTCAATGCTTAAACCCCTATACCATGTTGGCTGTCCTGGACAATTACAGGTTGTCAGCAATACTCATACTCAATTCTTAGAAGGCATGCAAAGCCCCAGAATCTCTTCCTCATGGTCCTAAAATAAAATAAAATAAAATAAGCCCTTTGCACTAAGTGGCAGCCTTGGGGAGCCAATAGGGTGGAATATTAGAATATCTGAGACTTTATAAAAAAAGATCCAGGTTCTAGCACTGTGAAATTTGGTGGTGACCTTGTTGCAGTCACTTTCTCTGTGTGACCTCCCTTGCAGGGTTTTTGGAAGGGTTAAGCAAGGATAGGGACAAGCTATGCTGAATTCACCAAAGCCAATGACTAACAAGTCCTAACGATCTCACTGAATCTAGTAATTCTGGTTCCAGCAGTGCAAGAAAGGGATATGAAATAATGGCAATGCATTTTTCTAATGTCACCTCTACTCTGTGAGGTGGGAAATGCTCTTGGAGGACCACATGTGGTAGCAGTCCTTTTGTAACACCACCTAAACTGAAGATGTATGAGCTGTAATGAATGGCAGGTGGGGAGGGCCTACTGTTTGAGCTGAAATCCCACAAGGAACTAAAATTGTAACAGTGAGTAATCATCTTTAGCACCTATGTAGTGCACATCAAGGATCTGAAGAACATCACATGGAGTTTGCAATGGCAAGGATGTGGAAAGGATGATGGTCTGGATGCCACTGGAATACAGCTCCTCTCAGCGCTGGCCCTGCTGACTAGGGCAACCATTTAACAATGTCTGGAGGACCCCATCTCTACCATGTCTGCTGTGTAAGGCAAGGAAGTATTCTTAGGACAGGTAAGGAAAAGATCTGACGCTGAAAGTTTAATGAGGATACCTAATGCCACTTAAGGAAAAGTATTTAATCAAAATAATAGCACTGATGAAGCAGCACTGTTCTGGCATGCAATTCAGCTTCATGGAGGCATCATGTGCTTATAGGGAGAAAACAGAAAAGAACAGGGCCAGTATGAAACATTTTGCTGCCTGAGGCAAAAGAAAAGATAATGCCTCTTCCCCATTCCACACAGAGAAACTATCTGAAGTGACAGCTAAAATGTTCTTTAACACTGCTGACAGAGTACATAACAGATGCTCCCTACAAAGTTTGCTTTGCATTGACCATATTATCTTCAGAGAATAAACAGCTTTGAACTGGGTCTCTAATCTAGATTAGGCCCATCCAGAAAAGATTTACTTTGCATCCTTGCTTTATTTCCTCCCAAAAATTGCCATCCCCAGCTGATATTTGAATCCAAAGGTGGAATTTAATGTAAACAGTACCTTTGGAGGAAAGAAACAGTATGTGTGTGTTTGGATGGAGAGAGGACTGCTGGATAAACAGGGCAGAGAACTGCTCAGCCTTCTTCCTCACACACCGTTGCCTCAGTCTAACATGACAGCCCACACACATACTTCTGTTTCTCTCAGCAAAGGAAGTGGACCGAGTGTGCTCTGAAGAAAATGTGGTTAATACCACACATAGCATGACCCAAGGTTGAGGTTTCAGAGAGGAATGTACTCCTCTGAAACCATAAAAGTTCTCACATTTATATAGGGAACACATCATCAGTAGGAGGAACTGAACTTGCCTTGACCACCTTAGAGACATTGTTGTAAACTTTGCACTGCAGAGCAAACTGCATTGTCTCACAGCTAGAGGCCCGTGGGACAAATTTGCAGAAAATCTACAAAATGCTTTCATATATCATAAAATTACCTTCTGTGAGCATTTTGGAGCAATGATGGGCAAAGTATGGTCTTCTAGATATTATTGGGCTGCAATACCCAGCATTCCTCCCCACTGGCTAGATCTGATGAGACCTGGGGACTGCACCGTCCTTGGATAAGAGTCTCTTCCTCTCTCACACACATCAGCATCAGGCATAACAGTCCACACTCTCTCAGTCCAGTTTAAAATAATGACGAAAATATTGAGGATGACATTACATAGGGAATATTAGTTCATGATACTCTGCATTTTCTTTTGAAAAATGGCATGTTTGTGATTTTGCATCCACCACTAATGAGTGTGCAAGCAGACACAGGTAGTAAAAACAGTTGTATTAGCATTACAGTTGTCCCTCTACATTTGCTGAGTTTAGGGGCACAGGACCCCCATAAAAGTGGAAAAACTGCAAATATCTATAGCCTCCTCCCAAACAATATTTAACAAACACAAAAGTACATTTGAATCCATGGTGGAAACCATCCCAGCCACCCAGTTCTGCCTTCAAGGCAGCAGGGTTGCCTTGCAAGGCAGAAGAGGGTCTTTCCCTGCTTCTCAGTCTCTCCCGGCCTATCTCTGTCTCTCTCAGTCCTGTGCAGCTTGCAGAGAGACTGCAAATTGCACTGTTAAAAGTAATCAGACTTTGTTGTTGTTGTTGTTGTTTTAAAAAATATAAGCGCTATGGATAAGCAAACTGAATGGAACACAAGAGAAAACTATCTTTTACCGTCAAGTAATTGGTTTATATATCCAATACTATGGCCATTTCTGCACTAGACTGTTATAGTGCTATTATTCCACTTTCAACATCCTGTGGAATTCTGGGGTTTGTGGTTTACTGAGGGCAAAGAGCTCTCTGGCTGAGAATTCTAAATGCCTCTCCCTAAAATGCAAACCCCAGGATTCCATAGGATGTTGAAAGTGGAATAATAGCACTATAACAGTCTAGTGTGGAAGTGGCCTATGTGCTCTAGCATTCCCTAATACATTTGCAGTGCCTAATCTGTTTGAAGATGATGGGAATTGTAGCCAACACATCTGGAGGGTGTTGAGGATGGTTGGCTCTACTCTGAAAAGCTTCTCCAGGATTGTAGGCGGGCCTTTCTCAGCCTGTGCCGCCTAAGATCCCTTTTGACGAGAACCTGCCAAGCAGCAATCATGCAAATCTAGCACTCTGCCACTAGCATGTCCTTCCCTTTGATACCAAGTTCTGAAACATACATGAGGACAGGTCAGACCTTGCAAACATTGTTTTTGACTACAACTCCCAGAGCATGGAATCCACATGGTGTCTGGGGAATTCTTGAAGCTGTGGGCCAAAATGGTAGCTTTTCCCAGCTTTGGGATAAGAGTGGGGATAAACAGAACAATAGCAAGTGTGGAATCCCTAAGCCATAACTAAAGAAAGTAAAGGAAAACTGATCTGTCAAGAATTAGTAGACACTCGAATTGTACTTCCACTGGTTATTTTTAAAAAAGCAGTCTCATTTCTCATGAACCGAAGGCTTTACTCTTTATAGGGTGTGTAGAAAAACACAGCAACCAGGATTTCTAAAAACAGACAAGATAGCAGTATTTCTTACCATGCATATAGGTGTGTATGTGCCTTCAAGTCACCTGTTGACTTACAGTGATCTTATGAATATCACAGGGTTTTCTTAGGCAAGAGGTGGTTTTGTCAGTTCTTTGTCTCTGAAATATAGCCTACAGCACCTGGTATTTGTTGGTGGTCTCCCATCCAAGTACTAACCCGGGTTGATCCTACTTAGGTTCCAAGAAGCACAGGATCTGAAGCCTTTAGAGTATTTAAGCCTGTTGTTATTTTTGTTTTGTTGTTGTTGTGTATCCTCAAATCATTTCTGATTTACAGAGCCCCTAAGATGAATCTATCATGGGGTTTTCTTGGCAGACTGTCCAGAGGGGTGTTGTCTTTGCCTTCCTCTGAGGCAAAGAGAATGTGACTTGCTCAGGTCACTCAGTGGGTTTCTATGGCTGAGTGGGGATTTGAACCCTGGTCTTCCACTGTCCTAGTCTAACATTCAAACCACTAAACCACATTGGCTCTCCCTATTTAGGCTAATAATCTTTAAATAAACAAGGAAATCAATTACTTCTGGTAAATCTGTGGAACTACTTCTAGTTGTGTCATATTTCTATAATCCAGATGCTACCACAGATGAGTAACAGCAAAGTGGGCTGGACTGAAAAATAGAAGTTGAAATGTGTCTTAATTTAAAGTGTTTGGTATTTCATTTGCACACTCTAAGTCACAGGCCCTGCTGAAGTTAGCCTATTAATTTCCAGAAGCCCAAGCTAACATGGGCCCTTTCCGCAACTCACCTTTTCTGGGTGCTGGGGTGCGGGGATCACATGAGCAGCCTCCAGCGAGAGGCTCTTGCGTCCCCGCTGCTTCAGCTCTGCATGAGAGCAAGCAGCACGAGAGCCCCGCCTCTTCCTTCCGCAGTGCAGCCTGGGAATTTCCCAGGCTGCGGTGGGGCAGGAAATGCGACCACCGCGGCTCTGGAGGCTCCACATGCACAGCAAGTACACGTGGGGCCCTGGAGCAATTGCGCACCATTTTTGGCTCAAAGCTGGAAATGAAAAAGTGCATGAGCACACCTGCACTACCCTGGAGCGTCATGCGATTGTGAGTGCGTCATGTAGATCACTCCTCACAACGCGTGACACTCCAGGTGCCCTTTCGCATGGCAAATGCCGTGTGAAAAGGGCCATGGTGAACTGTAAGGGATATGGAAAGTTGTAGTCCAAAATGTTGGAAGGATAAAAAGGTTTCTTGCTGTTGCCTTAGATAAATCGACTTAGTAGAACACTCAGCCTAGGGAAAAAACCTGAGTTTTCCCTAGGCATAGATGGATCGTTTGAGAATGCAGCTGACATTACCAGTCCGAGTGCTACCAGGCAAATTGTGCAGCTATTCCATCTTCTCCTAAATGGATTTTCTGCTGTTTTGTGGGGTGGGGAAGAAGCAGTGGGGACACATGGCATGGCTGTATCTGATTCTTTAATACAACCTCTCTGGAAGCCTCAATAGTGTTACATTGATAATATTTGCTTGGTGTGAATTTTGAAGTGCAGCCCTCGCCATCACTCCTGTGCCTTCAGCAGTACGCACCAGCAATATTCAGAAATTCAAAGAGCTGTATATATCCATAAATACAATAAGTGTGCGCGTATATGTAAAGCTAATGATCTTCCTTGCTAAGGTCCAAGCCACCCCAAAATACCAAGAAAGTTCATAAGCTATGTGTTGTAAAAAGAAAATCCACTACTGTGAGCATTGCAGCTAAATTCATTGGATACACAGGAGTCCAAGAGTGTTGGCAGATAGACTCTCAGGCCCATTCCGTAGGACGTTGTCATCCTGCACTGGGGACAGGAGACTGATGAGACCCAGATGATGCTTATGCATGATGTTGTCCAGGTCCAGCCATTCTACCATTCCCAGGTGGCACAATCATGCAGTAAATCATGGGTTTTACCCATAAATGACCAGCAATCACTCAGCCCTCCTACTGCCTTCCTGCACTTATATTAGGTGCAGAAGTCCTGGAAGCACAGTGGATGAGCTTCCTGCCCCGGCGCAGCCTGGGACAGTGCCTGGCTACGCTGTGGAAGGAAGACACGGTGTCATCACATTTCATCCATTTGCGGAGAAAGCCTGTGCGGATAGGAGTGCTCCTGTCATGGTCCCCTCCTGAGATGCCTGTGGGACACCACCAGGATCTGCTAAGTTGCAGAAAAGGCCATAGAATTGTGGAGTGGGAAGAGACCACGAGGGCCCTCAAGTCCAACCTCCTACCATGTAGGAATACACATCAAAGCACTCCCAACAGAAAGCCACCCAGCCTCATGGCAGCTGATGGCATAGCTCCTGCTCACCTGACTCTGCAGATCCTGACTCCACTGTGCAGCTGTCTTTGATTTGTGGCCACTGCAAGACCTTTCAACGGCAATGGCTGGAGTTGACACTATGGCCATTTCCACATGACAACACTCTTCTATGTCATCCTGTCACAATCCTGGTAGTGCCTCTGCTGGGATGGGAGCATGTCCCCAATGCTCCCTTCCACACCTGACCAGCTGCCTACAGAAGGGACACACTCTTTCCTTTTGCACTGCAGCTAGCCTTCTTCCCATGCTATAGTGGGGAAGGAAGTATGTGATTGTGCTTCTGGCCCTTCTGCATGGTCAGCTGCAACAGAAACCTCGTGCAATCCAGGACCATTGATGGAGTTTTTCTGAGAATGATATACTCCACAATCACACCGGCTGGGGATGCGAGAAGAGCAGGACCACGATGATGACATGTGGAAGCGTTGTCACAGTCTCGTTATTCTCGTGTCCCCATGTCAGGTTGCTGCTGTCCTGCAGAAAGTGCCTGCATTTTACAGGAGGAGTGATGAGCCTTTGGCCATCCAGATGTTTTAGACCAGTGCTTCTTAGACTATCTGAAGTAAGAGGCTGCCAATTTTTTTCCTCAACACACCAGGGACCAACATATTTGTTCCCACTGGGTACAATCATTTATTTCTTTTCTGGAAACTTGCTAGGGACCAATAGCTCAAGGACCTGCACTGGTCCAGCAACCACCACTGGGTAGCACTGTTTTAGACCATGGCCATTTCCTCTCTAGAGTGGAGGAGCGTTTCACTGTGTTTTAGAAGCGGCGTTTTTTACTCCAATGTCCTCCAGTTTCTATCGAAGAAAAGCAGAAAAAATTATTTGTAGCTTCTGCATGTCAATTCTCCTGGAACTCTTATTCCCCTCCCTTGGTCCACTCTGCTACCACTGGTTGGTCAATTTAATGCACACCTCTGTGATGTGAATCGATGTAGCGCTTTCACATGTAGGAAAAAATGCTGTGAACCGTTTTGACTGATTTGCTTCGGAGTTTTTCTGTTTTTACATTACACCAGTTTCACAATGATGTGAACTGCTTTAAGAGCTAAACATGTGCGGAACGATCTACAACAGAATGACATCAAACCAGTTTGACATGCAGATGTATTCGAGACACAACAACACCATAGCGATATACCTCCCTTGTGTGGAAAAGGCCCATGACTTCTATAGCCCCATATCTAAAACTGTCTTGGCCAGAGCTGATGGAAATTGTAAGCCAAAACATTTGGGAGAGGCAAATGTTCCCTGCCACTGCTTTACATCATTGTCATATCTGGCCTTCTTCAGTAATCAACCCCTTGGAGGGAAAAAATGCCCAAAGAACTTTATTATTTATTGTGTGTTAAATTAACACACCATTGTCTTCTGCCCAGGAAGACACATGTCAGAAAGGCAGGATGTGTGTGTGTGTTTAATTAAGGAGAGAGGCTTTTTATAGATTCCACTGGATTCTGATTTCATTATTGCAGGAAGTAATCACATACTTGTTCCAGATTTAAGTGCCCAGTGTTTGCTGATTCTACATTTTTCCCCTCCAAGCGACCCTTACTTAAATAAGAGTATATATAATCTGTTTGAATTGGTGAAGACAAACAACTGCTGCTGGATAACATAATGAGGAGTTTCATTTAAACACTAATTGCCACAAATAGTGTAGTAAATGGCTTGCTTTGCATAAAACAAACAGCATACTTAAAGAATGCCTTTCTAGAAGGCACTGCTCAGATTTATCTATTTGAGCCTAACAAATTTTGAAGGAGATGCCTAGTTCTGAATGCAAATTACATACAGTGTGTTGCTTCGCTAACTATTTTTTGGTTTGGTTTTTACTCCTCATTGGTTTATATAGATTGTATGATTTTATGGGTGTTTTATTGGAGTGTCTTCTAAAATGTTAAGCATAAAATTAATAGTTGCTTTTAAATTAAAGCAAATAGGCATGTTTCTAAGGAAGACAAAGGAAGACTAGAATGACAGGCTAGAATGAAGATACATGGCAGGAGGGATCCAATGTCTTTTTAGGCAAAGCAATCTAGGTACAGAGAAGCTGAGAATTGTTCACTACACAGAGAAGCTGGGGCCCGTTCACAACACACAATTACAGCACTATATTCCACTTCAACTACCATGGCAACATGCTATGGAATCCTGGGGTTTGTAGCACTAGAGATCTGTGACTGTGAATTCTAAATACCCCTTCCTCAACTACAAATCCCAGGACTGAACTATGGCAGTTAGAGTGCAATCACTGTGCTGTAATTGGGTAGTGTGAATGGGTCTCTGGTTTTCATGGACGTTCATGGACATTCATGTCAGCATTAACTCCCTCCAGTCTCTGCTTTTACATCTATCTGTCTGTCTGTCTGTCTATCTATCCATCCATCCATCCATGCACTAGTATCCCTGACCGGCCAGTATCACCCATGTGACAAGTTCTTCAATCACCATGATTTTCATTTGTCCTTGCTGACATGCACATAGCTGCACATAGCTGTATCTGGCTATATGACCTCATGAAGTCATTGAAATATGACCCCTGATTAGCTGAAACTGCTTTCTAGAAAGGAGGAAACTAGCACTAGAGAGGTCAAGGCCTGGGGGGGGGACTAGACAAAGTTGGAACCCCCCCTTCCCATTTTTTTCCCCAATGACTTTTTGCCTGAAAAAAAAAAAGAAATATGAAATATTTTCTTGCAGATTGATGAATGAAATGTTTAAGATAAAGTTTTCACATATTTGCTGCCACAAAATCATTTAAAAAGCTATGTAAGAACTATGTATTTTTATGCAAGACGACATAGACTATGGTCTCATTACAATTTCTGGTCTTGGTTTCCTTTTCTCAATTCTTTTTATAAGAAAAAGTGTATTAGTTCTGTTTGACTTTATGGAGACTTCATGAGGACAAAAAAATTTTCTCTGTTTTACTCATATTAATGGTTTCTTATGTTTTTATTGTTTTTTTTCCCCCCTTGCTCCTCAAATTGACAAAATCAAAGAGCTTCTTTAAGTGTTCCTTACAGTTCAGGACCTTGTAGCTCCATTTGTACCAAAAAGTATTTAAAAAAAAAAGAAAAACTAATTGAATTTGTAATTACACTCTGAATAAGCTATAGCCAGAATCCAGTTGGAGCCTTACATCTTCTTAAGTGGACTTATGTCTTCGGGAATCAGAATGGCAGAGTTATACAGCATCTGTATCCAGTATATGGCTCCTGTTATTTTGCTACTTAGCAGAGCCAGCAAAGTCCCTGATGCGCACTGGTGCACAATGTATGTTGATGGACAATGCACATCAGTGAACAATGCACACTGATGCACATTGAGCACACATGCCAGTGTCCCATTACCCATTTTTGCAATTCCTAAAAGGGTTTCCTAGCACCTCTGCTGTGTATTAGGTATATGTAAAGTTATGTAACATAACAAGTCATATAGGATTCCAGTGTATACTTCTCCTTCCTTGGAGGTTTTTAAGCAGAGGCTTGATGGTCATCTGTCGGGAGTGCTTTGAGGGTGTTCCTGCATGGCAGGGGGTTGGACTGGATGGCCCCTGTGGTCTCTTCCAACTCTACATTTCTATGATTCTATGGTTGTATGCCAGCCTAACTTATCTGTAATGTATTTTATGTTCCTAAAGTAAGAAAATAGATTCAATCTGTAAAGGGGTCAAAATATTCCATTTTTAAAATTTTCTGAAAATTTCATATTTTTTTCTGGAAAAAAAAAGAGGCTGTTCCCTCCTGACCTCAAAATTTCTGGAAATTTTACATCTCTACATGGCACAGAGCAACAGCAGATGAGAAATGAACAATAACAGTGGCGATGCTCAGGCAGAAAATGCAAAATTTTCCAAAGGAAAATATATCAGAATTTCCCAAAACTACAGTTTAGAGAAGTTCCTTACAGAAGCTCCCAATGATCAAGGACAATTGGGAGTTGTGGCACTAAAGGTACATTTTCCACTTCTGCCCCAAACAGTGCTGCTTGTTGTTCCAACAGGTGAACATTTGTTATAACCCTCATGTTGCTGAATCAACTGAGATATGATCCCCACTAGATCAAAGCTACAGATACACAGTGTGTGAACTATCCTTCCCTTCTCCTTTGATTACTTAATTCTCTCTCAACCTCTGTCTCATCCACAAAGCCATCTTTCAAACAGCCTCAGCAGTAAGGAATGAGGAGATGTGGGGATATGATGTAATTCTCCCAATTAAATATTCAGCAGGGAAATGAGATTGCAAGGTGTGGATCCTCTATTATCTCCCACTATTGGGAGGGGGGAAATTAGAGAAGCGAATGTGGTTTAAGCACCTTGCATTCTTGGGAAACCGCCAGATTCATAGGGCCTCTGGTTGTCTATCTCTTAATGATTGTCTAACAGGAAATCTCTTAAGACACTGATGTACAGCTAATTCTTGTAACTGTTTCTCCTAATTTCTAGCTCTTTCTTAACCTTTCTAGCCCTCTACTTCCTTTTACTTCCTCTAGCCTTTACATTAGAAGTGGTAACTTCTAGTCCATTGGCCCACGTTAATTCCCCATCAGGCCTAGAAGCTTCTTCAATTGTTATCTCCAGCCTCCAGTTCCAAATAAAGGGATATTTGAAAGCATTTACACTTTAAATACCCTATATTAAATTCAGCTCTGCTTTGTAAGCCAGAAAGCTCTTGTGCTGGCTCAAACCCACAAACACATCCTTGAGACTGACCTAGACTATGTACTCTTGGTTGAACAATTTCCAAACTGATAAGTATTACATCTGACCCCACCCACTTGACTTTAGCCACACCTTCCCTGTCTTTGGTCTTTTCCCCGTGCCAGTTCTGACTAGTACTTCCCATTGCAGGAATGTAACTCTGACTCTTTCCAAATTCCAAACTGGAATTTGGGCTCTAGGCCAAAAAATGTCCCCCATCAATGGATGACATTCGTCCTCTTCTGTTTTAATCCCGGTGGGAGAGTTTTTGCCAATGCACTTGCCATGGCAGTTAAAGTGGAATATAGTGTTATTAACAGTGTAGCATGATAAGGATTTTCATGTAATAAGTCCCAGAGACTCTTATTATCGTGCTATAATTGTGATTTACCTGCTTTGTGTAGTAAAGCTCTCAGGTTGCTAGACTGAAAATTGGAGACAGCTCCTGTATCTCTAATTGCTGTGTAGATGAGGGAATTCCTGGAGGTGTTGCTTGTCACACAAGTGGGTCAGAAGCAAAACCTGCTGAAATTTCCTCTTCTATGCATCCATTAAACTGACAGGAGACAATCTCCAGTTTCCTGTCTGGCAGCTAAATGCAATAGAGCCCAATTGTTCCCGGTGTGATGCCTGCCCTCAATCTACGCAAATGCAAAGTAGAGAACAGAGTAAGTTTCTAGAAAGTTCACCCTCAGATACACTTGCATACATGCTATTCATTGGATTTTGTCTCTGCCCTGAGAAACTGCGGCTGCTGGGCACCTGCTTTAAAAAATAAATAAAAACAATGTCAAGAAACAGCAGAGAAGCTGCAGTGGCCAGAGAAACAAGATCAGTAGCAAAGCATGTGAGTTTGCGGCACCTGGTCTCCTCACCCTCCCATACGCTCTAGCAGGAGTGTGCAGCTCAGTTCTTTTTCTTGGGGATGGAAAGGTGGGAGGGTTACTGCTAACTCTGCCTTCTCCTCATCTCTTCTTCTATATCACTGACATGGGAGGATGAAAAAGAAAAAATAGGAATAGCCACATTGATGGGGCAGCCATTAGCACAGGTTTTTTCACTTGGATTGAAGAACTGGAAAGAGTTTCTTCAGTCCATGCGCCTGAATCCAAGAGAAAGAAAACCAGGCCAGCTGGAAATGCAGTCTGTGTGGCACCTAGCTTGTGCAGCTGCCTTTCTTTTCTCAGTTCAAGTCAAGAGGAAAGGCCAGTCATGTCAGCAGCTGCTCCACAATCAGGGATGGTGACTCCACTAGCTTTGTGTGCCTTGGGATGGGTGGGTGGAAGGTCCATTGGTAGCAGCAGGCAGAAGCAATGTAGCAGGTAGTAGCTATAGCTATTGACTCCCACACTGATGCTACCTGGGACCTATTCCACTTCACGGGATTTGCTATTTTTGTCTACAATTACTGTATTATGGAGTCGGGAAGCATGCAATAGGATGCTTCCTCTCAGCATCTAAAACTCCTTGCCTAATAGGACTGCACCTAAAGAGCTGCCATTATGATGTTTACATGCCACCTAATTATCCCAGTTTGGCAGCAACAGTCCCAATTTTCTTTACAGCTACTTTAAAAATGTCCCTATCCCTCACAGATATGAGGGCCCTACTGTAGTCATATTTATATTTATGAATATAAATGCTGCCCTGCAAATAATTGTCTTGTTTACCAATATCTGTTCAATGGAAGGCCCTTTTCGCACGGGCCTTTGCGCGCGCGATAGCCCCATGAGCCTCGCGGGAGTGGGAGCGTCGCTCCGCACGACGCACTCCCACTTCTGCCCGGCTCACGGGGCTGAAGCGGCGCGAGCGCGGGTTTTTGATTTTCGCGTACAAGCGAAAATCACCCCGCGCTCGCGCAACGCTCCCGGAGCCCACCCGCACTTACCTTTCGTGTGGAGCCTCCGGGAGCCGGCCGGGTCGCGCTTCCTTCCCTCCGCCCCTGCGGAAGGAAGGAGCGGGGTGGGGAGGTAGCGCGACGGACGCGCTGCCCGCTTCGCGTGCGCGCGGGGGGGACGCAACGCCGCCCACTTCGCGCGCGCGGGGGGAGGAATCCGGCGCGCGCGGGGGGAGGAATCCGGCGCGCGCGGGGGGAGGAATCCGGCGCGACGACGCCTGCTTCACGCGCGGGGTGGGAATCCGGCGCGAGGTCTCCCGCTTCGCACGGGGGGGAGGGCGGCTTGCGTGGCAAGCCTCCTTCGGTGCCACTTCCCCGCTGGTTCCTTCGCCTGCGGAAGGAAGGAGGGGGAAGCGGCAGCCTCCCGGACGAGCCTTCTTGCGCTTGCCGGCCTCCCCCACTTGCACTAGAAGCCTCAGTGCGGAAAGGGCCGAAGTCTCTTTTTTTCCTTTTTTTTTGGTCAAACATCTTTCCCTTTCTCCAACTGATGTATATGGGTCCAACAGATAACATAACCCTACATTCCCTTGCCAGAAGAGTAAGGACTGTTTGTGGGCAATGATGCATACTTAAATCAATGCTATGTTCAAATGAGCCATTTTTTCTTTTTTTTAAAAATCCCTTTTAGGAATGTGGCATATGGAAACTTTAATCCAAAGGAGCAAATACTGGAACTGTATTGCTGCAGTGCTGGCATAACGGAATGGCCAAGGAAATCTAATAAAGATTTGGTTGGATCAGGTTGCAGGAAACCCCGATTTAAATCCCCACTTAAGGCCTTTCTGCCCTACACTGTTGTAGTGCTATTATTCCACCTTCAACATCCTGTGAAATTCTGGGGTTTGTAGTTTACTGAGGCCAAAGAGCTCTCTGGCTGAGAATTCTTAAATGCCCCTCCCTAAATGGTAAACCCCAGGATTCCATGGGATGTTGAAAGTAGATTGATAGCACTATAACAGTGTAATGAGGAAATGGTCTCAGTTTGCGAAGTTTGTGAGTAGAAGCCTCTCTCTCCCCGTAATATACTCAGATTACCTTGCAGGGATGTTGCAAATATAGGTAAAATAAAATTCTCAATTTGTACAGTATATTGAAGAAATAATGCACAGTTTTTACTTTACATTCTGTTTTCAGGTATGGATCTATGAATACAAAATGCACCTTTTTCTATCATACCTGAAGTACCGCTCTATACAAGTAAAAGGAAGTGATTGAGCTTTTTAAAACACAGAAAACAGGAGCCAGTATTTTCCTGGACTTTGGGATACTTTGAAAGGCTGCTCACTGAATATTGCCCATATATGCTCTCCATGTGAGAAGCGTACCTATTATGCCTTCGTCAAATGGACAGATGCAAAATGTAAAACACTAACCAGCTCCCGGGGGAGTGCTGTTGATGTACAACATAAATGCAGAAGCACAGATTTACAGCAAAATAGTCCACCAAATATCTTTTGCCTTGTGAAGAGCCAACCAAGTTCCAGCTAAATCCAGGTCCACAGAGAGGAAAAGCAACTGTTTTAAGTTTCTTACTTCTGCTGATGTTTCCTCCCTCTGGAGAAGTAATTAAGACCCAGGCTATTTCCTCACTAGGCTGTTATAGCGCTATGATTCCACTTTCAACATCCTATGGAATCCATAGCCAGCCAGCCCCTCCCTAAACTGCAAACCCCAGGATTCCATAGGATGTTGAAAGTGGAATCATAGCGCTATAACAGCCTAGTGCGGAAATGGCCCCGGTCTCTTTTCCCTCAGGGTTCTGTTCTTTGCTTGCTAGAGGTATTTCTGTAGTGTCCTTAGCTGTAGCTTACATATGAATGGGGTTAGATTTCGTGAATTGCCAACCTTAGGTTTCAAAAATGTTGGTACCAAGGCAGAATCTGCAGACTCCAACGGGGTGGGTAGCAATAGCTTTCAGTTTTAGAGATGCCAGTTTAGGATCGTAACAGGTCCTGAGGTTTCTTGGCCAAAAATTGGAAACCTGGGAGACCTGCCTCAGACCTAAATTCTACTTTCTACTGAGTACTTATGTACAGACACTGGTACTTACAAATTTTTTTTGCACTAGAGCTCTCAGAATCTCCAGCCAGTATGACAAATAGGACTGCTAGTCCAGAAAATTAACTTTTCTCAGTCTTTCTCCCCAACCCAACCTTTGGAAGTGGATAGGCACTCTCAAGGATGGATGTTCCTCTAGCTATGCACACACACACACATTCACAAATATATAGAGTATGTCGGAGAGAGCATTTGACCCTTCCCACTAACTCAGTTTTAGTTTTTTCTGTTCTAATGTTTTACTCGAATCTGCAGATAGGAAGATTATATCCAGCTGTATGGTATGTGCTTGTGTTAAATGGCACTGTATTATTTTGTTGAAGATGTTACCCGGTATGTTGGGGGTCCTGTGAGGGGCACCCAAATAGCCAAATAAAAGCACAAGTTGGGGAAATTGAGCTTGAGCACTCTCTTAAGCTACAGCGTCAGGTCAGAGAGCGGCTAGACAAGGTTTTAAAAATAACAAACAATATTTTATTAAGAGCAAGCAACACGGAAGACACTACAAATACTAACTAACTTAGAAATGGAATGGAGAGTTTCAAGGGAGCGGGTAGTACGACACCTGGTCTCGTAGTCCTGGAGAGAAAGACAGGATTCCGGGAGAGAAAGCTCAGCATGGTTCGCTGAGGGGAGTTTCCTTAGGCAACTGGCAGCAAGGTGGGATGGAAGTCCAAAGTAGTCCGAGATGGTCCCAAAAGTGGGGACTTTTTATAGGGTGGATTTTACCCACAAGCTATGCTATGCTCGGTGAGAACAAAGGGAATTTGGAGCTGGACAAAAGGAGTTGGAAAAGGTCAGGTTTTGCATGATTAGCTTAGCCCTTAATGACAATAGCATGGCCAGTATGTTGATGACCCGACATAAAGGAATGACTTGGCTCTTGGCCGTGAAGCTTTGTGTGGATATGCGCCGAGCAAAGCTGGTTCACAGGGAGGTTTTTCCCTAAAGCAACGGAGAGGCTTAAGTTGCCTGCCTGAAAGAGGTTTGGAATGTTTACCCATTAACGGCCGCGCCCCAGACATGCTTGTCCGGAGGACCTCTGCAAACACGTGGAGTAGGGTGGCAGAGAAAGGTCAAGCAAAGGCCGAATTATTTGATATCAAAAGGATATCTAGTGTTCTCACCCGACATATCATAACTGGAGTAACAAAGACAGTGTCACGTTGTCTAGGTAAGTTGGGGTGGGACCAGGATGTGATCACGACCTTCTTCCAAAAGTTCATTAGAACTTGAATTATTTGCTAGAAATAATATTCACCGCAAAATATAATGATTTTTTTTTTAAAAAAATGGCAACCATGACCTACAAATGTCTATTCTACTAAGATTCTGCCAGCTCTAATTATAACTACACGGGCTAAGACTCATTAGCTCCATGATTCTTATTTTTATTAAGTGTCTTATACATTTCTGAAATCTTTGAAAACATGATTATTGAGGATGATTTTGCTTTTAAAAACCCGTCTTCAGCTTACTGAGAAGTGTAGACCTCACACGCATCCATATAATTTATTGCATGCATCTGCCACTTCATCATGATTCGCCTTCCAAGGCAATCATTGCAGAGCCACAAACAAACAATTCTACAAGTTGGCAGAGGGATATTCGGAGAACAATAAAATCAGAAAGGGATACTGCCATCTGTTCCTTTAGAGCTATAGGAACTCTGACACTTTGAGAGAGCCTAATAGGAAAAGCAAAAAGGGGTGTCATTAGTTTCCTTTGATTTATGCTATAAAAGAATGCCAAAAGTGTTGTTAGAATCCATTATTGTTGGCTCGTGAAAACATTGTGCAGTGAGGGTGAGAAGAAAGTTAGCTTGTTAACAAAATGGGCTCTCAAAAACACTGAGTCAAATTGAACTTTTTTTCCCCCCAGCATGTTATTTAGTGGCTTCAGAGAGCTTATATATCTTAAGGCAAAATGCATGCTTTAAAAAAAAAAAAGAACAAGAGAGCAAGAGTATAACCACGAGGGAAATAATTGGATTTATCAATACATCTTCCAAATCTTTTTTTATTGCAGTCAATGGTTGTGAAAAACATATTAATAAAAGATTTTTTTTCAAAATAAGGATAGAGTTTAACAAACAGCATAGCGTATGTGTAGAAGCTGCTCAGTTCGTAAAGGAATCTAAGGCCATTTCCACACTACACTGTCATAGTGCTATTATATCACTTTCAACATCCTTTGGAATCGTGAGGTTTGCAGTTTAGAGAGGGGCATCTAGAATTCTCAGCCAGAGAGCTCTTTGCCTTCTGTAAACTACAAACCCCAGAATTCCCCAGGATATTGAAATAATAGCACTATAACAGTGTAGTAAAGAAATGGCCTAAGTTTCCAATAAAGCAACAAAGTGTATAAAACTGCCATGTCTGCTGTATAGGGTGTTTTGGAACTAGTCCAGTTCTTTGCAATTCTAACAAGTTCTTCTTCCTTCCCCTCTTCCTCCTCCCCTATCAAAGTCCATTTAGTTATAACACATGTATCCTGCCCCTTTCCATGGTGAAACCTGATTTCTTCCAGGTTTCAGACCTGCTTCCTTATTCTATTGCTGCAAGCATCTATTACGCTTCTTTGGGTAATAGATGCCAGGAGTTCCTATAGTATGCTAGCTGGGTCTTATGAGAAAAATAAAGTCCAAAACATCCAAAAGGCCAACAGTTCCTCATTCCTGGCTTATGGGCAGTCACATAGGGCCAGGGGAGAGGTTCACCCTGGGGGGGATGTTTTTGGGATGTCCTGGCCCGTAGCCACACCCCATGTGCCCTGGCCATGCCCCGTGCACCCTGGCCACACCCCCAGGCACCACAGCCATGCACCCAGGCACAGTGGCTACGCCCCTCCTGCCTCTCCTCCACGCACTCCAAGCTCCGCCACTGCTTATGGGAAGCAAAATGAGATTAGGTCTACTTCCTTGGCCACCATTTTATATTTCACTTTGTCCTTCCTTCCTTTTAATGAATTTTGCCCTGGCTTCATTTCATGGAATCTTGGGGTTCTCAGGATAAAAAAGAAAGTAGACCCCCAGAAGATTCATGTGTTTGCCCACATATGCTCCACTGAGGTATTGTAGAGAAGAGAAGGAAACTTTGAGTAATTCTGTGTTGCAATTTACTTGAAGGGCAAGAATAAGTGACTTTGAAATCAGAGTTTGTCAAGTCTGTCTCCAGCAGCAGGGGCTTCATATTTCCCTATGTCCCTCTGATCCTATGCCTTTAATAACCAGCCTAACATGGATGAAGTGTTTCCAGACACTATCTCCATACCAGGGAAAGCTTCAGCTGCTAAATGCCTGTCCCTTAGGCTATTGCTCAAATCACACGTGCTGCCCTGCAATCAAGGAGGGCTATAAGATGGATCCCTTCTGACTGTGCTTTGGCCAAATTTGGGGAAGGGGGTACTTATGTAACATGAGGCTTGCCTAGTAACTGGTAGGAAAAGAGATTCCAGGGAAGTGAAGAGAAACTGGCATTGACCTGATGGTGGGAGAAATAGCTTAGGATGATATCATTTGAGACAATAGAGAGAGGCAGAATTAGGGAGAGGAAAGAAAAAGAGTCCATGGGGCATTGAGAAGTTTTTTATTGTTGCCTGAGAATGGGAGTAATGATAGATAGTAGGAGTGTATAATCTGAAATTGTGTAAGAACCTTGTGTAATACAGGAGGCAAATACTATTATGCCAATATACCCTGCAGTCAATGTCTGTGTATCATAGGGTTAAGTAGACTCACATACCTATATTAACATCTTAACTGTATACAGTAACATTTGTGTTTTTGTCAACTCACCTCTACTGTTCATTCACTACCAGGTAGAATATCTGATTCTATCTCTGTATCTGCATCTATGCCTAAATGAGCCAATTAACCTAACACAATATTTATTCTCTCTCTCTCTCTCTATATATATATATATATATAAAGAGGGAGGGAGGGAGGGTATATACCTGGCGTATATACCCAACATTGCCCAGGATTTTATTTTCTCATAGGTAATGCTTGTTAAAAAGATTTGAGATCCTGTGTCTCTAATTCCCCAAACTGTCTTGTGCAGTACCTGTACTGTACCAGTACTCCAATCCAATCTGTATTCAGAGTTATTAAAAAACAGAGGTTGGGTTCCTGAGGGAATGCACTGTTCTCCTCCTTGCTGCTAGGCCTCATGTCCATAGCAACTAGCCTATTCAAGATAGGCCTCAGAGCTCTCTAGCTGAGAATTCTGAAAACCCATCCTTAAACTGCAAAGCCCAGAATTCCAAAGAATCTTCACAGGCAGCCAATCATATGAGGTCTTTGCTTGACACAGCCAATCATATGAGGTCTTTATCTGACATAGACAAACAAACTCTGACTTTTATATATTAGATATATCAGGGTAAGAGTGATGACGTGAGGAAAGACCCTAGTGGAAGCATACTACTGAAGGGGAAAGTTAACAAAAGTTGCCTAGAGTGGTGGAAAGAGTCCAGCAGTGATCCTTGAAGGGGAAACGGGAAAAGTCTAAGGGTACTAGTAGTTGTATGCTAAGGGCAAGGACTGTCACAGAGAGTCTTTGCATCCTCTGGACCTGCTAGCACAGCCAATGTGATTGTTCAAGACAGGAGTCATGATGTCCACTTGACGAACCCATAAATCTGGCACTGAAATAATGTCACACAGTATGAGGCATGTAGAGCCAGCATGGTGTAGTGGTTTGAGCATTGGATTAGGACTCTAGACACCAGGATCCAAATCCCCATTAAGCCATGAAAACCCTCTGGGTGACACTCTCGCAGCCTCAGAGGAAGGCAAAAGCAAACTCCCGCTAAACAAAACTTGCCAAGAAAACCCCATGATAGAGTTGTCTTAGGGTCACCATAAGATGGAAATAACTTGAAGGCACACAACGACAATAGCAACAACAATAGTGAGGCATGTATTATTTTCTTGATCCTAAAACTTTTTTGAGTATGCCAGATGAATAGATGGACAGACATACAGATATGTGTAGTCTTGTGCACCCATACGTATACAGACAGTCTCTTCTGCTAAAAAGTATGCAGTTCAGAAGTTTTACCAATGGACTGAAGATGTCAAGATCTCCATAGTGGTGTATAAAATGATGAGTCATCATCTTGGCCTTGTTCTTATCCTCTTCTCCAGCAGGGAGTTGTAGAACAGATGGCAAAGGCAGAGGAAATGACCAGATAATGATTAAGCTTTTTTTTTCTCAAAAAGAAATAAATGCTTTTCATATTAACAGTAGTTAAATATATGATGAGCACTAGTTCTACCACTGGGGCCAATCCAGAATGATTTATACCAATGGGATGTGGCTTGCTGCTGTTATTTTTTAATAAGTACAAGCATGACATTAAATATTACTTTAAATAGTACATTATCGCAGATGGACTAAGGCATGACTGGAGAGGTGATATTAAAATGTGGGCGAAAGCAGGTTTACAGTTTAGAATGAGGAAAAGCTGTTAGTTTGGCCATCCCAACAGATCTATTTCTAACACAGATGCTGCCCATCCTCTCTTTTCATTAATGACTCTCAAGGGTATCACAGAATAAGAAAATGCCAATTAATCAATTAAAAATTAAAAAAATAAAGAATGAAACCTTCAAGAAAAAGAACAAATCACTAACAGCTACAGACCCGACAAAACACAATTCATTCATCCCAATGTCAAATTTTGGCCTCTCACCAGAAACTGAGGGGTGAGGTACACTTTTTTTTATTTATTAATTACATTCATATCACACCTTTCCCACCCAGGAAGCTCAAGGGTTTCCTTTTTCTCACTTTGTTCTCACAACCACCCTGTGAAATAGGTTAGGCTGGGGTGCAACTGTGACAAGACTGAGACCATTTCCGCACTAGCCTGTTATAGCGCAATGATTCCACTTTCAACATCCTCTGGAATCCTAGGGTTTGCAGTTTTGGGAGGGGCCAGCTGGCCCCTCCCGAAACTGCAAACCCCAGGATTCCAGAGGATGTTGAAAGTGGAATCATCGCGCTATAACAGGTTAGTGCAGAAATGGCCTGAGGTGAAATTATCAATATGCCCTGTACCTGGAAATACTCTGGCTGCTCTTTTCTGTACCAGGTGAAGCTTCCAAACACTGTTCAGATGTGTAGTCTTGACCCTACTTCAGTGTTGATGTAAACAGGGCACAAATGCTTATGGTATGGGCTCATCTTTTCCTCCAAGAAGGCAGTCAGCTAGTGTACCAGTAAAGTTGCTTCAGGAGGCAGAAGAGCTTCCTAGCTATATAATTGATTCTTGCCTAGTGAATAAAAAAGTAATGGCCCTGCATGAGTTCCAGGGATGGAGATTGGTGGGTGGTAAAGGGGATGGTAGACCATTCCTGGCTATGAAGTCTCCAGTGATGTAGAGTCAGGTGGACATGTGGCCTGGCTCCTAACCAACAACAACCCATTGTTTTTGCTGTGTGCCTTCAAGTTGTTTCTGATTTATGGTGACCCTATGGGGAACCTAAGGTCACCAAGTGGTTTTCCATGGCAAAGAGGAAATCAGATTTTGTTCTCCAGGGTCATAGTCCAATGCTGAAACCACTACACCATTTTGGCTCTCAGTTAACTCATAGTTTCTGCGTATTAGTGATCACAGTCAGCACCTTATATATTTATATATGTAATGACTTATGCCTCACTAGAGAAGGGGAGTAAGCCATTATATATGATGTGTGGGTGTGAGCATGCATACATTATTACAGCAGTTTGTATGCCACTCTTAATTTGGAAAGGCACATTAACATTTAAGTGCCTGGAAAAGCAATAGCATCATCATGTCTGGCAGTGAAAGGCATTATTTTTGCTCTCAGTGCCACATGTGAGCAGGAAGGAGCAGCATTCCATAGATAGGGATGTAGGGGCACAAAAACAGCCCTGGGGGCTGCATACAGGCTGCATTTTGCCCACCATCAAAGTATGGGGAGGTACACTGCAGTGAATTATCTTAAGTTGTAGGTCCTGTGGGAGCATATGGCAACTGGCCAAGCAGAGGAACAGAAACTGTTAGCTGGGCTTGATACGTACCACAGGTATGTGCTATGCAATGTCATTTTTGAACTATCACAGAAGACAAATTCAACCTATTTTTTTACCCAATTGGCCTATTTTTGTATTCTATTAATAGAGTTTCAGCTCCTTTACCACTCTGTTGTTGTCTTTCCATCTCTTCTATCCCTATTAGAAAATCACCTGTAATAGAATATGTTACTGATGTCAGGTTTGGCAATTTCTAGCAATACATGCCTTTAGTTGTCCTACAGCATTGTATATTGTTAGAAAGCAGGCCAGGAGTGGTTAGCCTTTTACTTGCTTTGGATTGCTTTCTGATGAATCCCTTTCTCTTTCTTCCTTTACTCCCGTGAAAAGCATTCTCACATATGCTCACCTGAGTCCTTTCAAAATCAACAGTTTTTCCAATCAGTTAAGGATTCAGCTTACTGTACCCCTGGTAAACAGGGCATAAGTCCAATGGTGTTTCCCAGGATTTTAGTTGTGCAGGAGCACAGGAGTCCTTGAAGCAGCTGCAGGCACAAAAAGAAGCGATTGAACCACAGGGGACCTGCTTTCTAAGCTTTCATGGCTGCTGGGTTCTGGAAGTTGTAAAGTACAGAAGTAATGATCCTGCATGAGTTTCAGGGATGGAGATTGGAGGGTGGACTGGCTATGGGATAAAGTCCCTTAAGTGTCCCATTGTAAAAAGTCTGCCACCAAGCTCCCAGAACTATTTTAAAATTAGTTTATTTCTAAGGGGCCCAGTGGTAATAATGTCCCTAAGTAGAACCTATTCTAGCCAGCATGAGGAACAGAAAATCTCTACTACAGAAGTGATGGAATCACTGCTGAAAATGCCTCAGCCGGCTACCTTACTTTGGACAAACTGGGCATGTCCACAAGATGTCTAATATTACTTTAGACGTCATTATAGAAGTACCAGTGTACCTGGCCTTTCAAAATAAGAAGAGGAAGCCTTTAATAATTTTTAAAATATTATTTTAAAAACTAACCAGAAGAGACTTAAGAATAATGTGCAAGCTGCAACAGATTTTAAAGGAAGGTGGGTATTTCAAATAAATCAGTAGAGTCACAGTTAAACCTTTGCCTTCCTCCACTGGGAGCAGATATCAAAGGGAATCTGCAATTTAGTCTTCATTTAAAAATAATACTGCAAATAATTGGAATTCTGTTGTTCAATTACCATTTTTCAATCCACTCGGATGCCCACCAGGAATAGTATTTTAATAATCCGGCCATGCAAATTCGATAGATATCATACTAAATTTACATATCAGACTGCTGATCTGCATCTTCACAGTCAGTTAAGAAAGCTTGATCTGAGCCTATTGCTGGCTCTGGGTTGAGTAAATGCTATGAAAGACTGTACAAATTGAAAAATATGGCAAGGATCCAGAATAGCAAGTGGGTTCACCTACCAACACACTCTCAGGAAAGAGGACAACCTAGTGTTTATATGTGTTTTTCCAAGAGTCACTGATGTATGAAAACAGGTCACCCTTCTGGATCTTGCTCTCAGATGTGTTTCTCTTCTTGAATGTAACATCCCTGTTATATGAGAGCAGATCCCTCCTCCCTCTGCTTTAATGTGCAAACCCATATTCTGTCTGGCAAGAAGGAGCAGGACAATGCTGCGGATGCAAAATCCATCCTGTAGATGAAAAAATCCACCCATCCTCCGTGGGTTCTTATACATCTGGCCACGTCTGTACTGAAACACTGACACTAGGAGGGGATTTGAACACCCCATGAAATGTTTGATTGAGCGGAAACATAATACAAGTGAACAGAGTACTTACTGAGCAAAACAGAAAGAGAGGAGACAAGGTGAGGCGGGGGAATGGAATATAGAGCTGGACCGGCTGCAGAGCCTACAAATGAGGACAGTGTAAAAAAGGGGAGGGGAGTCTTTTTAGAGTTCCTGTGATGCCACTGCTATAACACAAAGGGACACCTTTTTCCAAGCCAAGACATTTCTGCATGTGCATAACCAGTACATAATCCCACTTGATATGCTACAGCAATAATGATTTGATATGTAGTTTAGCACCATATCCATGTGTTGATGTGTAACTTAGAATCAAATATGTTAGCATCTGTGAGTTCGCTTCAGATCTAGCCAATTCTGATATAACTGCATGTTGTCCAAAGTTAAGGAAGGGGAAGTGAATTTACTTTTGCTGGGCTTAGAATGAATGAGGTGAAGTTTTGGGGGTGCTACCTTAATACATTAAAATGGAAGGAACATTCATGACTTTGTGATGGAAAATGGAGGCACAGGAGATAACACAGCATTTATATTTATTCACTGAGACCATAACATGCTAATATTACATTGGGCTACAGCCTACTGACCATGCTGGTGGAAGGATTCTGAGAATTCAAAAGTCCAAAATAACTTTTCCAGTCTCTGAGCTAGATGTATACTTTACTTTGCAAATGAGTGTTTCTAAAAGCAGTTTAGGACTGTAATAATACAACACACACAGTCTGCTCATACATATGCATACAGGCATACCTCAGTTAACAAACCCTCTGACAGAGAAGTTCCTATTTGCAAAGTCTTTTTACAGAAGCCCAGTCTAGCCCAGCCCCTCTTTTCTAGTCTTCTGTCTAGCTAGAAGATGATTGTTTATTTGTTTGTTTGTAACATTGGCATGGTGTAGTGGTTTGAGCATTGGACTACAACTCTGGAGACCAGGATTCAAATCCCTGTTCATCCTTAAAAATCCACTGGGTGACCTTGGGCAAGTCACACTCTCACAGCCGCAGAGAAAGGCAAAGACAAATCTCCTTTGAACAAATCTTTCTAAGGAGACCTTATGATAGGTTCTCCTTAGGGTAGACATAAGTCAGAAATGACTTGAAGGCACAGAGCAGCAGCAGCAATAACATAGGGAGGATGGTGAAGGAAGGCTAGAGAAAGATAGACTTTTAACTTTGGACTGCAGCAGCAGGTCTGCAGTAAACAAGGCAATAAAGCTTGACCCAGGAAGGAATGGAATTCTACTGTAGATGATCGTACCATAGATCTGTGGGCTTATGCACAGCAGACAAGGCGATCAGCTGCATTCAGAATTACTTGCTGAGCATGTTGTCTGGGGAAAGAGAGCAGCCTGCCTCACCAGCCACTTTGGCATGTTGAAAATGCCTGGATCTCTTAGGTATTTCTGCACTAGGTTGTTATAGTGCTATTATTCCATTTTCAACATCCTACGGAATTCTGGGGTTTGCAGTTTAGGGAGGGGCCTCTGAGGCCCCTCCCTAAACTGCAAATCCCAGGATTCCATAGGATGTTGGAAGTGGAATAATAGCACTATAACAGTCTAATGTAGAAATGGCCTTTTTCACCACCAAAATGAAAATCAGAAGGAAGTGGATCCTGTTGAAAAAAGAAAAAATCATTTTGGGAAGCATTTTAGAAGAAGGTTCCTAGTCTCTAGAAAATTTGAAATCTTTTTGTTTATTTGCCCTAGTTGTTTCATTTCACATGTGCATAACGTTAATTTTGAATAAGAAATTTGCTGAAACATGGTACTGCTCTTCTTTTTTGTGGTGTAGGAACCTATACTTGTTTTTTCCTGTGTTATTTCTATATCTGGTAGCAAAGTTTCTGTTATAGAAGTAAAGCCCAAGAACATCTAGCAGCTCTTCGTAGAGATTATGCTTCGCCTGGTTTATCTGTCCCAGAGTAATGAGCAGAGTGGAGTAGATTGCTCTTTCTGATTGGAATGAGAAGAAGACAAACCTCCTGTAACTGCTTTCTTTTCTTGATGACAGTTGGTGTTAGGCTGAACTTCTTGTCATCATTTTCTTCCTAGGTGTCAGGAGATGCATAGATTGATCCTAATTCAGTGCTGACTCCAGTACAAAAATTCTACCCCACTGTGATACTGATTGTGTAGGACAGATAGTTTCACATTGGTGCAGAAATCGATGAGTGGCAATGGGCTGACTGACCGCTGGCGCATATAGTATGCTCACTAATCTATACATTTCCCATTGTGTGGACCCATTTTTAAAGGGTAAAGAAAAAGACTTTCATCAGGGTGTTCTGGAGAAATGTAGTTCAAGACACAAGTATTCTGCCCAACAAAAGGAGCAATGCATTCCTCTTATCAGCCCCAGCTATTAGTTTGCCTAGGAAATTTTTTAAAAATGTGCTAGCATTTATTGTCAGAAATTAAATATGTGTGCAGCATACATTTATGTCCAAAATAATTTTATGCTGTGTTATTGCAGTAAGGCAGAAACTCAGTAAGTATCAAATAAAATGAACTTTGAATTAATGATTTTTCCCCCTTCTTGCAGACAAAATATTTTTACAGTTGGCACCTCATTTCAGAGGGTGACTCAGAAGCCATTGTCATGTGCTTTTATCAACAAAGTTTATGGATTTGACCCCTTTAAGATTGTAGACTATTTCTTTAATCTGCCTATTGACTTTCCCAAAGGAAGAATAAAAAGCATCTTGGACTTTGATTCAATTTACTCCCTCCTGTGCCTGCAGGAACAGTTTAATGCACCAAAGGACCAACTTAACTGGTGCTAGAATGCAGGGTGCAGTTTTGGCTGGAATGATATTGCTTAACCATGCCCCAGAACTGTTTTTAAAGGTGGGGGGCACGGTTTCGACAGTGGCAGGTAGGTTGTTATTAAGTAATTTTGCCTGTTTGCAGGTACTTACGTGGAGGGGGGATTACTTTTTCCATCCATTATCACTGATACATCCTTAAAGAGGAAAAGTCTTTTAAGTGCAGTGTGTAGGTGCCCTCCACGTGTCCAGTGTAGCTTACTCCTAAGCAAGTATGCATAAAATAGATTTCAGACAGCCATTGCTATTGCTGCAAGGGCTCAATGGCAGTAGAGCTCCTAATGTTTCTGAATGCTTGGTCATTTAGTGCACTCCTGATGGATAATTCCTGAGGAGGTCCAGCTACATAAACATCTTGATGGCCGAGTTCTGCACAATCATTTAAGGGATGGCTCTCAAACTACCTGAACCTAGTCTTGGGGGAGGGTCAAGCCTTCTCTGTCCTCTTTGTCTATGCCTCTTACAAAACATTTCTTGAACACGTCTACTGTTAATGACTTACTTTGTTAGTTTATTTAATAAAAGTTGCAAATTCTAAGCATTGTGATCTTACCACATTCACTTGCAAGAAAATCCTGTTAACCTGACAGACACTTGCTTCCATAAATGTGCTTATGGGCAACTTGGAAAGTTGTTTCTAAGAAATAATTAGCGATTGTTAAAAGCTTCCAAAGTAACTTGGTACTGTTGTACTTAAATTTAGAAGCATGGCTTGTTTCTTCTAGCGATTCAATAGTAACTGAATAATTAATTTGGAGTACTCTTTGAAAGCATCAGAATGCTTCAAGTCATTGCCCAGTGGTACAAAACACATATAACTAGCATGGCCACATGCAGTCCGTAAGTGCAAAATGCAACTAAAGCAATTACAATTTATAGCACAAA